>CANSZD010000355.1:0-143761 GCA_947648045.1 Beta corolliflora | reverse complement strand
CTTTATTATTTATAAATGTAATTTTCAAGAATTTTAGCAAATAAATGTAATTTAGGTTCTTCATTTCACACCTCCATGTCAAAAAGCTTTCTTTCCCAAATTTTTCAAAAAAGAGCTTTTTGGGGCTCAATTAGCTATGTTAAACCTCTTTTTATTAAACAGCTCAAATTCAGAGGATTGACTAGCCAAATCCTCCAATATGAGTTTAAAATCCAATTTTTCACTTGGCCTCTCCAGTTCCAAACGGGCCATTTTCAAGCTTGATGCGCCATACTGCATGAATATCTCAATATAAGTATATGTTACATAAGAGTTGGAAACATGGTAAGACTCACAATATTAGGAAACTCCTATATTTTTAGAAAAAAACATTCCAAGGCTATTATATTAACACCCCTCCCCCTAAGTTGGAGTATGGGTTTTAAAAATGCCCAACTAGAACAAATGAGAATCAAACGATCCGCTGCTGCGGAGCCTTTGTGGAATCATCTCAGATCAATGCGTCATTGTTGAAGCATATAATGGTGAACAAAATGACAATAATTACCTCGATGGTCCAGTGCGTTCATGAAAAATCGGATTCTCGACCATATGAAGGGTCAATGAATCATTTATAAAAGATTGAGATAGTCTAAGGATGGTGCACACTTAGGCTCAATTACAAACCCTTCAACCATTAAAGCTCACGAGTAATAGCCGCCGTGGAGCGGGACTCACTTCCCGCGGAGGAGCGAGAAATTATATATTGTTTCTTCCTTTTCCACAAAATAGGTGATTGACCAAGAATCACAAGCCAACATGTCAATGATCTACGAGTAATAAGGCAAGTCATCCAATCGAATCACACCAAACATGTACGGACGTGCATGACTTATCGACGCAATTGAATACCTGGCCTGGCGTGCCTTTTAATTAGCAAACAATGTGCAATGCGACTTCCCATGTTCAATCCTAGGTGCCCGCATGAACTCGAAGGTATACTGAGTATGCCAAATTCCGGCTTGTCACGACCAAGTAAACTGAGGTGATCCACTAATTATAAGGCTCCTAGGTCCACAAGAAGCTCGCCATGGGCAATAAAGTGGAGTTTTTGATTTTGCCCGATCAGGAAGTCACCGGGCTTTGCCCCCGTATACTGCTTCGCATATGATATAAAGAGTATACTTGGGTTGACACAAAAATAATCTAGATGAACTTTGTGCCACCTTAATGCCAAGAAAATATTTCGAGGAACCAAGATCTTTCATTTTGAAACAATCGTGAAGATAAGCATTAAAAGTACATAGCACAAAGGAATCATTCCAATAAATAATCAAATCATCAACATAGATCAATACATTGATCTAGATTGTACCTCTAGTGAAGGTAAACAGAGAGTAACCATACCCTTACAAAGTAAGATTGTAATTATACCCTTACAAAGTCGTTACAAAATTGGCGGACCATCTCAAGGCTTGTTTCAACCCATACAAGGACTTCCGACAACCTATAAAACCAAGTTAGGATTTGAACACTCAAAGCCGGGAGCGAGCTTCCTATATACCTCTTCCTAAAGCTGATCAAAGGTAGCCAGGCCCACAAGCCCAGTCCTACTCAGCCTGAAAAATGCTCAGCCTTGGGCATATTTTTTTGGGCAAGGTTTCAGGCCTGACCCGACCCGATTTTTTTGGGGTTCGATACGGGCTTTGGGCAGGCCAAAATTGACTTTTTAGTCTAAATTTTCGCTCGAAAAAGTGGGATTTGGGTAACAAAAATGGGATTGAAATTTGGCCCGGAACTAATTGAGCCGATTTTTAATAGTGGCGGCTCGGCCCAATCCCGACTACGCCCCGCATTTTTATCACCTCTACCTCTTCCTCAAGATCACCACGTAAGAAGGCATTGTGGACATCCATTTGATGGAACTCCCAATTCTTTGGAAGCGTGATAGCAAGAAAAGTACAAACATTTTTTCATCTTTGCAACCGGAGGAAAGGTTTCATTTCAATTGATACATGCTTCTTGGTTATTATCGAAAACAACCAAGCTCGACTTGAGCCGCTCAACATGTCCATCGGATATATATTTGGTCATGTAAACCCACCGATTACACAAGGCGGGTTTTCCGAGTGAAAGTAACCCCCAAGTCCACATACCCATTGTCTTACAAGGTTCGTATCTCCTCTTGCATGGATGCTTTCTAACCAAAATCTTTCACAGGCCTCCTTGAAGGACTGAGGATCCTTACCCAGAATAATAGCTGCAATATACTTACAATAATTTATTAAAAATAAACAATTTATATAGTGTGCTAGAAGATAAGGAGTACTTGAGGGAGACCGTGGGAGTTGGAGTGGAGAGAGATGGACTTTTTGGCAGAGAACAAATCGACACAAAGTCCCGAAACCTAACCAAAGGAAATTTGGGTCACGTACCACGACCCATAGCATTAAGTTGCTCGCTTGTTGTTGTCGACTCAATAGAAGAAGAGGGTTCAGGGGAAGATAGCATAGCCCGCAAAGAAGGACACACCTGATGGGCATCCGTCGCATAGACAGGGGAAGGTTGTTGGGCCGGCTCGCTATGCAGAGTCCACTAGACTGGCAAAGTTGATCCCGATCCGAAACCCGGTCCGAAATATCCGATCCGGGTCCGACCGGGTCGAACCCGGACGGCACGAACCTTGGTCCGAACTCCGAAACGATCCGGCCGATCCAAATCCGGTCCGAAATAATCTTGATTCGAAACTCACCCAAATCCGAATGATCCGATATGATCTTTGCCCGATCCGAAATCAATCCGATCCAAAGGTAACCCGATCCCAAAGCAATCAGAAATTATTGGCTTCCATTAGGCTTTGATCCGAAGTACTAAATTGACCCGTTAAAAAAAACGATTATCACAAGTACTCTTTGGCACAAGTTCCGACTATGCAAATTAGTTATGTATACCTTTAGAAAGCACGAAGAGTAGCAGCCTCCATATACATAACAAAAGCTCATAGTCAAAGAAACCATCGCACCAAAGGAGTAACAACTCCATACATAATAAAGATGAGACAATCCACCATCCGATCCACAACCGTCTCGATCCGAAAAGCATCCTAATCCGATGATGATCCGAAACATAATCCGAAATTCGGCCGATCCGAAATGGTCCCGGTCTTGTCCGAATCTGGTCTGAATATAACTTGATCCGAAAACGGTCCGATTTGAATTGGTCTGGTGCGAATCCGGTCCGATTGGTCCGATTGCCAGGTCTAGAGTCCACTTCTGAAAAGAAGTGTGGGTGGGAGTTTGTGTTTGTGCTTGAGGCAAAAATCATCAGGGTTAAGGTTTTGTTTGGTGTTTTGGTGGGACAAAGAATGTTGGTTACGTGAGTTTGTGTTTGACGTTTAGGCTTTTTCAAGGGCCACTTCCTCCATGGACTCATAAAAATTATACTCAAACAAAATCGGCATCAATAAAGGAACAATGTTTGCCCCTAAAAATTGGCCGACATTGGGAGAACAAATGAGAAAACATTCTCTAAAAACTTCACATCATGGGAAACAAAGAAGACCTTTTCATCAAGATCAAAAAATTTCCACCCCAGACGGATATCCCACAAACACACACTTTCTACTCTTACTAGCAAATTTATCGCTCTTAGTCTTGTGATTATGAGCGAAACAAAGACAACCGAAAGTAATAGCGTCATAAGAGGAAGGTCTATTGAAAAGAATTTCAACATTTTTATTATTCAACAAAGGAGTAGATGTTCGGTTATCAAATAGGGCGGCAAAGAAGAACACTCTCACCCTAAAATACATTGGCAAATTTGCTTGAAATCGCAATGCCCTTCCAACATTAAAAATATGTCTGTGCTTCTCTCAACTCTCCCATTTTGTTGTGGAATGTTCACATAAGAAGTTTTAAAATAAAATCCCAATAGCAGAAAAATATTCAAGTAAGCAATTGTATTAAGTGCCATATCACTTTGAACAATCTTAAACCTTTTGTGAGAATTTTCTATCAATCATAGCAATAAAACTCATAAACATTCTAAACACCTCATTTTTACCAACCAACAAATAGTCTACAAAGCTCGTGAAAAATCATATACTATTTTTAAAATATAGTGAGCTCCACAAGAAGATATATGTCTATAAGGACCTTTACTTAAAGGAAATTTATCTCTAGGATGCTGATGAGCCACATTTGTATAGGTATTTTAGGCACATTTAGGTTGTATTTTTAGACTTTTACTTCATTGTAGTTGCATTTAGGATCACTTTTGCATTGATTATGGCTCTTGTTTTCTATTACACTCCGTTTGTGCTTTTCTTAATGTTTCAGGTGATTTCATAGTCATTTGGATGCTTTCGGAATGTTTAGAGTCGAGTCGGATAGTTATTGAATGGCTCGTGTCGAAGATGAAGAGTTTAAGTGGAAAAGTTTGATTTGCATTAATCGAGTCGAAGTAATTGGGAGATCGAGTGTTGCATCATCTAGCTCGTCTAGCTCATCGTGTGCCATCATCTACCTCGTCGCGACCATCTTTTAGCCCGTCGTCGACTAGTGTCTAGAATATCAATCATGCCTTGCATGCACTCGATGGTCGACGGATCCCGCGCCCGCAGGACTTCACACGCTATGCAGCCCCTCGCCCTCATGCCTTGGCTCGTTTAGGCTTTGGTGTGCGTCGACTTATAAGTCGTATTTTGTTACTTCTTTTTCCTTATTTTCTTTTATATTTTATTGTATTTTAGAAAATAGGGAAGCATAAATACTTAAAAGGGAAATTTTTATTTTCTTTTTTTCATGTTTTTATATTGGAAATTTATCTCTAGGATGCTTGGCATAAAAACAAACTTCACAATTTATATTTCAAATACCTTTATGGCTACTAATAGAAGAAATTAACTTCACTACTTTCTTTAAGGGTGCCCCGTCCTTTTGTCCACAACTCCAAAGCTGATGTTGCTCCATTCACTGTCACATGTTGCACCGATTCAGTGTCTCTAAAGTAGTAACGTCCACATCAACTCTCTCGTTTGGTCTTGTATGACACACATATAATAGTTAATTGAACAATACACGTAAATCATCATGTAACAGTCAAACTGAAAGCAAATTACAACTCAATTTAGGAACCACATGTTTAAGAGTAATATGATCTATTCAAAAACTATTTACCGCATAGTAGAAAGGTCTATAATAAGAGTTATTATTACTAAATCAATTTGAAAATATATTGTTAATTGATTATATTTTTTGATCAATAAGAGTAATTATACTTAAGTCAATTTACAATTCTAATCAATAAGTATAATGACAGCTAATTGCATTGAAAAATCTATCGCTACTAGGGGAAAATCTATAATATGGGGTCCTGGTGGTATGTCCCCTGTAATTTATTTTTTTTGCAAATCTAGCATTTTAGTAATAGGTTAAAAACATTTCGCGCACATAGATGTAGAAAGAGGGCAAACCCTAATGGTCGAACTGTCTGCATCATTTGCTTGCACATTAAATTGAGCAAGGGTCCATTCCCTACACCAGCTAATTTCATCTTTGATAGTCTTACTTTTATTTTTCCTTTTTTAGCCGCCTTTGTTGACTTGTTTTTATTTCCTTCTTTTCTCTTTTTTCTTTAAACTCTTTTATCCTCAAAGCTCTTATTTTCTTCTCTTCATTATCTATTGACCTTCCCATTCCCTTTTTTTAATTTTATGTCCCATTCTGAGTCCTCAACCATTATTTTTTCTCCACACATTTTTAACAATGACTCCATCCATTTCCAACTAATTACAATAATTTGATTTTGTGTATTATTCATGTATTAAGTGTGAATGAGTAATCTTTTAGCTAATATATAAAAAGAATGTTATATATTACCTAAACATCTTGAATTTGTCTCAGTATATAATTCTTAATATATGTTGTATCCTTTTATACATTTCAATATGAGACTAAAATATCAATGGTTAATATTGTGTTTGGACATAAAAAAAAATGTGTTACATTTATAATAGATAAAAATGGAAGGAACAATATCATGATTTTTTTTTTTGTAATTTGGTACCCCACCAAATTTGAAATCCTAGATCCGACTCTGATCGCCACATAAGAGGAATGTCTATCTTTATGAGTAATTATGTTTCAATATAATTACAAATCTATCACTACATAATGGTAAGGTCTATGAGTAATAATGATACTTAAATCGATTAGCAAATCCATTACCACATAGTAGAAAAGTCTCTAATTATTAGTGCATGTTTGATTCAACTTATGAGAATGAAATTAAGTAGAGTGGAGGAATGGTAACAATAACGGTTTGTAACACCCCGACAATTTTCTATTTTCCAAACTACCTTTTAAATATAAAACTTAGAGAATTATCAAAGCATTATCGCCCGTGTGATAACGTGTCGGCTTATTCAGAATTTGGTAGCGGAAATAGTAATAAATAAATTTTAGAAATAAAACTCAGTCAACCCAAGTAGTCAACTCTAAAAGTCAAACCAACAAAAGTCAAAGTCAACCTCAAAAGTAAAAGTCAACCACAATAGTCCAAGTCAACGAAGAAAAGTATAAATTCAAAGTAAAATGTAAAGTCAACACAAGCTCTCCAAATCCCGAACCCATGATGCATCATCTTCAAACCTATAATGGACGATACACTATTGATCCCGAGAGACTGCTCACCAAATGGGTCATCACAGGATCAATAAGGCATAGCCATGATCAACACATACACACAAAGCACGTAATCAGCAAAGCTGAGTACTACATAGTAAATAAATAAATAAAATCTAACATGATGCTTATAAACATTAAGCAGGGATAAATAATAATATAACAACATTGCAGACTACTTTTACTGAACTAAACTCCACAACTAATAGATTAATTATTTTAGATGGAATAGTCAATGGAACGAGTTGTCTAAACCAAAACCAGTCTTCAATCTAGACGACGAAGTACGGACGCGACTTCGTACTCCCCTGACCTATGATATCGAGGAACATTTAAAATAAAAATAGGACATGGTGATCAATCCGATCCCAAGAAAAGCCATGGGCTACCACCATGTACTCCAACTCATACTTATCCAACACTTCAGACGTGCACAAGTCTAAAGCTATTGCTATCCAAGTTTCACTTTACATGATTAATAATTTATTCACTTGTTATGACTCACAAGTAAGACAAATAGTATAATCATCAAAGAACCATAACCTTCCATTTTTATCTTAATAAGGTGATCATCAACTTAACAACCCAAGATTAATTCCAACATTAAATTCATAACCTTCCTTTATTTGTTGAACCAAGTCAACAACCAACCCACCTTTCATAGTTATAAAAAATCAACTTACCAAATAAGGCACTCTGTCCTCATAAAGTAATTAAATAATCCAAAGGGAACAATATGATTCAATACCAACATAAATATTAATCCCTCGTGTGAATTAATAAAATAAAGTTCCCAAATCCCATATGCTTGCATCAACATTCCATACAAACATAACATCATCATCATAGTCAACATGCTTCACACAACGGCATAAAACATGCAAATCCACTTGAATATAAATCACATATGAACTAAAAATAGTTCCCTATACATGATACTACATAATTCTCATCCTTAGGAAATGATACTAATCAAATCAACATATAGGTATGTACGTACCTTGTGTAGATAAATCGAAAGTCCATTTTCACAAGCTCAAAAGTCGCCTAAAGAGAATTCTCCTCCTAAAATAACCAATATAATCCACCAATCAATACCCTATAAATTTTCAGCAATAATAAAATACTTTAAACCCTCTTTAAAAGTGTTTAAAAAAATCTTTCCCATCATTAAGACTTCAATTATTAATACTCCCTAGTATAGTACTACTATACTAGTCATTTAAAACCCTTAAAACTCATACTTTAATCATAAAACTCCATCATCAACATCCTTTTCAAATTTCCAGCAACATATAATATAATAAAACCCTCTTTAAACATACTTAAACATAATTAAAATCATAAGAATCCTCAATTTCATAAACTATAATATACTACTATGATTTTTCAACTTATAAAACCCTAAAAATCCATGCTTTAATACTTAAAATCTCAATTCAAACATAATAATTAAATCTGAAATTTAATTACTTCATTATATAAACTACATAATCTTAGATTCATATTTAAATCATCAAATTATAACTTTAAACATAAACATATTAAAACAATTCTTAAAAACATAAACTTTGCACTGAAAATAACTTGAGGAGGAAGAAATAACCAAAGCAAAGGAGAGGAGGAGAGGAACACCGGCGGGAATAGGCGGCGGCGGCCGGCGCAGGCGGCGGTCTTAGGCCGGCAACGTTGACCGTGATCCAAGAAGAGGAAGAGAAGAAAAGAGAAAAAGAAAATAGAGAGAAAAGAATAGGGGATACCGAAAATAGGGGAAGAGGAGGAGAGAGAAAATAAGTGTGGGAAAAATTGGGGTTTTGGGGGTTTATATAGGTTCCCCCTTTTTGGCTTAGGAAAAGGTGTTTGGGCTAAAATAATATTTAATGGTTGATGATTTGACTGGTTGGGTTCCTCTAACCCAATTTAAAATCCCTTTTGTTAAACCAAAATGTATTTTAAGCTATTTAAATATATTTCAAAGTATGACTAAATAAAATGTTTGACTTCTTTAAATCATTAAATAATTCCTTTGACTTTCAAATAGTCAACCTTTCAAGAAATAAATCATTTAAATACTAAAACATACTAAAATATATATAAATATACATTAAAATATATTTATAAAATTCATAAATTCACGGAAAATTACACGGTTACCTTTTAGTGGATTTTGGTTCCACAATGGAAGAGAAACATAATTGAGGAAGCTAAGGTAACCATTATTGTGTCACCATAAGATTGAGGAAACAAGGTAAAAAATTGGTGGAAATAGATACCGTCATGAAAGGAAAACCACTATATAATCCTTGATACTAAAAACATGTTATGTAAATAGTTTATTGCTTCCATTTCCAACACACTAAAATCTCATGCCAAACATGCTTTACGTGTAATCGGTTAAAGTGGTTCA
Source organism: Beta corolliflora (assembly GCA_947648045.1). Taxonomy (NCBI): domain Eukaryota; kingdom Viridiplantae; phylum Streptophyta; class Magnoliopsida; order Caryophyllales; family Amaranthaceae; genus Beta; species Beta corolliflora. The sequence continues at coordinate 134,692 of CANSZD010000355.1, read as the reverse complement.
CGAATGCAAGGCCACATAAAAAAGGTGTACATTAAGTTAATTATACTTAAATCAATTTAAAAATTAAGTCTTACATAGTAGAAAGGTCTCCAATATTTGTAACTATAGTTAAATCAAGTCATGAAGCTATTGTGACTTGAATCAACAAGTGTATATATAGTTTAATTGATTCAAACATGTATTGCTACTCTATTATATGGTTAAATCGATAAGAAAAATTATTTTTAATTAAAATACTAAATCAAGTTACAGATATATTACCACTTGATTATATAGTTAAATTAGTTGACAATTCTATTGTCATTTTATAATATAGTTAAATTGATACGAGTGATTATATTTAGATCGATTTAAAAATCCATTATTGCAATATAGTGGAGATATCTCTAATACGAGTAATTATTGGTAAATGATTCACGAATCAATTTCCTTTTAATGGAATGGCCTCTATTAGGTCTACTTTTAGTTAAATCAACTTATATATTTGTTGCCACATAGTAGAAAAGTCTCTATTAACACTGTGTTTAATTTGGAATTTTTTAAGGAAAGGAAATGAAAGGAATGGAAGGGAAGAGAAGAAATGGGGAAGGAAGGGAAAAGAAGGGAACTAAACTTTCTAATGTTTGGTTAGCATGATGGAAATTAATTAATTATCTCTTTCCTTCCACATTCCTCTAATTTTGGGAGTAAAGGAAAAGAGAGATTTATTAAATTTTCTTTCCTTTCCAATTGTCTTTATAATTTTTTTTACCAAATATAGGAAAGTCTATTTTTTGTTTTTATTTCCTATCTTTTCCATCCAAATCCGCCCTACCAAACGTAAGTGTAATTATTGCTAGGGGTGTTCAGAAAAACCTGATCCGCTAAAAAAGTAGTTTTTAGAAATTTATGATTTAAACGGACCTGGTTTTTGACTTGGAAAAAGCGGGTAAGATAATAAAGGGCCACTCATTTATGTCAACCGGATAACCGAGATTTTTATTTTGAATTTAGGCTACTATATGTCTACCTCACTAAGCCTGGCCCATTTCCAAAACTTAATTTTTGAAAAGTCACTTTTGTTCTCACTTCTCAATCTCCAGAAATTTAGGTTTCTCTCTCCTGCAACTTGGAAACTCCACCACGAGACCAGCACCGGCAAGCAGTTGTCCATCACTAGATGTCGATCGCTTCTTCTTCTCCTCCTCCTCCACCTCTCTTTCCTATCTATTGCTTTTTTCATGCCTTAATGTAAATGTCAATTTTTGTTAGATGGGTATGGTTTGATTTTGTTGGGTTTTTCTTCTTTTTTTTTGTCTTCTTTTGATATAGAGTTTTGATGTTACTTAAGAGTTCATATGTGGTTTCGGGTTCATGATACCTCATAAATAAGTCAAACCCTGGATTTTAATTTTAATTTTTAAATTTGTGGGATGTTTAGATTACATCTGTGTTGTGTTATTTGTTTGAATAATAACTGTTTCACTATGGAAAGAAGGAAGGAAAAATTGATAAGAATAATCCAACATTTGGACGGTTTTCTTAAAACAATCCCACCTTTGGATTAACTCAATAAAGTCCCACCTTTTACCTTATGTTCTACATGGGACCTTTAATTGTTGGTAACCTACAATTGCAAGTTAATCACTCACTTATAATGATCATGTCACGTTTTTCTTTTCCCTGTGGCTTTTTTTGTTTAATCCCCCATTCTCCTTCAATACCCCTTCCCCCTCTTCTCTATTTCGTTTTTCATTCACAATAACCTAAAATGACAATAAATATCAAAAAATATCGCTATCATTTGCGTATGTTGAGTAAATTTTATCTGATAAAACTAGTTGGTTCTTATTTCTCAGACTTGGAAAAAAAACGCATCGATGTTCCGCAACCACAATGATATTACTGGATATTCAAAATCTAACTCTCAAAATATACAAATTCAAAAGACGTGTTTATATAGATAGTTATGTTTGTCTCACTTACAAGAGGATATAGAACTATAGATTTCCCAGCTCCTAATTTTGTTTTGCCGTATATTGATAAGTGCGTTTCTAACGCACTTTATGTACTCCTTTTAGCTCATTTTGATCCTTTTTCTCCCCTTTCTTCCCTCTTTCTTCTCCCTTTCCCATTCTATTTCATTCATGATCATTCTTGATCATAGTGACATTTTACTAGATTTTCAGTCAATTTTGACCGAATTTCTAGCACATTTGCTTTCACCTTGTTTTGTGCACATTTGCTTTCACCTTGTTTTGCCATGTTCTTAGTAGGTGGAGAAACCTAAGACGGCTACGAGTTGTAGATTCGGCTAAGGAAGCAATGAAAATAGAGCCTACGTTGAGAAATGGTGTGCTTGCACCATGCCCCATGTCCGCTCGCACAAAGGAGCAATAGCACAATAAAATCTTGTACAGGGAACTTTAAATCAACATAACTTTCAAACCACAAATATGATGAAGGTAATTCCAGTTGGAAGTGAAAGCATGTTTTGATAGTTTTCCAACGACTGTTCATAAGCCTGATTTGGATATAAAACGAAGAAGTTATGCACGTTTTAAGTTGAACTATTCGATCAGTAAGATTGGTGCGCCCGCACCTGTTACTATGGTGCGCCCGCACCATTTAATTCCGTCAGAAAAATTTGTAAGGCTTCATGCCTATTAAAACAATAGAATATTTTTATTTTTGGGGGGATGCTTTATTCTAGATTAGAGAGAGTTTATTAGGGTTCTTCCTAGAGAGAAAAACACTTGGCTTATTGTTAGATTTGAGATTCAAAGATTAAAGTAGTTGATTTTCTACACTTTCAAGGAAACTTTTATTAATCTAATTTCGAAGTTTTCAGTTTTATTCATCTTGGTGATTATTAATCTCTCCTCTTCCATAGTATTAGTTCTCTTTTATTATAGTTTCATATTTGTTTATTTTCATTAGATTAATCATCCCTTAATCACATTTAGCCCTAGATTATTTATAAATTTCATGTTTTAATGCTTAGAATCCATGATTAGTGAGTAGTCTCTTATCTAGGGTTAGGGTGAAAGTATGGATTAAGGTTTTCATGTATTGTTAATGTGATTGTGATGATCTAAAGATGGTTATGCATTGATCTTGGTGTTTTGAGGCCTTAGGATAGATATTGATCACATTTATGCTTTGGTATTTTGATTTCAAATGTTCTCGATCAAATTTTGAACTCTTTTATCATCCCTATGATTCAACTTAATTTCTAGGCCAAGATATTGGGTAGAAATTAAGGGATCCTTTATTATGGGTTTTCCGAATTCATTGGATCTCTTAATCAATTGACTAAAGACCATTTGAGAGAGGATTTAGTAGATTGATTAAGCGATCCTTGAGGACCATTCAAGAGACGACTCGAGTATTTTAGAGGAAAACTAAACCTTGCATAATTGTCGCCTTTGAATCACAATTGCATTAATGATCGTTGTTCCACTTAGATTCAGACTAGTAACCCTAACTCTAGTGTCTTCCTTATTGATATTTTCGTCTCATATTATTTGCTAATTCTTTGATAATAGTTAGTTTTTAGTTGTTACAAAAATCATTCAAAACCCCCAAAAATTCCTCAATTAGGTAATTTAGACTTAATAGACTTTGATTAATCTCAATTTCCCTGTGGATCAACCCTTGACGTGCCTTTACTACGTTCTTAGTAATTGCTTGTTAGGTGCTACAAATATTGTTTGAAAAACGATTTTTGGTGCCTTAACGACACACTAATAACCTCTTATAAAAATGGCGTCGTTGCCGGGGAAATTGTGCTATTTATTGAAGTTCTTTTAAGTTTGAAATCGCTTAATTGATTTTTTTTTTACTTTTTTATTGGTTTATTTTTTTTTATCTTATTTTATTTTATGTGGTAAGTGCTGTTTATATGAGTATAGGAATTTGTTTATATTTTTTTTAAAAGAGAATTCCAAATAAAATGGAAAACTTCTTTTTTCCTCAAGAGGATGAACCATTTTGGAATTATTATCAGAGATTTGAGAACACTCTTCTAACTAACTATAGACTTGAGATTTGGGAGATATGTGAGGTCATGTATGAGAGTTTGAATATGCATACAAGAGAAGTGGTGGAGTCTATATTTAATGGTGAATTTCGATCCCAACACTTTGATGAAGCACGGAGTTTCTTTGGGTGGTTATCAAGAGGCATTTATGAGTGGGACCATGGAATTACTACTTTCTCAAATTTAGAAGATGTCTCTAGCTGTGAACTACATATCTATTATGAAATTCTTGATTCACTCAAAGAAAATATGTCCTTGTTAAAGAGGTGTGATTCTATGATGGAAAACTTTGTCGAATCTAGTAAAAGATCAATCGAAACATTGGGTCGAATTATCAATAATCAAAATCACTCTTGCAAGACTATAACCAATGAAGATGATGATTGGGATATGAATGAGAACCCCATAGTAGAGGAATTATTTGTTGAGAAAGCTTACACTATAGAGTCTAATGATGTTGAAAAAGTAGTTGATGAGACTTTTGTTTGTACTCGTCCTCTTCATATTCCCTTTTCAAGGAAAATCGACTTAGTTCCTTCCTTCCCCATCTTATTCCCTCTCCTCAAAGTTTCACCATTGGATGAGCCTTTGACCTCTTTAAACCTTCACAAGACTCAAATGGAAGTCATCGAGGACAGGATCGAGCTTAAAATTTGCAAGGACCATCAAAAGGAGAACTCATTATTTTCTTCTTTTTATTTGAATTTTGATGTTTGTTCTTCATACTTTCCAGATTCTCTTGGAAATTTCATTATTTCCGGTACTCATTACTTGGTAAGCATATAGACGCATTGAAATTTGTGCATGCTCTTTGTTTATATCATACTTATTTGATCCATTGTGAAATGTGTGCTAATGCTTATGACACACTATTGAGATCTTTGTCAAATTATTTAGTGGTAAGGTCTAGCTAATAATCCTAAAAGAGCTCTTTTTGGCAGGTATTCTGAGACCCTTCTCCTTATCTTACTTGGTTAGGATTTTTGCTTGATCTTGTGTCCTTACCTAATCCCTTACTTTCTCTTTGCTTGTACACTCCGAGGACGGAGTTTGTATTAAGCTTGGAGGAGTTAGCATGTGTTCTCTCCATCTCAACATTTTCTTCCTCCTCTTTGTATTTAGGTTCTTTTTAGTGCTTTTGCATGTTAGGTTTGCATAAAAAAAACACAAAAATATTTTCTTTTCTTTCTTTTCTGCATTTAGAGTAGTTTGGTTGCATGTATGATATGTTGCTAATTAAGAGTGTTCATAACTTGATTGGAAGACCTTCCTTGCATTTGACTTGATGGTTTTGGAAGTCTTGTAGTGACTTTAGATGATCTTTAAGAACAGTAACTTTTGGTAGAGTCTTTTTGAAATTAGGTGAGTTGGTTGATTGGATTGTCTTATCCCTTGTGCGATAAACTCCGAAGGAGGGCCAAGAACCTCGTAAGACTCATTTACAACCCTCACCATTGATCGCCTAACTTGTGACTTTTATTTTAGCTCCCCAAGATTGCATATGACTGAACTAAATAGAAGAATGATTTAGGGCATTTCACTTTGCTAGAATTAGGAGCTCAAAAGCCAAAAAGCTTTTTATACCGGCATAATTATCCACTTCTCAACCCATCTGAGCCTTTCTATCCTATTTTTGCTTGACCCTCATTATAAGTCATGGCCAAACTTCCCTCAAAGTGGAGTACATGTCTAGATTAAGTGGAGTACATGTCTAGATTATGTTGAGTCGAGTTATTTTGATGCTAAGTCTTTGGGTGAAAGTGAGTTAATGTGTTTGTATAATTGCAAAAGATGAAGAAAATTGCGAAAAAAAAGAAAAGAAAAGAAAAGAAAGAAAGCTCTTATTGATTCATTTGGATTCTTGTTGAAAGAAAAGAAAGTGAAAGAGAGAATTGATGAGCAAAATGATAAACTATGTTCAAAAATTGAAAATCAAAGTGAAAAAGAAAAAGAAGTGGTTATGTTTGAGATTTCAAATTGAATTGGTGTTAGGACTAGCTTGGGTAAGTCTCTTCCCCCTAGTTTGTACTCCGCTTTACCCTTTTTGCACCACACTCCCATATTGATATCCTCACCCCTAACCTAGCCTCCTTACAACCTTGATAAAGTCCCTTTTGACTTCTAGATTAGTCTTGGTCAATTCAGTTCTGGTGGGTGAGATTTTGTGCAAGTCATGATGAGGGTCATCAAAATGTGGTAGAGGCGAGCTATCATGGTTGAGCATCCCTAGGGGGGGATTCAAACTCGGGACTTGGAGGTGGAGAGGGGTGAGAAATCACTCCTAGAAAGCCTAGTTTTTAAGAAGACTCAGTTGATTGGTGGATTGGATCTCTTAAGTACTCTTGTGCTTCCTAATCATCTTTCCTCTTGTGTTTGATTGGTCTACTAAATCTTGGTATGAACTCATTTAGCTTCCATGTCATGTTTGTAGCTTTGCATATAGAGCATTTAGGCTCTTGTATTGCATGGTTTTTCTTTTTCATCTTTTTCTCCTCATTTCTTTCTTCTTTCTCATTCTTGGTTTACTTGAGGACAAGTAAAATGCTACGCTTGGGGGAGTTTGATAAGTGCGTTTCGAACGCACTTTATGTACTCCTTTTAGCTTATTTTGATCATCTTTCTCCCCTTTCTTCCCTCTTTCTTCTCCCTTTCCCCTTCTATTTAATTCACTTGATCATTCTTGATCATAGTGACATTTTACTAGATTTTCAGTCATTTTTGACCGAATTTCTAGCACATTTGCTTTCACCTTGTTTTGCCATGTTCTTAATAGGTGGAGAAACCTAAGACGGCTACTAGTTGTAGATTCGGCTAAGGAAGCAATGAAAATAGAGCCTACATTGAGAAATGGTGTGCTTGCACCATGCCCCATGTCCGCTCGCACAAAGGAGCAATATAGCACAATAAAATCTTGTACAGGAAAATTTAAATGGATATAACTTTCAAACCACAAATATGACGAAGGTAATTCCAGTTGGAGGTAAAAGCCCGTTTCGATAGATTTCCAACGAGTGGTCATAAGCTTGATTTGGATATAAAACGAAGAAGTTATGCGCGTTTTAAGTTGAACTGTTCGATCAGTAAGATTGGTGCGCCCGCACCTGTTACTATGGTGCGCCCGCACCATTTAATTCCGTCAGAAAAATTTGTAAGGCTTCATGCCTATTAAAACAATATAATATTTTTATTTTTGGGGGGATGCTTTATTCTAGATTAGAAATAGTTTATTAGGGTTCTTCCTAGAGAGAAAAACACTTGGCTTATTCTTAGATTTGAGATTCAGAGATTAAAGTAGTTGATTTTCTACACTTTCAAGGAAACTTTTATTAATCTAATTTTGAAGTTTTCAGTTTTATTCATCTTGGTGATTATTAATCTCTCCTCTTCCATAGTATTAGTTCTCTTTTATTATAGTTTCATATTTGTTTATTTTCATTAGATTAATCATCCCTTTATCATGTCTAGCCCTAGATTATTTATAAATTTCATGTTTTTATGCTTAGAATCCATGATTAGTGAGTAGTCTCTTATCTAGGGTTAGGGTGAAAGTATGGATGAAGGTTTTCATGTATTGTTAATGTGATTGTGATGATCTAAAGATGGTTATGCATTGATCTTGGTGTTTTGAGGCCTTAGGATAGATATTGATCACATTTATGCTTTGGTATTTTGATTTCAAATGTTCTCGATCGAATTTTAAACTCTTTTATCATCCCTATGATTCAACTTAATTTCTAGGCCAAGATATTGGGTAGAAATTAAGGGGATCCTTTATTAGGGGTTTTCCGAATTCATTGGATCTCTTAATCAATTGACTAAAGACAATTCGAGAGAGGATTTAGTTAATTGATTAAGCGATCATTCTCGAGGACCATTCAAGACACGACTCGAGTATTTTTGAGGAAAACTAAACTTTGCATAATTGTCGCCTTTGAACCACAATTGCATTAATGATCGTTGTTCCACTTTGATTCAGACTAGTAACCCTAACTCTAGTGTCTTCCTTTATTTGCTAGTTCTTTGATAATAGTTAGATTTTAGTTGTTACAAAAATCATTCAAAACCCCCAAAAATCCCTCAATTAGGTAATTTAGACTTAATAGACTTTTATTAATCCGAATTTCCCTGTGGATCAACCCTTGACTTGCCTTTACTACGTTCTTAGTAATTGCTTGTGAGGTGTTACAAATATTGTTTGAAAAGCGATTTTTGGTGCCTTAACGACACACTAAAAACCTCTTATCATATATTTGATAAAAAAAATCAAATAATGCCTAACAATAAAGGCTTTCAAAATAATTATCCTCTATGTTAACATAATTTGCATATTCTTATTCCACAATTTTGGAAATAGTTATCTAGATATCGTATTATGTGCCACTTTATCCAATAAAATGAACACTTGAAGCAGAGAAATTCAGAGATGAAAAGACATGATTTCCAGTCAAGAATTTAAAGGAAAAAATTACTTTAATTTTCGGTTAAGAATTTAAAGGGAAAAAAGTTAAGGGAAGAAAATTCAACTAAGTATTACTTCCACAATTTCGTAAAGTTTCAAATTTTCAATTCAATAAGTTCAACAAGATTCGCCCTTTGGATGTATTTCTTATGGTTCTTGCGGACAAGTCTTTCATTTAATCGGATTTCTTTTCTTGTCCAAAAAAATAGAGAGAGAAAAAAAATGGAAAGTGAGATCAAGATAGAGAAACAAAATTTTGGAGGAAGTTAATTTGGTGGGGCTCAACCGCTCAAGATTATGGTTTTTTTTATTAAGGCTAATTAATCGGCATAACATGAAAAGTAAGAGGTGAGACAAGAGTTTACTGGTTACAACAGGTGACTAGTAAATTTGGCCCAATTTAAGAAGGTAAGGTAAAAAGTTGGATTTTATTGAGTTAATCCAAAAATGGGACTGTTTTAAGCAGACCGCCCAAAGGTTGGATTATTCCTATTAATTTTTCTAATTAAAAATCATTGGCTCCTAAATTATTAGTTGTTCATAAGATAGTGTTGGGTAACATAAATTGGATTGTATTTAATAATGAAACTAAGGAAGAGAAAGAATCCCATGATATAGATGGATTGATAATTTCACTGAATTTGGTGGCAATAAGAGAGAGAATCGATGGAGATAGAGTTAGGATAATGGTGTATGATTATAACTGAATTTGGTAGGTTTCAAAAAATCAAATAGCAACCTCAAAACAAGTTCCTCCTTAGCATTAATTTTGATATGGAATATGTCATAAATTTATTTATTTGAGTGCAATTGATGTTTATTCTCCTTAGCATAAACCTTTTTCGAATCCTCATAATGATTGTCTTGTTGGAATTACACAAAATGAGTACCTAAGACTCTTTGTTTGATTCATATGCCTCGTCCCAACCTACGTAAAAATAAATGGATCATCTTCTTCAGTTCAAACCTCTATGGTTCATGGCGATGGTGATGGGATTGGTGCCAAGAGAAAAAGTTTGAGAAAGGATTATAAGAGGGAGAATGCGAATATTGATGCTAACACAAAAATTGAGTTAGACAAGTATTTGAGTGATCAACCTTAAGTGGATAATGCATGATGAAAGATTTGATATTTTGGATTTGTGGGGCTGCATAAAGTAAGACCTATCCAATTCTTTGGAAAATGGCACGGGATATACTTGCAATTCCGGTTTCAACTATAGCTTCGAAGTCTGCTTTTAGCACAAGGGGGCATGTTCTTGATTCCTTTCACACCTTTTTGACTCCTAGGATGATAGGATCTCCTATTATTCTCAAGAATGGATGCCCACCTCTTCAGAACCCATCACTATAGAGGAAAATTTGCTAGAGTAGGAGGACATAGAATATGGTTAATTTATCATTCTTTTTATCAATTATATTAATTATAATGATTTGATTTCATATATTATCAATTGTAACACATATCCATATTTTGTGTAGTCATATAAGATTTAGTTTATGAGCAATCGATTATCGCAATTGATGAGGCAACCAATGCTTCCGATATGACAATTGAAAATGAGCCATGAAGTAGTATTTTGAGAAATGTTTGTGTTGCATTGAACTATAAGAAGTGTTTGTATTGAAATTTGAGAATAGTTTGCACTAAACTTTATTGTATTTTGAGAAAGATTTGTGAGGCTGTAGGAATTTTTATAATATGATTTTGCAAGCATAATAGCATAGTGCCTACTACATCATAGTAGCATAATATCAAGCTACTGAAATTGAATGTTCTCATTAATTTTTTTTGAATGTATGAAGCTAGTGAAGCTACTCTCTACTACAATATAGCAGTATAATGCCATTTTTTTTATAAAGGTAAGTAGAAAGAGTTTTATGAGACCCTCCTCGCGAGGGGAACTCCTAAAAAGTCAGATAAAAAGTTGGAGTTTAAAGCTGGAGAATTACATTGATGAATTTCGAAAGTAGATTGAACTAAATGGCCAACATTAGCTATCCAATCAGCTACTCGGTTGGCTTCACAGTAGACATGTTGTAAGTGAAAAGATCTGAACTTATGTAAGAGAGATTTGATGTCTGCTATAATATTCTAAATTTGCCATGGAGCTGAGGAGAGGCCTTGAATTGCTTGAATGACCAACAAGTTATCTCCTTCAATATAGATTTCCTGAACATCATATTGTAGAGCTAAGAGAAGACCTTTTTGGAATGCAGTTGCTTCGGCAACGAACATCGGGGAATTACCGAGATTGTAGGTACATGCATGGATTAATTGTCCTAAATGATTGTGAATGATGATCCTTGCAGCAGCTGAGTAGTTGATGACAAAGCCATCAAAATTTAATTTGAAGTGCGTTGGAGGCGGGGGGACCAGACCACTAGAATAGTGGAAGAGGAGGGGCGTGGATTGGATAGATAATGATGTTGAATCTGCGAGTTGGCATAAATCGAGCTTATTTCGAAGAGTCCATTCGTTATGGAAAAAATTAGCTTTATGTAGAATACGAAATCTATTGTATGTGTTAGAATTAAACAATATATTGTCGTTTCTTTCTTTCCAGATGGTCCATAGTAGGAAAATAAATTGAGTGAGATCATGCTTACTAGCTCTAAGATTAGATAATGCTGGAAGAAGTGCTAATTCCTTGAAATTGTAGTTTAACCAATTTATAGTATCTGGTAAGTCCCACAGGGTGCGAGTTACTATGCATTGATTAAACAGATGATCTATGGATTCCTCATGAGCAAGACAAATGGGGCAATAATTTATTGGGATGATATTCCTTTTATATAAGCCTATAAGGTACTTCTTACTGCCAAACTATTATGACAGATTTGCCATAAAAATATTTACAATTTAGGGGGAATTTCTAATTTCCAAAGCCAGTGAAATGGCCACTTCGGGGATGTGGAGTCGTTGTTATATGAGAGCCAAGTTGCAGATTTGACAGAGAATTCGCCAGAAGATGTGTTGCCCCATATAGGCGAGTCATTTAATTGAGTCGTAGGCAAGGGGATGACTTTGACCTTGACAAGTAGATGAGGTAGCAGGAAAGATGCCAGTTTAAACATATCCCACTCATGACAAGGAAGGATGAAGTGAGACAGAGGTAAATTCAGGTCCACTTGATGAGGGGATTTGTGGAGTAGGTATAAAAGATTAGAGTTGGTTAGCCAATTATCAAGCCAATAGGAGATATTATGACCATCTCCAATTTTCCAGCGAATGCCTTTTCAAAGAATTTCACGTTGAGCGAGAATTTGGTTCCATATTTGGGAGTCTTGAATTTTTGCTTTACACTCCAAGAAAGTAGTGTTGCTTAGATATTTTTTGGCCGAAAAGTTGATCCCATAGATTGTTGTGATATGTGAGGATTTTCCATCCTAATTTAGCAATGAAGGCTTTATTTAACGGAATGGTTTTACGAAGGCTAAGGCCGCCATAGAATTTGGGCTTGCAGATCTTTTCCCATGCAACAAGAGGAACGACGTTTTGTTGGTGCCTGAAAAAGGAACTGTGCATGTTATCAATGGATTTGATATAATCATTTGGGAGAATGGAGGAAGAGAAAATATAAGCTGGAAGTGCTTCAAGATTGGTTTGAATTATTGTATGACAACCTGCTTTTGATAAGAAATCAGCTTCCTAGTTAGAGCCTGTTCTTTTGGACTTATTTTCAATTCAGTTACATTTGTAATTCAATTTCTCTCGGTTCGATTCGGTTTCTCAATCCAAAAGAACGGGGCCTTATTTATCCGTTGTTCCGTATGTTTAAAGTCAGTCTTAGTTGGATAGAAAGAGCAAAAGTAGATTCCTAAATATCAACCAAGCTTGGAGTTAGGTTGCATATTAAACTGACTAGCTAGTGTAGTCTTTTTTTGGTTTGATAGTTGGTAGTATAATGCCATATGGAAGTTCCAAGTGCCAAATTAAATGTTTATATTAAAAATATATAAAAATTGGGGCACCCTATGACCCGAATAGAGGTTATATGCCGATTTTTAAGTACCTGCAAATGCGGGTACCCACGTTTCCGGTTACCTAAAAAATCGGGTACAGATTATGTACACCCCTAATTTTTGCTACGCTGGCTATTTAAATTCAAAGGTTTCTATTTAGTTAATTATTGATAACTGCCAAGAGAAAAGTCTCATATATTTGCATTTGTATAGAATTCAAAGTTACTCTTTCGCTTACTAGATGCTTAGTAATTTTAGTTTTTTTATTAGAGTAATTATTTGAACAGTACTAGTCCCTTTCACTTTACATCAAAGCATATTTAATACTCAATTTATTTCTTTTTAATTTACTCACTTTACGATTAGGGAGAATCAAGGAGAAAGTCTAAAAGTGCATGAAAGAGAGAAAGTGAAAAGATGGAGGGAAAAATTGAAAAGAAAGATATAACTAGAAAAAGTGAAGAGAGAAATTTTAAGGTGGGTTATTATATTAAAAAGTGGATTACATGGGTAGAAAAAGAGGAGAAAATAGACAGAGACATGTTAGTAAAAATAGAAAAAGCAACAGTGTTGTGTAGATTAAAAAGGAAGGGACAAAATAGAAAGTGTGTAGATAAAAAAGAAACAGAAAGTAGTACTAATTTTGGAGTTTAATAACCCCTATATAGTTCTAGGATATTTTCACGGTGGTGGATCAGTATCTTGGTCATCCTACAAATCCAACTCGGTCATCTTTACCTTTCTCCTACTACTTGATATTCTTCTAAATGTTTAGTAGGTGTAGGCACATAATCGTAACTCCCTATTTAAGGACCCAATGATGAAACATACCGCGATCTTAATTGGTCCGACCCAAGGGGAGAGCAGTCCGAATAGTCAGGCCCAAAATGGTTTTAAAGTGTAAAGCTTATTTATTTGCAATAATGATCCAAAGTCCTATTTCAAATCCCAATTAATTATTCCTAATAATTAATTGTATTTTGAGCCCAATCCTTTGAAAAAGCACAATTAATTATTCATGATAATTAGTGATTTTTATTTATTATTTTAATAACTATTTTCAGAAATAAATAAATATTTTAAAAGATATTTCAAAGTTGAAATCAAATTTTTCTCGTAAAAGTTGTTTTCTGAATTTAAAGAGGATAGAAGAAAATCGTACATAAACGCGTCGACAGAGACAGTGCGTCTGGCGCGCCACGTGCGCACGGCGCAATGGTTGTGCCGTGATGAGTCTATTTTATATAGAGTATTTAACCCAATTCCCCTAGCTTTGAGTGCCGGTTTGAGCTCATTTGAGCTCGTTTATGTGTGATTTGATATGTTTGGACTCGTTTCCGTTTGTTAGTTGTTTTTGTACAGATTAGGCCTCCAAAGCCTTTATTTGAGTTGCGGAATGGAAGTCCAATAGTCGCATATGGCCCATAGAAGATCCGGGATATTGCACAAGTGTTTTGGACGAAGAATGCAAGAAAAATGGCGAGAAATTACTCTCGCCCGACCGGGCGATACGAAAACTTCTTCAGCGTCCAAGGCATGTTCGCCCGGTCAACCGGGCGAAAGTGGCTCCAAAAGTGCTTGCGCGCCCGACCGGGTGGCTTCGCCCGGTTGATCGGACGGAATTTTCTCTTCCTCGTAGTTTTCAGAACACTGTCGCCCGACCGAGCGGTTTTTCCGGAAGCTTAATTTTTGCCTTTTTTTAGCCGGTTTTGTAAAATCTATAAATAGGGCTTTAGTAACTTCGATTATCTATCTTATTTTCTACTTTTTTAGGGCTAAACACTTAGTTTTTCTCTCTCTAGCTTTGTATGAACTTTTACCTTTGAAGATTATAGAGATCGTTGATTTCGTTTCCATTGTTCCTTAATCATTCGGTATTCCACTTTACTTTGTTTAATTTAATGAATTCCTCTACTTGCAATATGTTTATTGAGTTTATTATTATAATGAGTGAGTAGTCTTTTTCTAGGGCTTAGAGAGGGAAGCCATGTTTATACCTTTTTGATTGTGGTTTAAAGTTCTTCGTTATTTGGATTGAATTAGAATAATTCCTATTGATTTGTTATGCTTGTTTAATTCATGTAATTGCGCAATATCATGAGTTATGTTTAGCTAATAAGAGTTAGAATCGAAAGATCGTATTCATTAGAGGCTTGTTACAATAGGTAGGTTTGATTATGTTGAGCGACCGTACTGGCATATGTTAATCTAAGAGTTGTTAATGCCTGACCAAGGATTAACGAAATACTCTATTTATTCGAACATCAATCCAAGTATTGTTGAACTATATTGTAGTGATTAAATTGGTATAAACATGGTGGACCGATCGATTGCCCTAGGTTTTTAATTATTTAATAAACTTCCATCTTTTCGTGTTCTAGTTTGTTCTAGTTTAGTTATTAATTCTTCAATCAATTTTCTCTCTTGAAGTAGTTAGATAATTGAGCATAGATCTATAGAACTCCTCTCCCTGTGGATCGACCCGTATTTGCCAGTTTCTGCTAAATAGACACCGTGCACTTGCGGTATATTTTAAAACCCATCAAGTTTTTGGCGCCGTTGTTGTATGCATAGAATAAACTTGGAAGAAAATCACCGCCCTTGCATACAACCTCAAAGACGTTTGAATCCTAATATGCATGAGGTAGTGAAGAAGGAAATAATGAAATTACTTGACGCGGGCATCATCTACCCTATCTCAGATTCTAAGTGGGTGAGCTCGGTTCAAGTTGTTCCTAAAAAGGGGGAACTACTGTTGTTAAGAATGATAGGGATGAACTAATTCCTACTCGTACTGTTACAAGTTGGCGAATGTGTATTGACTATCGCAGATTAAACATAGCCATCTTGAAAGATCACTTCCCCCTCCCTTTTATTGACCAGAGGCTAGAAAGATTAGCAAAACATAGCTTTTTCTGTTATTTGGATGGATATTCAGGTTTCTTTCAGATTCCCATTCACCTAGAAGATCAGGAGAAGACAACGTTCACATGTCCTTATGGCACTTTTGCTTACCGCCGAATGTCATTTGGTTTGTGTAACGCCCCTGCCACATTTCAAAGATGTATGATGGCCATCTTCTCTGATTTCATTGAGAATATCATGGAGGTATTTATGGATGATTTCAGTGTCTATGGGTCTAACTTTGATGTGTGTTTGCATAATCTTTCTAGAGTACTTAGGCGTTGTACTGATGTTAATTTGGTCTTAAACTGGGAAAAGTGTCTCTTCATGGTCAATGAGGGAGTGGTACTTGGTCATCTTGTTTCTGAACGTGGCATCCAAGTTGACTGGGCAAAAATTGAGGTGATTGAGAAACTTCCTCTTCATGTGAATGTCAAGGGAGTGAGGAGTTTTCTGGGTCATGCGGGGTTTTATCGCAGATTCATAGAAGATTTTTCTAAAATCGCGAAACCCCTTACTCAATTGTTGCTCAAGGATGCCACATTTGATTTTACTGATGCTTGTGTGGAGTCTTTTGACAGGATTAAGGAAGCATTGATCACTGCCCCTATCATACAACCTCCAGATTGGAGTCTTCCCTTCGAGATCATGTGTGATGCTAGTGATTATGCAGTTGGTGCTGTACTTGGCCAACGGAAGGAAAAGATCCTCCATGCTATTTACTATGCCAGCAAGACATTGGATGAAGCTCAGGTCAACTATGCTACTACCGAGAAGGAGTTATTGGCCATTGTCTATGCTCTTGACAAGTTTCGAATTTACCTCATAGGTTCGAAAGTGATTGTCCACACCGATCATGCTGCACTGAAGTATCTATTGGCTAAGAAGGAAGCCAAGCCACGACTTATTCACTGGATACTCTTATTACAAGAGTTTGATTTGGAGATCCGTGACAAGAAGGGTGCTGAGAATGTCGTTGCAGATCATCTCTCCAGATTGAGATTTGAGTCAAGTGCTGATGGTCCCATAGATGATTCTTTTCCTGATGATCATCTTTTTGCTGTGTCTATTCAATCCCCATGGTATGCTGATTTTGCTAACTATTGTGTTGGTGGTTCTCATCCTCCAGATTTGACTTACCAACAACACAAGAAGTTTTATCATGATGCTAAGCATTACTATTGGGAAGACCCACTTCTATACAAGAAGTGCTCAGATGGCTTGTTCAGACGGTGTGTTGCTGATTGGGAGATAGCTGGAATCCTACAACACTGTCATAGTATGCCTTGTAGTGGGCATCTCGGCTCACAAGCCACGGCTTATAGAGTTCTCCAGAGTGGGTTCTACTGGCCCACTATTTTCAAAGATGCTCGTGCCTTTTGCCTTTCTTGCAATGAGTGTCAAAGAACGGGCAATATTTCAAAGAGACAGGAGATGCCACAGATGGGAATTTTGGAGATTGAGCCCTTTGATGTGTGGGGTATTGATTTCATGGGACCTTTCCCTTCTTCTTGTGGGAACAGGTATATATTGGTAGCTGTGGATTATGTGACTAACTGGGTTGAAGTTGTGGCTTCACCTACTAATGATTCTAAGGTGGTCATGAAGCTCTTCAAGAAGATTATTTTTCCTCGTTTCGGAGTCCCGAGAGTCTTGATCAGTGATGTGGGGTCTCATTTTCATCAGAGAACCTTCAAAGCTTTACTGAAGAAATATGGAGTTACTCATAAGGTTGGCTTGGCTTATCATCCTCAGACTAGTGGCCAAGTTGAAGTCTCCAATCGTCAGATCAAGCGCATCTTAGAGAAGGTAGTCAACAGGTCAAGGAAAGATTGGTCACAAAAGTTGGATGACACTTTGTGGGCACTACGAACTGCTTTTAAGACACCTCTCGGCACCACCCCATATCGGTTGGTCTATGTCAAAGCTTGTCATTTACCAGTTGAAATGGAGTATCTCTCAGCTTGGGCAGTCAAAGAAATTAACCTGGATTTAGAGGCTGCAGGTGAGGCAAGACTTCTTCAGTTGAATGAGTTAGATGAGCTACAACTGGAAGCATATGAGAACCACAAGCTTTACAAGGAGCAGACAAAGAGGTTTCATGACAAGATGATTGAGAAGCGCGAGTTTCATGTTGGTGACAATGTTCTATTATACAATTCTAGACTAAGGCTTTTTCCTGGAAAGCTTAAGTCAAAGTGGTATGGACCTTTTGTTGTCACTAATGTGAAGCCACATGGAGCCATTGTAGTGGCCAATGCAGAGGGGACGAAGTTTAAAGTGAATGGTCAGCGTTTGAACTGTACCATGAGGGCGCCTTCATAGGCCAAGTAGAGGTTATCTACTTCGATGCTCCCTCACTTTGAAATCTGAGGTACTACGGTCATTTTCTATCTTGTAACTCATTTGTGTCATGAGGGCGCCTTTTGAGTCTACTAATACTTTCGAACTGCATTTTCTATGGGGTGAAACAATTATATCTTGTAACTCATTTGTGTGGTTTTGCTTAGGGACAAGCAAAAGGTTAGCTTGGGGGATTTTGATGAGTCTATTTTATATAGAGTATTTAACCCAATTCCCCTAGCTTTGAGTGCTGGTTTGAGCTCATTTGAGCTCGTTTATGTGTGATTTGATATGTTTGGACTCGTTTCCGTTTGTTAGCTGTTTTTGTACAGATTAGGCCTCCAAAGCCTTTATTTGAGTTGCGGAATGGAAGTCCAATTGTCGCATATGGCCCATAGAAGATCCGGGAGATTGCATAAGTGTTTTGGACGAAGAATGCAAGAAAAATGGCGAGAAATCACTCTCGCCCGACCGGGCGAGACGAAAACTTCTTCAGCGTCCAAGGCATGTTCGCCCGGTCAACCGGGCGAAAGTGGCTCCAAAAGTGCTTGCGCGCCCGACCGGGCGGAATTTTCTCTTCGTCGTAGTTTTCAGAACACCGTTGCCCGACCGAGCGGTTTTGCCCGGTAGACCGGGCGGTTTTTCCGGAAGCTTAATTTTTGCCCTTTTTTAGCCGGTTTTGTAAAAACTATAAATAGGGTTTTAGTAACTTCGATTATCTATCTTATTTTCTATGTTTTTAGGGCTAAACACTTTGTTTTTCTCTCTCTAGCTTTGTATGAACTTTTACCTTTGAAGATTATAGAGATCGTTGATTTCGTTTCCATTGTTCCTTAATCATTCGGTATTCCCCTTTACTTTGTTTAATTTAATGAATTCCTCTACTTGCAATATGTTTATTGAGTTTAATATTATAATGAGTGAGTAGTCTTTTTCTAGGGCTTAGAGAGGGAAGCCATGTTTATACCTTTTTGATTGTGGTTTAAAGTTCTTCGTTATTTGGATTGAATTAGAATAATTCCTATTGATTTATTATGCTTGTTTAATTCATGTAATTGCGCAATATCATGAGTTATGTTTAGCTAATAAGAGTTAGAATCGAAAGATCGTATTCATTAGAGGCTTGTTACAATAGGTAGGTTTGATTATGTTGAGCGACCGTACTGACATATGTTAATCTAAGAGTTGTTAATGCCTGACCAAGGATTAACGAAATACTCTATTTATTCGAACATCAATCTAAGTATTGTTGAACTATATTGTAGTGATTAAATTGGTATAAACATGGTGGACCGATCGATTGCCCTAGGTTTTTAATTATTTAATAAACTTCCATCTTTTCGTGTTCTAGTTTGTTCTAGTTTAGTTATTAATTCTTCAATCAATTTTCTTTCTTGAAGTAGTTAGATAATTGAGCATAGATCTATAGAACTCCTCTCCCTGTGGATCGACCCGTATTTGCCAGTTTCTGCTAAACAGACACCGTGCACTTGCGGTATATTTTAAAACCCATCATGCCGCGTCAGGCGCACCAATCTGCGCTTGACACGTGTCTTTAATTTGTGCGTCAAGCAGAGACGTACGCGGCGCGCAATTTGCTTTTCAATCGTTTTAATATCTTGCTATAAATAAGCCGTGATTTTCCGGATCTAAAGAACACTTTTCACGTATTCTATACACTCGAATACTTGCGAACTCTCATACTTCCATATTCTCATATTTTTATATTTACAAACACACAAATACATATTTACAAACACATAAACACATACTTTGATCGATCTTCACAAGCGTTCGTTTAAAGGCTTCACGATTGCTCTTCTCGAAGGTCGTTATTCCCTCAGACCCAAGCCATACTGGTATATTCCTGAGGGTCCTTGAATATTTCTTCTTATTTATTTTATTGAAGTTACTAACGATTTCTTTCATGATGTAGATCTTTAATAAATAATCGTTTTTTGTACATTCTAATCTCTACTCTTTCTTTCTTTACTTCTTATATATTTTCCTGATTGTCCTGCTCATGTTTTCATCACCAACATGATTATTATTGCTAATCAAGACCTAAGGAAATGTTCTAATATTAATCAGATAATTTGAACAACCTGTTAGGAACTCTGTAATTTTGATTGCTTAATAACGTGTCACTAAAAAATAGTTTTTTTTGCTGTGTTTAATCAAATAACTTAGACTAATATTTTTAGAGTGTTTGAAAATATTCTCTAGTTATTCTTTTGCATAAAACTTGACATGAATCGATATTTAGTAGAGGCCAGTAATGGGCGAACCTGGTTCATGACTGTGTTCGTACCCTCAACCCCGAACTCAATCTATGGTTCAGTGGCCATTAATGGAGTCATGACGGGGAAATCTACATTGGATAAGTCCGTAATTTGTCCATACGATTTCCCAATATCCAATTAGGTTTATGAGTCTTCCTTTAAAATCTTGTTGGCGACTTCAATACATTTTCAATAAAACCTTTACAATGAGGTAGTCAAATACGCACTCACACTACGTAGGCGAAATAAAATCACGCCTACAATAGGTATCTTTAATATCAGAACTTGGGTTTGAAAATATCATGAGAAAATGGTAGCACCTAGACTAGTGTTTGGAGAAATCATAATGTTGGGTTGGAATCTTGGTGATTTTCCAATTTCGAGTTGATAGTTTTACAAGGGAAAGTAGACGAAATCAACTTGCTACGCCATTAATTATTTCAAATATGCCAGAGGATTTGAATTTTGAGAAAAAAATAAAATCGTAATCCCTTTGTTTAATTTTATTTTCTCATAATTAATATTTCAAGCAAAGAAACCAAAATTTCAAAATGAACAATATACAAAATCCTAAATCACTTTAAGAACAAATTTCATAAACCCTATATCCTTGTAACCACAACAATTATTATTTGCAAAATAAGAATAAACATGCGATACTTGCTGTTAGGCTGACATCGATAACACCTGACATTGATATTGTTATCGGGTGAGCAATTGAGACCTATACATAAATGTCATACAACTAGGAATTTAGTTATTATTCCACCGAGAATTTAAAATATTGGTGAAGAAGAGAGTGAATTAGAAAAAGAGGATAGAGAAAAAGTTAACTTAGAAATTTATCATAAATATTTTTTGTATTTTTAATTACGTAATTTCACTCTTCTAGAATTCCTTACTACCATTTATATATAAAATTGATAAGTTTTTTGTAAAATATTTTTATTGTTTTTAATATTACAAAAAACTAGTGATTCATGTTATTTGTAGCCCCACCAATCTCATGACTGGAAATCTAGAATTTGTAGTCACGCTGAAATCATCGTAAATCCTTAGTAAATTGGAGTAACGTAAAATTCATTAATTGTCACAAATATCTATCATTTGTTAACTTAATTGGCAAAAGTCTTAAAGATGATGCTCAAAACTTGAGATCAAATTGCGTCTACATCATTTGTCCCCGTGACTCTCTCTACGCCAAAAAGAACAAATATCTTTAATTTATGCTCCTATTTAATACAAGTTCCTCTACCTATCATGAGATGGATTGTCTTACTTTTGTCTTTAAAATTTGGAAATATCTTGTGACAATTTTTTTGAAACAACTTCTAACTTCTAACAACTTTGTCTGATCTACTCCTTCCGTTTCATTTTAATTTACTCACTTCACTTTGGGGGAGAACCAAGGAGAAAGTGCAAAAGTATGAGAGAGAAACTGAAAAGGTGGAGAGAGAAATTGAAAAGCGAGAGAGAGAAATTAAAAAGTGGGTTAAAATATTAAAAAGTGGATGACATGGGTGGAAAAAGAGGAGAAAGTAGACGTGACATGTTACCAAAAATAGAAAAAGCAACAATGTGTAGACTGTAGATTAAAAAAAAACGGTCTAAAAAGGAAAGTGTGTAGATTAAAAAGAAACGATGGGAGTATAACTTATTCTTCCAATAGCTAGATAATAATTTCAGCACAAGTTTGATGAATTCAAATGTCAAAAGGATCGTGCAATATTGACAATTTTACACATTTGTTGGTTCCCTTAATTAGAATATTATTTCCAATAATGATTAATAGAATTGCAGGAAACTTCTTTTTTTCTTCTTAAGATTACAAACAAAAATAATAATTTATAAGCCGTATTTTGATTCCTCTCGCTACTACTCACTTCCTAGCTGTCCCACTTCCCCAAATCTCTCTCACCGTCTAAACCACGACTTCATTAATTATTTCTTTTAGGAAACTTCATCAATTAATTAATCCTTATTGATTTGATTAAATAAATACATCACCCTTTAATGCGTTACTTGTATTGCCTCCCTCCTCTTTCTATCTCATTAACCACCTTTGGACTCTTGTCCATTTTTTATGACAACTTCTTTTCTTTACACCATTTTTGTCCACTTAAAAAGCTAGAATTTGAACTTTTTTGCCCATTTTGGGCTGTTTATAATTATACCCATTTTTAAAAAAAATACCCTTTTGCATATAAAGGAATACCCATTTCAAAATTGCAAGTTTTTTTTTTCAACTGTAAAAAAAACTCCAATTTGTAGATTCAGGAACTTTAATTTCGAGAAAGAAAAAAAGCCATGAATCAGCTTGATTTCTTCAAGAAATTCAACAGATTAAACCCACTTGAACTGTCAGTAACCATAGTGGGTTTTTTGCTTCTCACTTTGTGTCTTCTCTGCTCTCTTTTCTACTTTGATAATGGAGTTGGAAATGGTGGTGGGTTCAGGTCACGTGCTGGAGTCACGTGGTGGTTTGGAGTAACTGCTGGTGAAAGTGGGCAGTTAGGATTTTCTGAAAAGATTAATGAAGATTGTGATTATTTTGATGGAAAATGGGTTTGGGATGAAAGTTACCCTCTTTATGATTCCAAAGATTGTTTATTTGTTGATGGTGGTTTTAGGTGTTCTGAGAATGGTAGACCTGATAATTCATATACTAAGTGGAGATGGCAACCCAATTCATGCAATATGCCAAGGTTAACTTAATTTCTCTCTTCATTTTTCTTTGTTTACCTTCTTTGACTTATCTTATTGTTCATTGGTCACGGAAACGATTTCTTATGACGATTCATGTTCGCCGACCCCAAATCATTTTGGGACTAAGGCTTTATTGTTGTTGTTTGTTTTGAGGGAAGATGTTTGAGTTGTTCAACTTCTTTAATTTGACAGATTTTACATTTATTATGCAATGTACATGAAGTTACATAGACTATTCATGTGTATGTTTTTTATTTGTCATAATTTTAGGCATTGTTCTATCTAATTTGTGTGTGTGTGTTTCTTTTTCCTTTCTGAATATGTTTTAATTGTTTCAACTTCTCTAATTTGAGAGATATTACTCTAAATGTATGTGAATGTACATAATGTATCATGTGTATTTTCTTTTGGTGTCATGTTATTGGGCATTGTTATACCTGATTTGTGTTTCTTTGTCTGACAGAATTAACTATACATTTTTTATTGCAACTTTTTTCATTAATTCTATTGTATGATAGGGGTTATGATTTTAAATAGTTGTTCCTTATTAATTATTATGCTGGTTAGGTTAGTTTGATGTTTAAGATATCAGCTAGTTCAGCAGGTCAACTCCTTGGAGGATGTCCCAGAATATGTTTTGATATCTGTCTGTGTCGCCATATGCACCTTTAGCATTAAAATAGGGAGAAAATTGGAGAGAAACTAGGCTTCCTTTCTTCCCGCATAAGGTGCTCTTTGGTAATTGTTTGACGAAGCTATTAGTATTAGTTTAGATGATCTAGAAGTGTATAATATATACTCAAATTCCGGCTACTATATTCTGAACGATTGAATACATATTTGGATTCCTAACATCTCTTTCCGTTTGTTGGCTTGACCATAACAGATTTGATGCAAAGGTGATGTTAGAAAAGCTTAGGGACAAGAGGCTTGTATTTGTTGGCGACTCAATCGGAAGAAATCAATGGGAATCCCTCTTGTGTATGCTTTCTTCTGCAGTTTCTAATAAGTCTTCAATCTATGAAGTAAATGGAAACCCAATTACGAAGCACATGGGGTCTTTGGTGTTTATGTTTCGGGATTATAATTGCAGTATTGAATACTACAGAGCTCCATTCTTAGTGGTGCAAGGCAGGCCTCCTGCTGGTTCCCCATCAAATGTGAGGTACACCCTCAAACTGGATCAGCTGGATTGGAGCTCTAGCAAATGGAAAGATGCTGATCTACTGATTTTTAATGCTGGGCATTGGTGGACTTATGACAAAACAATTAGGAGGTAAATACAATATTCGTTTATCATTCAAGTAAATGCTAGGGATCTCTCTTTCATTCTATATTTTGCCAGATTAAGGGATACTACCCGTTTATTGAACTCCCCCAATTCCCTTTACTTCAAGGCTTGTAATTTGTTCAATGAGTGATTTGGGGTTCGAAATTTTTTACCACAACCTTACTTTTGTGTATATAATTTGTTAAATGATAGCTTCACGGCCTGTTCAGATGGTAATAAATGGTAGTAAGGTAATGAATCTTAGTGTAATCCGGTAAAAAAATCTCATGTCATATCCATGGTAATGGAACTCCATTCCCAAACATATGTTTGTCTTCATACACTTCCGTTACTAGTTTAGCACTCAACACCATATTCCCAAGTGGTAATGGAGGTTAATGTTACTTTAGGGAAGAAAAAGTATATTTTTGGGGTGAAGTAGCATTACTGTGGTTATTGATATGAGCACTGTTTTACAAATTCATACTAGAACTACATTACCATTACTACCATTTATGAGTGCCTACCAAATAGGTTGTTAGGGTTTAATAAACGAAGCAAAAGAAGAGAACATGTTTTAGGACCAAAGTGGAGTATTTGAGCTTTGAAGTCGTGGCGTCACTATATGATTGAATACTGCCATACTGTTTGATAAGTATTTAACATTGAATGTAGATTGGTAGCTGATTTAAAATGGAACTTCTTAAATCCCGTTTCAATATTAAGTTGTACAGATACAGGTTTGAGGATTGAGGATGAGGCAGGTCTTTCCCTTTCTTGCTTCAAATTAACCTGTGCAAATAGCATGTTTGACAATTTTGTGATTTATTAGTACCATTTGAATTAGGATGTTACCTTGGGTCTCATGGACTTGTAATCTGTTATATATTGAAATATTATACTCTAGTGTTTGTAATCCTTGCAAAGGTCCCAATTTGCATTGTCTTGTCTTATGTTTGTTCCTCGGGCTGCTTCTTTCATTCTCACTCAATCTCATCTAATTAATGACATCTTCTTCCCAGTTATAAAGGCAACGATAAGAGCAATTATTAGTTTTAGAATCGAGTTGGACAAAATAAAGATTTTTCGTGTATGATGATAGTCTTTTTCTTTTCATTCAAAATGTTATTTGTATGGATGAACCCGATTGCTGAGTTTAATAAGTTCAATTGAAAGGAAAAAGTGTTATGTTATAAAAGAACTTTTCGTTCTAAAAAAAATGGATTCAATCCTAATTTAAAAAATGAAGGAGCAAAATTGAATTTTTTCCATTCTATTCGATTGTGGCCGTTGAAATAAATAACATTTCATTTTGGATAAAGTTCCATTGGATAGTCATTATTATTTTATCATTCGATTAGTTTACTCAAAGGTTTTGCAAAAACTTGGTTGATTCAAAATCTTGATATGTGTAGATTTCACAGAGGATTTCCTTTTGACTGCCATCATTTTATCTTAGATGATATTTGTTTTCTTGGAAGTTGCTATCTTAATAATTTTCTCCTTGTCATATAAGTTTCTAACATTTGAATTCATAACTCTTCAGCGGCTGTTACTTCGAAGAAGGAAATGCAATAAAGTCGAATATGACTGTTGAAACTGCTTTCAGGCGCTCAATAGAGACTCTAGCCAGTTGGGTAGATAGTCAAGTAAATGTGAGCAAAACAAGAGTCTTCTTTCGGTCTTATGCTCCCGTGCACTTCAGGTTTGACTTTGCTGATAACTTACTCCTTGTTCATATCTTTTCGAATAGTTTAAACCGCCTCCGGTCTCTAATAGTTGTTCTAGTTTGGCTTTTTCACTACTCCCAACAACAATTTGACCATTTTTTTTACTTACAAATGTTATTGGATTTGTCTCAATTTTTTTCTCAAAGTATAAATTTTTATAATTGTATTAATTGATAGCTAAAGGCATAATAGTCAAAGTTGTGTATTGGAAATGTGAAAGTCGAACTAGAACAACTATTTGAGAGCACAGGGACTATGATGTTAGTGAGTGTCCATAGACTTGTTATACTAGATGACTAGATCTTGTTAGGATATAGGTTAAGAATATTTCTAGTATTCATTGTGGAGTTGATGTGGCCTAGTCAATTATGAATTGCAGGGAAACAATAGTTTGCATGGTTTGACTTTGATTTAGGGACTGAATGAGTTAAAACATAGAGTTACTCCTTTCCTTACCCTGGGTGGATTATCATGACAGGCACTTGGAAACTTTATTTTGTTCTTTTGGTATTGAATTGGGTCACATCTTATGTTATAGATTAATATGAAAACATTGTATAACAAACGACGTCATTAACCTCGATAAAAATATATTTTTTATTTTTATTTTACACCCTTTTATTCTTGCATATGTATTTATTTTTGTGGTGTAGGCGTGAAGCTTATGCTTATATATGAAGGTTTCGTAGCTTGCGGAAGGTGGTAGTCGAGTTAGCTTAGCATCCTAGGACATGGTTAATATATCAAGGATAAAAGCGTGATAAAAAATAAAAAAAATCTTTTTTTGGATGAAGATTATGACTAGCAAAACACTATCGGGTACTTGGATTGCTACTTGAATTCGTAGTTTACTGCTACATACTCAGTGACCTTACTAGCTATTTGAAATGCTATGTAAGAGCTAGTCTTGAAATGGCCTTTTCTCCCTTCTCTGTATGTCATAAAGTTTATGTCATTAGGAGGATAATTTGAACAATTAATAATTTGGCAGCACTGATGTGACAGAATTATCAAGGACCTAAAATGGCCGGCAGAACGGTTGTGGTTTCTTTGGAGTATAGGTTGTACATAGTGGACGGATTCTTAATGCTGTGTCGTTTTGATGGGTCCATCCCTGTGTCGTGTCAATGATTGTTGTTGATGTGTAGTTTACATGGCATTTTTTATATCTTGTCCTAATTGGCCTTGTATCAGCCTTGCATCAGCTGTGTATGTCCTCATTAGCCATATCAACCAATACACAATGGTGCTTTACAACTCGAGAAGCGACCTGGAAACTGACTTGAACCACACAAAAGATTATTGGTCAATACTCAATATTTCTAGTAGCATTTGGTTTGCTTCAGGTTATATTAGTGATTGGAAAGCAGAGTGCCTGAATGGACATTCATTCTTGGTTTGGCTAGAAAAAATGAACTTACTATCCTACAAAATTCAGCTTTGTTTTATGGTATTAGCTAACCTCTTCTGCTCACAAAACAATACAGACTTTGAAATTTTGTGTAAATAAATGTAGTGTGTGCTCTTTTCTTCTTGAGAAGTTCAAATAATAGCTAATAAGTTTAGATCAGAGTTTATGATGGCTAACAAGTCTGTATAAGTTCAGGTTTTCCAGGTAAACATTTGGTCAAAGTATCATAACTAACTCCATATATAGAGATGGAGATGAGAAAGTGAATGCGAACTATCACAGGCCATATTAATCCTCTTCGATTTCTGGCCTCATATTTTGGTATCCCGTGTGAGAAATGCTCCTAAAGTATCAGATGTTGAAAAGTGAGTATATCTACACAGAAAAAGATTATTGGAGTGGACAAAAAAGGTAGGGAACTATAAGTTTGTCTGCTGTGGCCTGTGGGCAATAAATGGGGAAAAAGGAATAAGGGGAGGAGGAGGAAAGCAAGAGGGAAGGATGGTAGTTGTCATTAGGAGGATAAATTTATGAACTTCCTGTCCTTCCGAAAATAGTGCAATCTCCCCGATCTTTCTTTACTCTCTTCTTTTAAGTTTCCTTGTCCTAAGTTCTAGTGGGAACCCATTGGTTTCCTTGTCCTAAGTCGCCTGAGAAAGTCAAAGTACTTTCTACCCAAGTCGATAGAGAAAGTACTTTTACCTCTTTGCCATTGTTTTCCTTCATCTTATCCTTGATATTTGCCTCTTCCACCTTATTGTGGATTTCTTCGATTTGACTTTTTGTCTCTTTGTTGGTCACCACACATTCATCACGGCAAACACATATTTACCAAAAAGCAATCATCTTCTTAACATGTTTTTTCTTGAAAGTCGAATATTGCAAATTTGTGTATAGCAAGTTGGACGAACAACAAAATGGAGATTTGATCTTATCCTTGTTTGTAGGTAGAGAGGGCAATAGGTCAAAGTTAAGTTGGATGAAGTTGTATGTGATTAATAGTTGGATCCCAAATTCGAGTTCATTTAAGTCCACAGATGGAGTCACAAATTTTCAAGTCCCATTTAAATCGGACTATATCTTTCGAGTTTAAGTTGATTTGATCCAATTTTTACGTAAGTATGTGAAACGAGAAACACTTTATTATCGAACTCACAATCTATACTCTTGAAATTATTGTAATTATTAACAATCCAAGAAATAGAAGACACATAAGTCACATGACTTTACGTTTAGTGTACAGGGTTATTATAATAGGAGATAACATGATAATTGAATTGAAATTTCCTGTGCCACTACTCTTCCTGTCCCACATTAGTCCGGACCGTTACCATGGCTCATATTTTAGGAGATAAGTTGTAGAGTGATTATCAATATTATTTTATTATAAATTTCTATGTCATGTGAGTTAGTGGGGTATGTTTTTCATTGAAGGAGAGAGAAAATAGGGTACTTTTTTTGGAGCTGGGAGAGTGGCGGGCAGAGGGGGTAGGACAAAATTATTAAAATATTAGTTGGACCATTTCCAAAATAGAGGTGTTCAAACTGTGCTGAGGCAGACGGAAAAGAAAAGTGTTTGAACTAATTCGATATAGAGAATATTTTTATCACCATGGAAGAGTACACCTTTAGGCCTTGATTACTTGTTAGAGATCAACTGGCAATGGCGTCATGAACTATGAAACTTGGGTATTTCATTTTGGCAACGGTACAATATGGGATATAAGTGCGGCATGAGTACCAGGTCTCTTGTTCTAGTATTTCCTAACTAATTTTTAGCTTTATTTCTTTTCTTCTTCTAACTTGAATGTTACAATTTTTGTATTCTCTTGAAGAAGTCGAAAATTTCCTCTTTTTGATATACAATGAAGTATATTTGAAATGAAGTACTTTTATATTATATTATACTTTCTTTACTCTATGCTCTATTTTTCTAAACTGACGTATCGTGTTTCGAGTTCGTGCCTGTTCAAAAAGATTAGATAACCAACCAAACAACTTCCAAAAAGTTAAAAAGTAGGGATTGGGCAAACAAAAAGGATGTAGGGAGTAGACAAGAAAGAGGGAGGTGGAGGAGAGGAGAATAGTGGCAAGTAGAAACTATAAACTGCTAATATAATCACAGTTTCAGATTAAATAGAATTCACAATGTACAATGAGGGGCTAGCACACAATGCCTAAAAGCCTAGATTTAGATAAAATACAAGATGATTCCCCTACTGCTCATAGATTCTAAAGTGGCATGATTTTTATCTGGGAACATGTCCTGAACAAGCTCCATTTGGATAAAATTTTCCCTAATTGTCTTGAAATATATGATAAAAATCCCTTTTACAATTTTCCTTTTATTTCCTCTTTTTTCTTGGTCTTTTCTTCTCTTTTCGTTGTTAGTATGTAAACCTGTTACATGTCCAACATATTATAGCCACTATATAATGAAGTTCCACTATATAATCAATTAGTAATATGCTGATTAAGTCACTTGGGTGGAATTGCATGTTTTCATTTTTAATGTGGAAATATGCAATTTGTTTATGTATGCCCACTTATTTAAACTTTTTCCCATCATAGTTTTCAATTTCCAAGTTTTAATTGGGGTTAAAAGTTCCTGCAGTGAACTCTTAACAAGTGATAGTACACACCTGTCTCAATAGGTGAATATTTACTTTTTTAGGCACCGAGAAAACTAGTAACGACTTACATCACATTTCTAACTTTCATCAAGGATATCTGGTACTGCTTATATAATTTTCAAACCTGATTAGATTGCTCGTTTCGGACAAGTGCTTAGAGCTAGTATATTTTTTATGAGTTGGGTGTATATGCTTTCTATGTCAAATACAGATTTATAGTAACTTCCACTCTGGCACCATAGCTAGCTATCTGTGCTTAGCTCTTTTCTCCTAATCTAGAAATTAAGTTTAATATACATGTTTTGAATAATAAAACAGTGTGGTGTACATCCCTTATAAGATCCTTCTATACCCAGCCAAGTGGGAGCCTTAAGCAGTAAATTTATTGTTTCATTTGTTTTCCGCTTCATCCTGCCTCTGTATTTGTTGGGCTTTCAGTTGCCTTAATCCTCAAATTTGTTCTGGTGAGTTAGATATCTGATAGTGATTTTTTGTTCTCTATGTATAGAGAATTGGAATGCTTATCATTCTCATTAACTTGTATAGGTATTTATACAAACTCTTAGTAGGTGTAAAGTAACAAACTTATGAGAAGATAGCTATTGTTTGTTATGCTAACAAAAAGATTTGTTACATGTGGATAATTACAGAGTATTAATAAGATAATAGTAGATGACTTAGTCATCTTTATCACAACATAACTGAAGATGACTTAGTCATCTCTATCACTACGTTTTGCTGTGACATTTGAGTGTCCTGATATAAACTTTTTGTCTTTTCTTTTAGTGTATCTTGTAGTTATAGCTTTCGACAACTTTTGCAAGCAATAAAGAATGTTTACTAACGAGGCAAATTTCTTCCACAGTGGAGGCGATTGGAAAACTGGTGGGTCTTGTCATTTGGAAACACTGCCTGACTTAACGGCTCCCAACTTGCCCTATACTTGGGGCCATTTCAATACTTTGAATGATGCTCTGTCAGATCATGCAAATGGATCTCATGTGACTAAAGTGAACTTGTTGAATGTGACCTATTTGACATTACAGAGAAGAGATGGCCATTCATCACTTTACTATCTGGGTCCAAAACCAGCTCCTATTCACCGGCAAGATTGTAGTCACTGGTGCTTGCCTGGTGTTCCTGATACATGGAATGAACTTCTATATGCTGTCTTCCTCAAGCAGCAGTCAGGTCACTCAACGAATCTTACTGTAGAACTTAAAGCCAAAGACTTGATGTGAAAACCTTCTTGGTTGAAGCTGCATGGTTGAGGTAGTTATCTTAGAGGGATTGATTTGTTGGTTCTATAAGCAGCTTACTTTTACTTGGAAAATACACGCACTATCTTCCGATGAAGTCTTCCGTGTTTCACATTACTCGGAGTGTTGTCGCATATGTAGCAGAGTGATGTATCACTTAGCGCGGCTTGATTCTTTTTCTGAAGGAAGTTTACTTTGTTTCTGGATCCTTGGAAATTTGCTGGTTATTTGGGTGGTTTGTAGATGAATACGGTATGGTATGACCATCAAAAGCCAGTACTCCGTTACTCGTGAAGTCGTGGGACTCGTCTGTGTGCCAGTAAATAGGGGTTGCCAAGTTATTGGAGTAATGTGAGGAGGAATTCTTACTACTCAGTACTCACAGAAGGTTAAGTTTGCTTAAGAGAAGCAAAGAAGTGTTGGGTTGGATATCAAATATCTCTAGAATGGAGACGAGGGGGGCAAGAATTACTTTCTGAATTTTGGTAAATATGATGTAGTAGATAGTAAACTGTAATTTTTCTCAGCATATTGAATTGTTTTGAAGATACACTTTTTGTCTTCAGAGTTTTTACAATATAGATATACGTGTAAGAAACAACTGAAAGTCAATAGCAATTTTTTTCACTCCATTGTTGAACATTAAAATCTACATGGATTTTCCTGGGGATATAGTTGACAGCCCTGTGCTAGCACTCCTGATCTTACCAGTTTTGCTTCTTTTCCCTAGTTTTTTCAATGTGTTTTCTTCAAGAGTTAAAAACACTTGAAGCACTTGTATTTTACTCATGTTTATAGTTAAAGACCTAAGCTTTCAAAAGTGAAAGTTAAAGACCTTAAAAAGTATCATAAGGTTTTTTTTTCTAAAAAAAAAAAAACAGAAAGTTATTCTGCAAATAAATGCTTATTCTGCTCTAGTTTTTATTTTTATATTCATTATAGGCTTATAGCTTTAATAATGTTATTATGCGACTAAATGTTTTTTTTTTGACAATGCAAAATCGTACAAGAAAATAAAAGGAACAAAATCAACATGAAAGAAATGGAAAACTAGAGATGTGACAGAGAGTCGCTAACTCATGGGCTGGAGCAACGTCATTCATGTGAACCTTGACGATACGACACCAAGTAAAAAATTCCGCCGTAGCTCGAATATCATTAATCGTATGTTGTATCGAAATGTCTTGAGCAGTAGGAGATTGCAATAGTCGAACAAGTAGAGCAGAATCGGTGTAGATCAGGATACGTAAGAGACTAGTGTTCCGCGCCCAAGATAGAGCAAGGAGGCATGCTCTAGCCTCCGTGTGAAGAGGAGGAAGCTAAAAACCTTTGAGCATGGTTGGTTGAGGAAGCGACCCATGGGAAATGAGCGACCCATGCTGCCGCTACCCTTTGTGTATGCTTGATCCATGACTCATCTATCCTAAAGAGGGCCTCTAGAGGAGCTTGATTATAGTGACCAAAGGTGGCAAAGAGGAAACCGGGGGCCGGAGCCCCATCCACTGGAGACCTATTAGGTTGTATTGTGGCTTGGGAAAAAACCAGATGTTGTTGTTTGCCAAACTCGATATGTTGTTGAAGTATTTCAACTGTGGCTCGAATACGTCTGAAAACCTGATCGATTCGTGTTGTCCAGATAGCCTACATGGTGCCAATGTAGTCAGTCAAGAGAGTACTATGGACACCTTCAGAATCCCTCAATTTACTAATATATTGCAAAAGCCAGGATTCGAAAGTTGTTGTAGCATTATCGATATCGGGATTCGATAGATTGGCAATAGACCAAGCTTCCAAAGCAAGAGGGCATTCCCGGAAAAGATGGTGACGAGATTCAATGTCACCCAAACATATAGGGCAGGA
The DNA here is from genome assembly GCA_947648045.1 of Beta corolliflora. Lineage (NCBI taxonomy): Eukaryota > Viridiplantae > Streptophyta > Magnoliopsida > Caryophyllales > Amaranthaceae > Beta > Beta corolliflora. The sequence goes on along the minus strand of CANSZD010000355.1, from coordinate 101,848 downwards.
ATCAGAAGCGCCAAGTCCCCGACGAAACAAATTCTCCGAAGTTGCGAGACAGTTCTGCCAGAGCTTCCAAATAAAAAGTTTCCATTTTGGCATGATGTTCAAGCTCCAAATAATGCGAAAGAAACGCAGATGCAATGGAGTTGTCATGCTACAAATATCATTTTGCTGTTGCTTAATAACAAGAGCGTATGCGGATTTGGTGGAATACTCGCCAGACTTTGTATGTGGCCAATATAACCCATCTTTGGAAAGGGAGTTAGCGGGAAGTTCCATACATAGAATCTGACGAGCAGTGGAAGGAATAAAGAGATTACGAACTTGTCTACTGTTCCACTCTTTGCCATTAGGAGAAATAAGGTTAGCAACTTTTAACCTAGCGGCCACACGTAAAGAAACATCATCCTTCATGATTGAAGTGTGGCCATGAACCCATTTATCTTGATACTTTGACCACCGCCAACTTTCCAGGCACAATGCTTCTTTCCAGGCACAATGCTTCTTTAAGGTCAACTTTGAGCCCCAGGATAAATTTGCACTCCTTGATTGTAAACGAGTAATATGATAAGCGCGAGAGATAAGAAGCCGGGGATGCTGTTGAATGCGCCAGGCCTTTTGCATCAATAAAATGTCATTAAAAGTTCTAATACTGCGAATACCAAGGCCTCCCAGACCTTTTGGAAGGTGTAGAATCGCACGTTTTTCCAATGTATGCCTTGATTCGACGTTCCTTTCCAGAAAAAACGTGCAAGTAGACCATCAAGCTTGTGCACTATGGTTTGAGGGATGCTGAAAACTGCTAATTGATGCATAATGGTGGGGACGAGGATGTAATTAATAATGATCATTCTCGTTGATTGAGATAAAGTACGATGCCGCCATTGAGAAATTTTCCCCGAAACCTTGTCGAATAAAGGTGTAAAATGCCGTACTTTAGAATCCTGAATATCCACCGAGGTGCTAAGATACACGCCTAGTGACGTCTGAGAAGCCATCCTGAGAATAGTCTTATAGTCATGCTGTTGCGCCTGTGGAATATTAGGACTAAATTTGACAAAAGACTTTTGTAGGTTCAACATTTGGCCAGAGATAGAACAAAATCTCTCTATCATGGTTTTGACATTGGTGCAGGCTTTATGTGATGCTTTAAAAAAGAAGAGCGAGTCATCAGCAAAAAAGAGATGCGAAATATCCGGGCCTTGGTGACGCATACGAATTAGGGGTGTTCATAACCGGGTACCCGACTTTTCGGGTACCCGGATATGCGGGTACCCGCATATTCGGGTACTTGAAAAGCCGGCCCATGACCCGACCCGGGAAAATCGGGTACCCGGTTATCGGGTACCCGGTTTTCCCGGGTCGGGTCATCGGGTACCCGGTTTGCTGATCCCTTTTTTTTTTTTTTTTTTTTAAGTTGGCACTTGGCCGTTAGTAACTTAGTTAGGTAGGCATTAGATTTAGCCCACTGGCCACTGCACTGCACTGCAATATTGCTAGTTTGTAATTCCACTGCAAATATGCAATACAAAATTACAAATAGTCAAATATTACTTGCTTTAAAAACTACTCAAACTAAGTGCTAGTCAAATATGCAGATATGCACCCCTCCTGCTAGTTCTCAAATATGCAATACAAAATTACAAATGGTCTAACATTTCAAAGTTCCAACATTTGAAAGTTCAAACTCCTCGTGGTGTGGTGGACGTGGTGCGGCGAGCCGGCGATCTACTTCGCGGCGGACGGCGCGGTTTCACGTCAGAGATGGTGGTGCTGGAGGGTGACTGGGGTGTGGTGTGGGTCTGTGGGATGTGGGTGATGGCGTGACTGCGTGAGGCAGTGAGTTCAGTTGTGAGGGTTTTGCTTACTTTTGCTTTCAAATGGATGAAATGGGCCAAAACAAAACAAAAGGGCTGTTGGGTGGGCTGGTCCGAAATTATTAAAAACAAAAAAAAAAATTTTGCCGGGTACCGGGTACCCGCATGCCAGGTTTCTCCGGCCCATGACCCGACCCGGATTTCTTTGTTTTTTCCGAGTCGGGTACCCGGCCCGGTAAAATCCAAAAAAATCAGCTTTTGACCCGACATTTTTTAGCCGGGTCAGCGGGTTTTCGGGTCGGGTTTTTCTGAACACCCCTAATACGAATAACCTTGAACTGATGAATATCCACAGCTAACGAGGTCATTCACGATAAGATATCCATAGAAAACAGAAACAAGTACGGAGACAGCGGATCACCCTGTCTCAAACCACACCGGGGAACAAAAGGAGCAGTGATCTAGCCATTGACCAAAATTCGGTAGGAGACAGTGGAGATACACTGTTGAATTAACTGGACCCACTTCTCCGGATATCCATAAGCAGTAAGAATTTTGAGAATAAACAGCCAACTCACACGTTCATAAGCCTTGTTCATATCTAACTTAAGAGCGGCTAAATGACAAGAACCTGTCCTTTGTTTATTGATAATATGCAGTAATTCATGAGAAATGAGTATGTTATCCCCCATCTGTCTACCAGGAATAAAATTTGAAAATTATCAATTAGCTTTGGGAGCAACGGTTTCATGTGGTTGACCAGGCATTTGGAAGCACATTTATAGACGACATTACAAAGGCTAATAGGTCGTAAGTGATATACCTCTTCCGGAGAATCATTTTTCGGAATAAGAACCACGAGAGAGCGATTCCATTCTCTTAAGAGAAGTCCCGTTGAGAGAAAACGATTGACATCTTGAATGACATGATTCCCAAGAATAGGCCAATAGGTCTTGAAAAATTCCGAAGGAAAACCATCCAATCCTGGGGATTTATCGGTAGCTATATCAAACATAGCAGGCTAGATTTCCTGATCCGAGAAGGGGACCAGCAAAGAATTCGTCTCTTCATTTGAAATAGTAGGTAGATGAAATTCTCGTAAAACCAAGTCAATATTATCTGCATGTGTTTGACGATCAATCAAATCTGACCCCGAAAGTGAGTAAAGGTTTTTGAAATGAGTCACAATAAGCTGCGCTATAGCTTGCTGGTCATCTAGCCAAGTACCATTTTCATCACGGAGCATAAATAAGGGAAATTCTACATGGTGACCTCCTTTTCTATTTGGTGGCAGGGCAAAAAAAGATTTATACCAAGTGACCATCAACTTTAGCTAATTACACATAGTGAATCTCGGACCATAGAAACGAATATCTTGCAAATTAAGTGCACGCTTCCAGGTTACAAAATCTTCCCAACCTCGGATAAAAGTAGAACCCCCAACTTGTCATTAAACTGATCAACTTGATTAATATTACCGATAATTAAGAAGCTGGGGTAGGGTTGAAGAAGATGCTGAAGATCACGCCATACATTGGAGCGATATTGAAGTCGAGACTCGCCGTACAAAAAACAGTAGATGCCTTATCTTCCCATTTCTTGCAGTCACTCTACAAAAGATGAAGAACCTTGAACTACAGATAACATCAACATCAAAGGAGCCCCAACAAAAAAGAACAAGACCACCCCTCGTGTCTTAGGCATCTACACCATAAACGAAACTAGGATTAATACTACGAAATATATTTTCTACATATGCAACAGTAGACTTAGTTTCTTGGAGGAATAGAAAACATGGGAGGTATTGAGATATGAGCCAGAAGATGTAAGGAACTGTCGGATTGGCACTGGCTTTTAATCCTCGACAGTTCCAAGAGAGAATATCCATTAATCCAACAAAGACTGATTTGGATCAGCCGCATCCCTTTTCGTATTATTGTAGTTAGATGACACTGAGTGATAGAATTTCCTGCTACGTTTCAAAAACCAAGGGTTGTGATCAGACGGTGCAGAATTAGTCGTAGGCCTTTTCTTGCGGGAAGTGGAACCACTATTCATCGAGCTAGAAGAAACAGAGAGGCTTGCAGGAGGCCGAAACCGTTTCTTAGGTCGTCGCATAACATCCGGAGCCAACAAATTGGGACTATCTCGCCATAGGCAGGGACCCCATGCCTAAGAACTCGTAGTCTCTGAAGATGAGTGTATTGAAGACCTTGCACTCGGAGTAGAAGGGTGCCAGAGAAAGGAATGCGTACTTGGTAATACTGATATCCACGACTTACTATACTTTCGCTGTCCCAAGATAAAGAAATCCCAATCTAGGATAGGAGCACTTGCCACTGCATGCTGTTGATAACCATGGTGAAGAGGTTGGGTGGAGCACTCACCAGACTCAAAAGTAAATCCTCTACTAAAACCCAGAGTAGGAACACCTTGATCTGCTGCCGCCTGCAAATTCGGATCCTGCACCTGACAAGCATTACCTGGCTGACTTAAAAGTGATCGCTGGAAAGCACTATGGTGAAAGGTATGAAGCGAATCATAAGGCCTGCTGGATTGTTGTACGGGCGGACTTGTATTTAAAGCTTGTAAACTACCTGCATCCCCTGAGGCATGTATAGAGTGTTGCGTAACTTCCCCAACATTGGCATGAGATTGGCAAGTTGATGATGATTCACTTAGCGTAGCTTCAGATGAATTAGATCCATGCATTTCAACCCTATCTTTATTCACAAAAATATGGGGATTCTCATCCTGCTCAATGTTAGTCTCCGGCACAGGGGGTGTAGACACATAATCGTGTCTCCCCATTTAAGGATCCAATGATGAAACATACCGCGACATTAGTTGGCGCGACCCAACGGAGGAGCAATCTAAAGAACCATTCTAAAATGGTTTCGAAATGATATTCTAAAGCCCAATTAATTGTTCATGATAATTACTTGTATTTCAAGCCCATAAAATGTTTTAAATTCATTTTAAAAGCCCAATCAAATATTAATTATTTTAATAAATGTTTTTCATAATCATTTTCATTATCTTCAATCAAAAATCAGATTTTTAATCCGTACAATTCCATATCCGGAATTTTAGGGATAGAAAAGTATCTTCGAAAGACGCGCAAAGGAATATGCTCGAATATTCCCGAATATGCGCCGGACGCGGGGCCTGCGCTCAGCGCGCCACGTGCGTCCAGCACATAGGCCAGAACGCTTCTAGCGAGCCAATGAGCGCCTAACACGTAGATTTTGTGACTCACACAGAGCCCTGCTTCAGACGCAAGTCCTGTGTGAGACGCAACTTTCTTTTCTATTGGCGGGCTCTTGTCGTGAGAGTCACCAAATATAATTTTCTCCTACTCTCATTTACAAATAAATGTAGATAGGAAGTAGGGTTCGTATCCACAGGGAAATGGGGAAAGCAAGTGTATTTAATGAAACTGATCACCTAGATTTCTCTACGTGATGAACAATTAAGGCAATGGGGGATTTTGGATTAAATCAAAATCTAGACGAGCAAACAAGATGAAAATTAACTAGTGGAAGTCAATAATAACGAAGTTAGGGTCCAGTTGATATCCACTTCTACGGATCTATTTATCGATTCACTGCAAGCTTACTCAATTCTTGGTTGATTATCGTTAAGGATCGAATCCTCCGTTCTCTCAAGTTTTAGTTAAGTAAGTACGAGCTGCGCATTACAAAATCCTAATTCTCAATCAACCTCTCCTAGCGTCGAGATTCAAACTAAGAATCGCATTAAGAATAGAGAACCGATAATATTGTCGATATTTAAACAAGCGCTAAGCATTCAACAACTTGTCTAGCTTAACTGGATTCACTCAATAATGTTCAGCATAAATCAAGAGAACCTAGCTTACTACAACATGGTTAAGCATATAACATCAGATTATATCCGAAACCTAGCATTAAATCAACAACAAACATCAACTAGTAGTACTCCTAGCTAATCCAAGTCATGACCATAAACATTAATATTGAAAGCTAGACAATAACCAAGATAAAGAGTAAGAGAAAGAGTAAATCTTACAATAAACCGTCAAAAGCTTCCTTCAACCATTCCCAAGAGAGTTTAAGCTATAATTTCCATGCTTCTTGTCCACAATACAAAAGTGAAATACATAGAGCTCAATGGAAGATGAAAACTAGAAAACTAAAACAAAAGGGAGGAGTTCTTTTTCTCTAAGAGTGGCTAACCCCTTAGGGTTATGAATAATGTCCTATTTATACTCCCAAAAGAAACTATAACGAAAAAGAAGAAGAAAGTTACAAGTTGTCTAAGTCGGCAACTTAGCCGACTTTGCCCAGCGCCAGGGGTCGCGAGGTGCGGCATACTTCGCGAGGTGCGACATAGCCATGTCGCGAGGTGCGAGTATGGTCGCACCTCGTATTTTACGATGGACATGAACGAACCACAAAAGTGCCCAGGTCGCGAGGTGCGGTACAGGTCGTGAGGTGCGACCTGGGCTTTTCTTGAACTTGTTTGGCTGGCCAGAAGGATGATGGTGCCGATGCTGGTCAATGATGTTCATGTGCTGCTTGCGTTGATGCCCAAAGTGACTATAGGCCAAAGCTCCCAACAACTCCAAAGGCTCACAATGTCGTACCTTAACACTCTCTTACAACTTCAACCTTAAACTTCCGCTAAAGCCTAAAAGTGCGCTAATGCCCATGACTACGACCAAGCCTTCCATCCAAAAGACGTCTAAAACAACGTAAAAACCCCGATAAACTTGAACACATCAAATACCCCCACACTTAGTCTTTACTCGACCTCGAGTAAACTTAATGAAGAGAATAAATAAATAAAAACAATGCCCAAGTGAATCAACACCAAACTTCGCCTTAACTATCCAACCAATCCAACTATCCTAACCTAAGCAAGCCAGGGAGTGCTGCAAAAAAAAAAAAAACTCCATGCTTACTTCAAACCACAAACGTAACCTAAAATCTACTCCAACTAACTTACACCAAGTAAGCCATGGAACAATGACAAAAAGGGGTAAATTCCATGCTTACTACAAAAATAATCAACTAACCATCAATATAAAGCTTAAATTCCAAGTTGCAAAAGGAATTTAAACTTTAAACAATAAGCACAACTTTACAAATCACCATATGAACAAGGAAATCAACATATTTCCACAACCTACCCGAAAACTCCGAAAACGCCTCCATCCTTATGCCACCAAAACTCCGCAAATGAGCAATAAAATTTTCCTCTCTTTTCTTTTTCTCTCATTTTGCCTAGGAGCCCTTTCGGGTTTTCATCCTAGCCTCTCAATTTTTTTTTTAGAAGCTCACAACTCACCCGCTCTTTAAGCCTTTTGTTTTGCATAGGTCGCCCTTTCGGTTTTCAACCTATCAAGGCCCCCAAATTTTGCCTAAGTCACCCGCCCTTGCGGGTTTTCAACTTAGCGGGATTCATTTTATCATCATTCTTTTGTTTTTTTTTTTTTTTCATTTCATTTTTTTTTTTCAATCTCATGAAAATACGACATAAAACATAAAGCATATAAATATTTACAATCCGAACTTCATTCCTCCCCCCCCACACTTAAAATACACATTGTCCTCAATGTGAGAAGAAGGAAATAAAACTAACCATTTAAGAACCGGAAGGCCCACCAGGATCGCGATGTCCCGCTCCCCTAGAGTCACGCTCCGCTTGCCTTCGTCGGCGGTGCATCTCGATGGTAGCAGCGGGGTCAGGGTAACCGGGGTTAGAGGCTGCAAAGAAAGAATTCATGGCCGAAACCATGGAAGACATGGAGTACATTGAGTCCTCAAACCCATCCAATCGCCGCTGCATATCATTTAGTTGTATCCCGAACATATTTTGACTCTCCTCAAGAGCATCAAATCTTGTCTCGACCATGGTGTGAAATATTGAAGGGGGCTCGGGGGTTTCGGCTGCAGGCTGCGGCTGGGCACGCGCCCTACCAAACTCTTCTTCAACTACGTCTCGATAAGTATCATCCGGAGGGAGATAGAGCTGACGATGAGATGTAGTAGCGGTGATGGCTGTTTTCTGAGCCTGAGGCAAAACCATATATTTCACACTATTGGCCCCGTAAAGCCATACATAATGGTTGCCTCTTGGGGAAACCCACAACATTGATGCCTTCTTCAATTGATCTTTATTGTACACATTGGAGGCTGCTGACAAACGAGCATCAATAGTACCTAATGCCTGGAGAATCTGTTTGCCGTTATCGTCCGTCGGAATCTCTTCCTCCAAGTAACTGGCCAAAAGGGAAACCATTCCACCCATGCTTATTTTCCCGCTCTCTTTTCTCGCGATCTCCAAACAATTGTTAACAAATATTCCAACCCAATCCGGGCAACCACATCCCTCAGGTGTCATGGCCCACAAGCATTTTAAATCAAACTTTGGGAGGTTCGTAGGCTCACCGTGGCAAAAGATAGTCATGGTAAGGAATCGGTGAGAAAAACGGAGAGCCTGGATGTGGGAGCGAGCTATTCTTGCACCTTCCGTGCCATGTCAAACCATTGGTGATGTTACCATAGAACATAGACTCATTGAATACACCCGGAGTTTCAAAATCCCTATCCTCCACATAAGTCCACCCAAAAGCTTCCATAATTTCATTGTAGTGCATTGTGTATTCATTATCATTAAGGTGAAAGGTAATGAACTTTCCATCCTCATCGCTACCCTTCTCTAATGTGGAAAGGAATTCTAAAGTGTAGCGTTCATAAGTACGGGCTTGAAATTCAAAAACCGCGTAACCCGACTTTACCCAATAATTGCTCAACAGGCGCACGCAACCCTAAGGTGCCCAATGTATCCAAACAAACAAACTTGGTTTCTTGTATGGCTCTTCCGGGCTTAGTGAGGCGAAGCCATTTCCTTTTATGGTCGGAAGTGAGGTTGTTCAAACCCATGGTATTAACACGAGGTGCACTGCTTGAGCTAGCATTAGTGGTCTTTCTCTTTTGTGAGGCCATCTCTAAGCAACAACTCCCTCCACACAATGCAACACAACCACCAATTCCCAATTGAAACAATGCTCAATCACAACCACCAATTCTCAAACAACACAATAATTCTCAACCCTCAACAATCAATCACCACTTAAACATACAACAATAACAACCAACAACAATCTAAGACTAACTATGAACAATGAAGTAAAATTTCTCAAACAAAACAAAATGTTGTTAGAGATGGAAATTGTGTACCAAGGGAAGCCTTCAAATGCTCTTAAGAATGTAATGTAGTTGTTGTTGTGGTGATAAAACTCCTTCCTTTGCTTGTATCTTCAACTTATATCCTTCAATTTCCCCAAATTCTTCACCAAAAGAAAACCCCCAAATTCTAGGGTTTGATTTTTTTTTGAAGATAAATTCTGAAAATTGAGTGTGAGGTGATGAATTAAAGAAGGAGATGAAGGTGGGTGGTTTTATTGAAGGATGGAGCGGCGGTTTTTGGCGGTGGAGTGGCGGTGGAGGAGTATGAGAGAGAGACGAGCTGCTGTGAGGGAGTGGAAGAGTGAGATAGTCGAGTGGGTAGAGTGAGAGGGAGAGGAGAATCGTGTTTAAAGAAGAGGAAGAAGCGGGATTTACCCAGGTCGCGAGGTGCGACATCGAGTTTCGCGAGGTGCGACAATTCTCGCACCGTGCGATCCCACTCTGCATTTTTTCTTCGAAAATCACCAGCTTCGCGGGTCGCGGTACAGGTCACGAGGTGCGACCTGGGCTGAAATCCTTCGCTCAAAAATTCTCTCTTGTTCGGTTTTCCTTCTTTTTGAAATGACTCTCTAACATTCTTTCAAACTTGTTGTACCTCACAAATTACTCACACACACAACACACTTCTCATTCTTCAAATTTCTCGGATTTCCTGCAAAAATCATAACCAAACAAACATAATATCCTACAACGAAAAAAATGCAAATAAAAGATTTGAAACAAATATATACATCCAAGTTCGTTTATTTAACGTCGTCGACACGACGAAGCATTTTAAAGAACCTTATCCATACTCCGGGGCGCCGAGAGGGACATCCTCGACCCCTACTTGCTCGAATCCATCAAAGTATGGTTTAAGTCTTTGCCCATTTACCTTTAAAATCTTCGAAGTAGCTTCGCTCATGATTTCCACGGCACCATGGGGAAACACTTTCACGACAATGAATGGCCCGATCCACCTAGAACGCAGTTTTCCTGGAAAAAGACGTAGGCGGGACTGAAACAAGAGGACCTTTTGGCCCACCATGAACTCTTTTCTTATTATTAGCTTGTCATGCCATGCCTTAGTCTTTGCTTTGTAAATTGCTGTGTTTTCATAGGCCTCGTTCCTTATCTCCTCCAATTCTTGCAACTGTAGTTTCCGATGCAATCCAGCCTCATCCAAGGTCATGTTGAAATTTTTAATGGCCCAAAATGCTTTGTGCTCAAGCTCCACTGGAAGGTGACACGGCTTTCCAAACACCAATCTGTATGGTGACATACCAATAGGGGTTTTATAAGCCGTCCTATATGCCCATAGTGCATCCTCCAATCGCAAGCTCCAATCCTTCCTACTTGGATTCACCGTTTTCTCCAAGATTGATTTGATCTCGCGATTGGACACCTCCGCTTGGCCATTTGTTTGTGGATGGTAGGCTGTGGAGGTCTTGTGAGTCACATGATACTTTTTCGCAGCCGCACCTATGGTTCGATTGCAAAAATGAGTTCCCTTGTCACTAATCAATGCCCTTGGAATTCCAAACCCTGCAAAATATGTGAGATTTCACAAAATCTGCAACCACTTTAGCATCGTCAGTACGAGTGGCCTTAGCCTCCACCCATTTTGATACATAATCTACTGCTAAAAGAATGTACATGAAACCAAAAGAGTTAGGAAATGGCCCCATAAAATCAATGCCCCAAACATCGAATATTTCACAATATAAGATCGAGTTTTGTGGCATTTCATTTCTTTGGGAGATATTCCCGAACTCTTTGACAATTATCGCACGACTTACGTAAATGGTATGCATCTCTATTCAAACTAGGCCAATAAAAACCACAATCTAATACCTTTCGAGCGAGTTCTCCTTGCTCCAAAATGACCTCCACATGCATGGGAATGACAAAAGGTGAGAATCGATATTACCTCATTATCGGGAATGCACCTTCTAATCACTTGATCCGCACAATGTTTCCACAAATATGGATCGTCCCATACATAATGCTTTGCATCGCTTCGTAATTTGTCTCTTTGTGCTTTTGAAAAATGAGGAGGAAATTTGTTAGAGACAAGGAAATTCACAATGTTAGCATACCATGGACTAAACTCCTTAAGGGCGAACAAATGTTCATCCGGGAATTCTTCTCGAATTGGTTCTTTCCATGGTTTTTCAACATTCTTCTCTAAATCATAGGAAGACACCAATCTACTCAAATGATCCGCTACTAAATTCTCGGTCCCCTTTTTGTCTTTCACCTCCAAATCAAACTCGCTCAAAAGTAGAATCCACACGATCAATCTTGGCTTGGCTTCTTTTTCGTCATTAAATGACGAAGAGCCGCATGGTCGGTATATACAATAACTTTTGTTCCAAGCAAATAAGATCTAAATTTTTCCAAAGAAAATACTACAACTAACAATTCTTTTTCGTAGTAGAATAGTTACGCCGAGCCTCATTTAGTGTCATGGAAGCATAATAGATAGCATGAGGTGCTCTCCCCACCCTTTGACCTAACACCGCTCCGACGGCGTAGTCACTTGCATCGCACATGATCTCAAAGGGAAGAGACCAATCGGTGGTTGTATAATTGGAGCCGAGACAAGTCTTTCTTTCAAGGTTTCAAAGGCATTCTTGCAATGTTCGTCAAAAGAAAAATCCACATCCTTTTGCAACAACTTACATAAAGGAGATGAAATCTTTGAAAAGTCCTTGATGAACTCGCGATAAAAACCTGCATGGCCAAGAAAAGAACGTATTTCTCTAACATTAGTAGGATAAGGCAAAGATTGAATAGTGTCTACCTTAGCTTTATCTACCTCGAGTCCTTTTTCGAAAACCACATGGCCTAAAACAATCCCTTGTCGCACCATAAAATGGCACTTCTCGGAATTCAACACAAGGTTAGAATCTATACATCTTCTAAGCACAAAAACTAAGTGTTGCAAGCAACTCACAAAAGAATCTCCATGTATAGTGAAATCATCCATAAAAACTTCAACAAACCTTTCGACATATTCGAGAGAATACACTCATCATACATCTCCCAAAAGTGACAGGGGCATTGCATAACCCAAAAGGCATGCGCCTATATGCAAACGTGCCAAAAGGACACGTAAATGTGGTTTTCTCTTGATCCTCCGGGCGCAATAGCCACCTGGAAATACCCTGAATAACCATCTAAGAAGCAATAGAAGGCATGAATAGCAAGTCTTTCAAGCATTTGATCTATAAATGGTAAAGGAAAATGGTCTTTCCTAGTCACAGCATTCAATTTACGATAATCAATGCAAACACGCCATCCATTTTGGATACGTGTAGGAATAAACTCACCATTTTGGTTTTCCACAACAGTTACACCCGTATTCTTAGGCACAACTTGGGTAGGACTAACCTATTTGCTATCAGAAATAGGGTAAATCATACCTGCTTGGAGTAATTTCAGAATTTCTGCTTTCACTACCTCCATCATAGGTGGGTTTAACCGGCGTTGTGGTTGCCTCACTGGTTTCGCGTCATCTTCAATCAAGATCCGATGCATGCATGTGGTGGGACTTATGCCTTTGATGTCGGTAATCGTCCATCCAATTGCTTCTCTATGCTCCTTAAGAACCTCAATAAGTCTTCTTTCTTGCTCCTGGGTGAGCTGACTTGAGATGATCACTGGTAATGTTTCTCCTTCTCCAAGGAACACATACTTCAAATTATCGGGAAGTGGCTTCAATTCCACTTTTGGGGCCTGCAAAACAGATGGTAACAACTTCTCTCTAGGAATGGTTAGTGGGACGGGTCCAAAATGAAAAGGGACCGTCGGAAGCTTGTCTTGATCTTCCAAAACTTGCACTATTTCCTGCAAATTAGCGCTTAAAACATACTCAATTTCATTATCTTTCAAACTATGCTCAAGAACCACCTGCAATTCATCTTTACCATCAATTTCAAACACGTCCTGCGAAAAAGAGTCAATCACATCTATAGAATAACATGAATGATCATCACTCGGAAATTTCATGGAATCATAAATGTTGAACTCTACTGTATCTCCATCAAATTCCATAGTAAGAGATCCACTATGCGCATCAATTTTAGTCCTAGCAGTTTTTAAAAATGGTCGTCCTAACAAAATAGGGGTCGCATGTTCATCGTGCTCCATATCTAGGACATAAAAATCGGCAGGAAAAATCAGCTTATCAACCTTAACTAACACGTCTTCCACTATTCCCTTAGGATAAGCATTAGAACGGTCAGCTAACTGAATCACAACACCTGTTTCATGTAAGGCACCTAGCTTTAAGGACTCGTACAAAGAATAAGGAATTACATTTATAGAAGCCCCTAAATCTAGCATAGCCCTTGGAAACGTGGTGTCCCCAATCACACAAGGTATAGCAAACATGCCCGGATCACTGCATTTTGGGGGAAGTTTCTTTTGAAACATGGCAGACACATGTTCGCTAACCTTAACCTTTTGCGCTCCCCTTAACCGTTGTTTTCTTTTAGTAATGCACATTTCCTTAAGAAACTTTGCATACCTAGGAATTTATTTTAAAGCATCTAAAAGGGGAATGTTTACCTCACATTTACGAAAGGTTTCGTAAATGTCTTTATCGCACTCCTTTCTTCGAGTATCTTTCAGTGCCTCTGGAAATGGTGGAACCGGCTCATAAGGTGGTGGAGGTGGTGGTTGCTTAGATTACTCATCTGATGTAGATGACATTGGCTCGGCATCGGGCACCGGTTCATAAACAATGACCTCTTCCTCTACCTCTTTGTCTTTAGCGGTCGCTTTATCATTGCTCTTTAGTTCTCTTCCACTTCTTAGTGTTATGGCACTTGCATTTTGTCTCGGATTAATCTCCGTTTGAGACGGTAGCTTACCCGAATCACGAGCCTCTAATCGACCCACGCCCGAGACCCGACTCATTTGCTTTTCCAGAATCTTTATGCTCGAACGGGTCTCCTCCTGAAACTGAACCATATTTCCCTGCATGTTAGTAACATTTTTAGTTAAAGCATTAATCATATCCTCTGTAGACATGCTGGTACTCGGTCCCTGCGATTGGCCTTGCGGCCGAAAATATGGAGCTCCTTGCTCCGGTGCCCTCGAATAAGGAGGTGGTGGGCGGTTATACTTGCTTGTGGCGCGCCGGTTCCCCCGATGAATTCCCGTACCTCAAATTAGGATGATCTCGCCATCCCGGATTGTAGGTACCGAATATGGATCATATCTTTCTAGGAAACCTTGGCCCCGAAAACCGACCGCCTTAACCTCTTCACTCGGTTCTTCTTGTAGATGAGGGCAAAAATCAGTTGGATGATTTGAAGAGCAAATGCCACAAGCCTTTACTTGGTGAGTTTTCTCTTTCACTATGAATTCTCGCATCACGGATGTGAGAGCTTGCACCTGATCTTCCAGCTTAGAAGAACTAGAACCCTCGGCGACCACACGTCGAGATCCAGACCTTCTACTAAACTGCCTCGAGCTTTCAGCAAGCTCATTTAACAGTTCCTTAGCAGCGAGTGCGGTTTTATTCACAATGGAGCCGCCACTTGCTGCATTTACCATCCTAGCATCCTCATCACATAAGCCATTATAGAAATATAGCACCAAATCTTCCTCTGAATAACCGTGGTATGGACAGCTAGCACATAACTTCTTAAACCTCTCCCAATACTCATAAAAAGACTCATCACCCCGTTGCTCAATGTTACTTATCTCCTTCTTCAATGTAGATGATTTAGAAGTGGGAAAGTATTTCTCGAGAAAGCTCTTTTTCAATTGTGCCCAAGTGGTGATGCTTTGCCGGGAAGGTAGTACATCCAATCCTTTCTTTGCGTCTTTTAGTGAAAAGGGGAAGGCTTTAAGCTTGATTCTGGCTTCTGGAAACTCCACTTGGTTTCATGCTGCTGCATACCACGTGAAACTCTGACAAATGTTTATTTGGATCTTCACCATTTAGCCCATGGAATGAGGGAAGCAAATGTATCAACCCCGACTTTAGCTCAAATGTGTCCCCCACTTCCGGTTCCGGAAATGTGATACACAAAGGTGTTGGTCAAGGTTAGGAGCAAGTGAGCTCCTTTTAAAATGCGGTGCTCAACTCTAGGAGGCATCTCTTCTTCAAATTCAAGCGAAAAAGGGAGCTCTCTAAAGCCTTCACGCAATTCTCTTCTCAACCTGAAAAGGGTTAGTTCTAGATCTCGATCGTACTGCAAAGGCTCTTGGTTAGTAGCACGAGTATTAACCATAAACAAAAACCATAAGCAATACAATCCAAAAACATACACTAAATACAAACAAGTAACACCGTTTCCCCGGCAACGGCGCCAAAATTTGGCGGGCTCTTGTCGTGAGAGTCACCAAATATAATTTTCTCCTACTCTCTTTTACAAATAAATGTAGATAGGAAGTAGGGTTCGTATCCACAGGGAAATGGGGAAAGCAAGTGTATTTAATGAAACTGATCACCTAGATTTCTCTACGTGATGAACAATCAAGGCAATGGGGATTTTGGATTAAATCAAAATCTAGACGAGCAAACAAGATGAAAATTAACTAGTGGAAGTCAATAATAACGAAGTTAGGGTCCAGTTGATATCCACTTCTACGGATCTATTTATCGATTCACTGCAAGCTTACTCAATTCTTGGTTGATTATCGTTAAGGATCGAATCCTCCGTTCTCTCAAGTTTTAGTTAAGTAAGTACGAGCTGCGCATTACAAAATCCTAATTCTCAATCAACCTCTCCTAGCGTCGAGATTCAAACTAAGAATCGCATTAAGAATAGAGAACCGATAATATTGCCGATATTTAAACAAGCGCTAAGCATTCAACAACTTGTCTAGCTTAACTGGATTCACTCAATAATGTTCAGCATAAATCAAGAGAACCTAGCTTACTACAACATGGTTAAGCATATAACATCAGATTATATCCGAAACCTAGCATTAAATCAACAACAAACATCAACTAGTAGTACTCCTAGCTAATCCAAGTCATGACCATAAACATTAATATTGAAAGCTAGACAATAACCAAGATAAAGAGTAAGAGAAAGAGTAAATCTTACAATAAACCGTCAAAAGCTTCCTTCAACCATTCCCAAGAGAGTTTAAGCTATAATTTCCATGCTTCTTGTCCACAATACAAAAGTGAAATACATAGAGCTCAATGGAAGATGAAAACTAGAAAACTAAAACAAAAGGGAGGAGTTCTTTTTCTCTAAGAGTGGCTAACCCCTTAGGGTTATGAATAATGTCCTATTTATACTCCCAAAAGAAACTATAACGAAAAAGAAGAAGAAAGTTACAAGTTGTCTAAGTCGGCAACTTAGCCGACTTTGCGCAGCGCCAGGGGTCGCGAGGTGCGGCATACTTCGCGAGGTGCGACATAGCCATGTCGCGAGGTGCGAGTATGGTCGCACCTCGTATTTTACGACGGACACGAACGAACCACAAAAGTGCCCAGGTCGCGAGGTGCGGTACAGGTCGCGAGGTGCGACCTGGGCTTTTCTTGAACTTGCTTGGCTGGCCAGAAGGATGATGGTGCCGATGCTGGTCAATGATGTTCATGTGCTGCTTGTGTTGATGCCCAAAGTGACTATAGGCCAAAGCTCCCAACAACTCCAAAGGCTCACAATGTCGTACCTTAACACTCTCTTACAACTTCAACCTTAAACTTCCGCTAAAGCCTAAAAGTGCGCTAATGCCCATGACTACGACCAAGCCTTCCATCCAAAAGACGTCTAAAACAACGTAAAAACCCCGATAAACTTGAACACATCATCTATCTTTTCAAAAACGCGTTTACACGTGCCTAAACTGGGCTGGCTGCGTCAGGCACACCAATGTGCGCCTGACGCGTGGCATTGCGCCTGCCACGCAGGCTTGCGCCTAGCGCAAGGCTTGCGTGGAGCGCAAGTCTGCTTTTTCCTATAAATACCCGTATTTTCCCGAATTACGGACGGCTTTTTCATATTATGATTTCACGCCCATAAATTCTCTCGACTACTCCGAAATACTTCGAAAACACTCAAATACTTCAAACACTCGAATACTTTCAATCAATCAATACTTTCACACTGCGTTCTTGGTTCCACGATTGCTCCGCTTAAATATCGTTGCGCTCCTCAATCTAAGCCGCATAGGTATAATACCTGAGGATCCTTGAATCAATTATTTTTAGGAAAAATTGACGCTATGGGGCTCAACTATGGGCGGTTATCTTTAATAGATCCCGACTATCAATAATCCAGTGGCAGTCCCAACTATTGCATGACCTATCTTTACGTGGGCCTAGTTTACCAATGACTGGCTGAGGCAGTCATTTATATGGAGGGGTCCAACTTTTAATGAAGTGCAGCGTTTTATATTGTAAAAAAAAAAACTCCATCAACATCAAACTGGCAGTCTCATACCCTTTGTCTTCTTCTTTCCTCCTTTCTCTCTAACCAACCCATTCAACTCCATTAACAACAGCAGGAGTTCAAAGGTTGAAGGAGGAGGTCCGCTCTTCCTTCATCGTTTTCGCACCTCCTTCTCACTCTCTCTTCTCCCTCGTACCTGAGTCACACCTCCTTCATCGTTTTCTCACCAAAGTCGCACCTCAATCACTCTCTCTCCTCTCGCCGTCATATCCCCGCGATTTTGGTTGTCTCGCCGGATGTGCCATCGTCACTGGGCATTCTTTCATCCGAAAAATTTGAGGAAATTCTGAGTAATTCGCCTAAAAGTGTTTTGAGAAGTCAGTGCATCTGGAATTAATTTGCTGAATATGCACTAGAGAAAGGCAGATCTGATAAAGCAAAAGAAATCATGGATCAATGGTCTCACTCTGCTAGGGTGCTTCTGATGTTGCATAAAGAGTCAGTTTATAATGAGAATGGTGATAGTAAGAGCATATCTGCAGATCCTCAGTCGGGGTTGAACTTGAGCACTCTAATATCCAACTACAACAATATGGATCTTGTATATGGGCTTCTCAATCTGTCTCTATATAAATCCACCTTTGAGAAAAAACATCTGGAAATTTATACAAGCTACATAATATTCTTCTGGGTAAAGCAAATTTAGGCATGTGGAAAAAAGTATAGACAGAAATACATAGGAATAGGGAAAGTATGTGCTTACCTCTTATAATATCAAGAACTACAGTTACATGTACTTGCAATTAATCTTTAATCTTAGTTGATTAATTAAGGTGAATTTAATTGTTATGTATAAAGAATTATGTTCTTGATTTAATTTAGATTCTCGTAAAAATTCTGATGAATTTGTCATTGTTCTTCATATCTCGAATTTCAGATTAATTCATAACTTATGAATTCTAATGAAAATCATGAAGTAATTTCTGGATTTGATGTTTTTAATTTACCAGAAATTGCATACTAGAAGAAGAAGAAATGAGCAAAAACGCAGAGGGAGAAGCTGGTTGGGGGAGATTTTAAAGTCACGTGACCTCAATAACCTGCAATAGCAGGTTGCTTAACCTGCTAGACCCACGCAAAGATAGGTCATGCAATAGTTGGGACTGCCACTAGATTATTGGTAGTTGGAACCTATTAAAGACAACCGCCCATAGTTGAGCCCCATAGCGTTAATTTTTCCTTATTTTTATATTGAAGTTACTAATCATTTGTTTCATGATGTAGACCTTTGGTATAAAATCGCTATACTGTATATTCTAACCCTCTTTCTATACTTTCTTTTATTTTATATCATTATTATTCATGCCTTTGTATATTATAAGTCTGCCTGATCATTCTATGCATATTATATGATTGTCCTTGCTTTATTGCTTTTATCACCCCACATGTTATTATTGCTAAACAAGACCTAAAGAACTGTTCTAATATTAATCAGATTAATTTGGACAACTTGCTATGTTCCCTGTAATATTGATTGCCTAATAACATGTCACTAAAAATAGTCTTTTTATGTGTTCCCTGAACCTACTTAGACTAAATATTTTTAGGGTGTTTAAAACATTATGTGGTTATTCTTTGGCATAAAATCTGCAATGAATCGATATTTAGTAGAGGCCAACTCTGGGCGAATGTGGTTCATTATGACTATATTCGTACCCTCACCCCCGAACTCAATCTTTGGTTCATTTTGACCATCTATGGAGTCATGACGGGGAAATCTACATTGGATAATTTGTCCCTATGTTTTTCCCATATCCAATTAGGTTTATGATTTTTCCTAAAAAGAATTGTTGGCGACTTCTTTCAATACAAAACAATTTTCAATAAAACCTTAATAGTGGGGTAGTCAAATCTAATACGAGCTCACACCGCATAGGCGAAATAAAAACACGCCTACAATTTGGCGACTTCACTGGGGAGGATTTAAAAAAAAAATATTTTTTTAAATGAGTGGGTGAAACTTGAAAAATACGATTCATTCTTATTTTTATGTCTTTGAATAATATACAGTTTTGCATATGCATGGCTATTGTTCAGCCACCATAAGGACAATCTACCTTGCCTCATTAGCACATGTTCTATGTGTGAGGTCACCCCCGGGGGGTTTGCGCTTTGTCCTTCCAAAAAAGCTTCCTGAGCGATAGTGTTGGATCTTAGTCATAAGCAAACCTACCCAACCATGGCATTGTTCTCTTGTTCCTGACTTGAGACTGGAGTGCGTCTTACACGTGGCCACCTCTTTAAGCAGGGGTACGAAGCGTGGGATCAATCTCTTAGTCATGGACCCTTTTTAGACTGAACCTAAACCTGACCCATAGTTTCAAACATAGAACTGGACTTTAGGTTGGAACTTTTGCATCCATGTTATATGACATTTGCCTGTGATTGCAACTCTTGCCTGCTATTGTTCTGTCAAATCGTCATTATTATGCGTCGTTCCTAAAACCGCGTCTTAAAAACAAGAAAAATTCGTCAATTGGCAAATTCGTCGCCTAAATCCCCGAAAAACGTGTCGGGGAGTAGTGCGCCAAATGCATTAAATTGCGCCTGGCGCACTACTCCCGCGCCAGACGCACGGCTGTGCGCCGCGCGCAGCAATGCTGCGCGGCACGCAGTCTGTGCTTCGCACGCTTTTCGTCAATTTAGCCGTCGTAATTGTCGATCCTACGTTCAGTCCTATGTGCGTCTGTCTGTCTGCATTCGCGTAATTTGGTCATTTAGGCTTATCACCTAATTCAACATATAAAAATCAGTCTTTTCATGCAAGGTTAAGTCTGTCCTAAAAAAAATGCATCTAAAGGGTCATTGTAGAGTTAGATTTGTCATGCATGTCTACCTCTTCCCATTTCATCCCTGCTATCCCTGTCAATCATACCTTTCCATATTCATCAACTTCAAACACTTACATTTTTCAAAATCAATCCTACACCCTCTTCTATTCTACCTTTTTCAAAAAGCATTTACTAATCATCATCATACCACGATATTTCAAAGCAAAAATAAAAATTTTTTTTTTTCAAAATTAATCCATCATCTTTTTCTAACAAAAGATAAAACAAAAGGGGTTCCTTTCAAAAATGAATTTCGAAAATTCTAAGTCCATTCCAAACACCTTCAATCCAATCCAATCCAATCCAATCAACCAAATTCAATCCAATTCACTTGCATTCATTCTAGGCCCATATGCATTAGAGTCCATTTTGCATTCATATAAGGTCCATCTAATTCGAGTCCATGCATTCACATTAGACCCGCTAGCATTGAGTTGATCTTAGCCCATATAAGTCTAGTTCATTTCAAAATCTAGGCCCATCTGCATCTTTATGTGAAGTCTAGTCCAAGTCTAATCCCTGTCAATTCCAATCTAAGTCTAAGTCTAGTCCAATTCAAATCTTAGGTCCATTTAGGCCCAATTCATATCCTAGGTCTAGTTTGCATCTTCATGTAAGCCCTAGTCAGTCTTCGGACTATAAAAATTCAATCTTAGGACTATAAAAGTACATCCCAGTCCAGCCTGCTTGCTCACCCGTAAGTTCAAGGTCTAGTATTCCTCAAGTCTATAGGCAATTGTTGTGTCTAGCCTGCTTGCTCACCCGTAAGTTCAAAGTCTAGCATTCCTTAAATCCATAGGCAATTTTTGAGTCTAGCCTGCTTAGTTTAATGTAAGTTTCGAAGTCTAGTTGTCTAGCTTGCTTGCTCACCCGTAAGTTCAAAGTCTAGTTGCCTAGCCTGCTTGCCTTAAGTTAAGAGTTTGGCCTTCCTAGTTGTCTAGCCTGCTTGCTCACCCGTAAGTTCAAAGTCTAGCATCCCATAAATTCATAGGCAATTTTTGAGTCTAGCCCGCTTAGTCTAATGTAAGTTCCGAAGTCTAGTTGTCTAGCTTGCTTGCTCACCCGTAAGTTCAAAGTCCAGGTGCTTTCCCTGCTTGCCTTAAGTTAAGAGTCTAGTCTCCCTTATTGTCCAGTCTTCCTTAAAGTCTAGCTTGCTTGCTCATCTGTAAGTTCAAAGTCTAGTCTCTCCTAAACCCAATCGTAGAGTCCAGTCTGCATGCACAGTCCAGTCCAGTCCAGTCCATGTCTGCATTTGCATATAGTTAGGCCCATGTCTCCATCATGGTCAAGTCTATACTAGTCCAAAACCCATAACCATTTCCATTTCCATTTCAAAGTCTCTTTCCACATTCATTTCCCATTTTCATTTCCATTTCCACTTCCATTTCCCATTTCTCATCTCCATTTCTCAATCCGTTTCTCATTTCGAAAGTGTCATTTCTTAAAATTTAAGAGGTCCATTCGATTTCTGTTCAGGACAGGTCGTGAGATTATCACTTGGGAACGTCCAACAGAGAGGCAACAAGGTCAACCTACTCCTAGACTCGTCAAGCGCATCCTCACCTTTTCAGACGAATTCTCCGACTCTTCTGAATCATCATCCAAAATGGGGGATACTAATGAACAACTTAGTGCCATTATGGCTCAACTCACACTGATGAACTCTCGTCTTGAGGAACAAGACAAAGAGATCAAGGCACTAAGGGAGAAGCTCACTGAGGAAGACGAGCAAGGCGGCACTCCACCACCAATCAAAACCAACACAGAACTAAGGTTTGAAAAACTCGAGCAATTGATCCAGTCGATTCCTGCGCTCGAGGGTCAGGTTCATGGCCATGACATCATTGATCCTGAACTGAGGGACAAACTGCCTAAAAAGGCAACCTTGGGTGACCTCCCAAAATTCAAGGGGGTCGAAGACCCAGATGACCACTTGAGAGCATTTTCCATCTCTATGGCTCTCAAGGGCATGAGCAAGGACCTGTTTGCTTATGTCTTTCCTTTAACCTTGGATGCACATCCATCCAAGTGGTTCAGATCACTGAATAAGGCCAAGCTAAATGACTGGGACTATATCAGAGAAGAGTTCCACAAACAATACATCTACAACACTCAGCTTCCCATTGGCCTTCGTGAGTTGGAGTTAACCAAACAAAACTCCAACGAAGACTTCGTCACCTTCCTTAACGAGATGGAGGGATAAAGCGACGACAAATGATTAACATGGCCATCCCGGGAGGATCAAGTCCGACTGGGTGATCCACAACCCGGCCAAGTATGGGGATCATATCAAGTTCCAACCTATAGAGTCTTTCACGAAGCTCTATAAGGTAGGCCTACCGATTGAAGAAGAAATACGGGCCAACAAGAACAAGGGTTCCAACAATAACAATAACTCTTTCAAGAAGAGTAACAATGGCCCTTCTAGCTCCAAAAGCAATGAGGTCAATGCCATAGTTGCTGAAAAGAGAGGCTATCAAAAGCCTCAAAGAACATTCGCACATTTAGGCATGTCCTGAGAAGAAGCCTTCACTAGACTTCATGCAAAGGTGGCACTTCAGCCTATTGGCCCTACTCCGGATCCTGCTCCCGAGAATAGATCCAAGAGGTGGGATCCTAATGCTTACCGCAAGTACCACCAAGGGAATGGACACCCAACATCTCGCGTGTTGGACCTTAAAGAATCACCACGGGATATGGTTGAAGACGGTAGATTGCCAATTCCACTCGCAACAAAAGTCGCCAAGAATAAACAACCCCTTGGGTGGCACCTAAACAACGCCGGGGCTTAGTCATTTAACGCTAGTTTTCTTGGTTGAGTCGGAGAGTCCCTCCCCTAGCTCCTTCATTTCTCTTCTGGTCGAGTCCATGTCATTTAGGTTTTTATTTCTAATAAGCCTTGTTCTATTTATTTCTGATTAATAAAATAATTGCATTTTCATTTTCATTTTCATTGGCCTTTCATCATTTTTATCTATGCTTCTAATTCAATGATGAAACTCAAATCACCTAAATGAACTTGACTAATAATAATAAAAGGAGATCTGAAATTAAAAAAAAAAAGAGAGAAAAATAAAAAAAAGAGGACATACTTTGGATCAGGAGTTATTCCCCCTTCCCTTCTATTACTTTCCATAAGCCATCCATGCAATCCAATCAAAAATCCTTTAAACCATCATCTCCATTAACCAAATAACCTCTCAAAATCAAAGCTCCACAAATAACCTTCAAATCTTTCAATACCTTAAACCAAACTTGTGCGCAAGCCTTACTATATCAAAATATATCAACGCCAGGCAAAAACAAAAACAAAGAGTAAAAAATTCAAAGTACGAAAAAAAAAAAAAAAAAAAACAAAAGCAAGAGAAAACGCACATGACAAAAAAAGAAAAAATTCAAAAAGAAAGAGCCAAAGGCAAATAAAAGTCAAGCTAGGGGCTTGCACACAAGTTCTACCCCTCATTTAAATCCCTTCGACTCATTAAACCTTAACCCATACAATCCAAATCCATGATCCTCCATTAGCCCAACCAATTCAACCTTCATCTAAACCTCAAGCCTTAAACCTTTCAACCTTTCATCAACCCTAACTCCTTTTTCAAGGTATGTCCAAGCCCGATAGGTTGAAAACCCAAAAGAGCGGCCTAGGCAAAAGTTAGGGCACACAAAAAATATATAATAAAAAAAAGAAATCAGATCCAGAACTACGAATGGTCTGATTCCGCAAGGATACGTAGGAATCCTCATCTCGAGGTCCGACCGCTTCAATAAAAATAAATTAGTCATGGTCTAATGATTTAACTTTCTAGAGTTCAGGAGCATGATCTCTTTTTAGATCCCGACATAGACTCGAGTCTGAACCTAGCCTCGTTAAAGCCTTTTCCCACCTACATTTTTTTGAGTCATAAATTTAAAATTTTTTATTTTTCAATCCAAACTCTCGTTTTCCCCGAAGGACTCTCCAACAATTCCATGGTCTCTGGCGATATTTGACTTTGCCTAATCAACATCCCAATAAACAATCCCCAGTGAAAACTTTCAATGTTCAAGACATAGCAATTACATTTCAATATCAGATCAACTACATTTCAACATCAGATCAAATACAATTTCAATCAAGGCTCATAATGCCTAATTCAAGGCAAGCTCACCCAAAGTGGGGGCTTCCTATGTGTGGTGGTTCCTCCAATTCAAATCAAACTCCCGAAAAGTTGTAATCTGCGAACCTCATTTACGGACCCCAATCATTTACTAAAAACGATTTTCGAAAATCATTCAATGCATTTCTAATCAGTCTATCATTCTACACATCTTCAAGCCTTGCAAAATCCTGACCTTGCATTGCAGCTTTGCAAAACCCTGACCTTGCATTGCATTTCATACATTTTAGTCTTGCATAACCCTGACCTTGCATGACGTGTCACCCTTTAGCTTTGCATAACCTCAATCCTTGCATAGCGTCTCATGCATCCTTAGAGAGTCTAAGTTTGCATTACTGCATCACTACGTGCTTATGTGAGTTGTGTGCACCTATCTGCTAACATCTTTCCCTGCAGGTAATCAGATTACTTGTAGTTATTGTCCTGCATACTAACTTTGTTTTACAGAGACCGGCGGTTATAGATCAGTTCTAAACTGCAGAGCGTTTAGAATCGTTCTCCGTCCCGACACCGTATACTTTGACTATCGATTTCCTGAACCTCAGTCAAAGTGGGGGCTTCTGTAGACACATAATCGTGTCTCCCCATTTAAGGATCCAATGATGAAACATACCGCGACATTAGTTGGCGCGACCCAACGGAGGAGCAATCTAAAGAACCATTCTAAAATGGTTTCGAAATGATATTCTAAGGCCCAATTAATTGTTCATGATAATTAATTGTATTTCAAGCCCATAAAATGTTTTAAATTCATTTTAAAAGCCCAATCAAATATTAATTATTTTAATAAATGTTTTTCATAATCATTTTCATTATCTTCAATCAAAAATCAGATTTTTGATCCGTAAAATTCCATCTCTGGAATTTTAGGGATAGAAAAGTATATTCGAAAGACGCGCAATGGAATATGCTCGAATATTCCCGAATATGCGCCGGACGCGGGGGCTGTGCTCAGCGCGCCACGTGCGTCCAGCACATAGGCCAGAACGCGTCAGGCGAGCCAATGAGCGCCAAACACGTAGATTTTGTGACTCACACAGAGTCCTGCGTCAGACGCAAGTCCTGTGTGAGACGCAACTTTCTTTTCTATCTTTTCAAAAACGCGTTTACACGTGCCTAAACTTGATTGGGCTTGCTGCGTTAGGCACACCAATGTGCGCCTGACGCGTGGCATTGCGCCTGCCACATAGGCTTGTGCCTAGCGCAAGGCTTGCGTGGAGCGCAAGTCTGCTTTTTCCTATAAATACCCGTATTTTCCCGAATTACGGACGGCTTTTTCATATTATGATTTCACGCACATAAATTCTCTCGACTACTCCGAAATACTTCGAAAACACTCAAATACTTCAAACACTCGAATACTTTCAATCAATCAATACTTTCACACTGCGTTCTTGGTTCCACGATTGCTCCGCCTAAAGATCGTTGCGCTTCTCAATCTAAGCCGCATAGGTATAATACCTGAGGATCCTTGAATCAATTATTTTTTTATTGAAGTTACTAATCATTTGTTTCATGATGTAGACCTTTGGTATAAAATCGCTATACTGCATATTCTAACCCTCTTTCTATACTTTATTTTATTTTATTTCATTATTATTCATGCCTTTGTATATTATAAGTCTGCCTGATCATTCTATGCATATTATATGATTGTCCTTGCTTTATTGCTTTTATCACCCCACATGTTATTATTGCTAAACAAGACCTAAAGAACTGTTCTAATATTAATCAGATTAATTTAGACAACTTGCTAGGTTCCCTGTAATATTGATTGCCTAATAACATGTCACTACAAATAGTATTTTTATGTGTTCCCTGAACCTACTTAGACTAAATATTTTTAGGGTGTTTAAAACATTATGTGGTTATTCTTTGGCATAAAATCTGCAATGAATCGATATTTAGTAGAGGCCAACTCTGGGCGAATGTGGTTCATTATGACTATATTCGTACCCTCACCCCGAACTCAATCTTTGGTTCATTTTGACCATCTATGGAGTCATGACCGGGAAATCTACATTGGATAATTTGTCCCTATGTATTTCCCATATCCAATTAGGTTTATGATTCTTCCTAAAAAGAATTATTGGTGACTTCTTTCAATACAAAACAATTTTCAATAAAACCATACGAAAGCAGCATAAGAAAGCAATTCTAATACGCGCTCACACCTCGTAGGCGAAATAAAAACACGCATACATGGGGATTATCATCATAAGCAGCATAAGAAAGCAAATCAACACGAGTATTACGATAATGAAAACGATCAGGAAGACCCTCAATCATATTAGTATACAGGGGCGGAGAATGATGATCATGGATAATAGTCAAACCTGTGCTGGCGAGCCGATCAAAGTGAGACATAATGCGGCTCTGAGCTTTAAACATACTATCAGGGTAATTACTCGTATAATGGTTCACCAAACCACATTTCTTACAGAATTTAAAAACACCCTCATATCTAAAGAATACCCATAAATGAGAAGAGGGGGTAGGGATAAAACAACCTGGGATTAATGGCTGTGATAGATCAACAAGTACTTGTGCCCGTATCTCTGGTGCAACTGAAATAGTATCCACATCAGTTTCAACTTGCACAATATGACCCACGTGGCTAAGAGCTTGACGGGCCCATTCCGCGTTCAAATGACTTAATGTAATCCCCCGTATTTTTATGAATTTTATAAATATATTTTAATATATAGTTATTTATATTTTAATATATATTAGCATTTTAATGATTTCATATTTCAAAGGTTGACTATTTGAAAGTCAAAGGAATTGTTTTAATAATTTATTCAAGTCAAATGTTTATTAAAGTCATGCTTTGAAAGTACTTGAAATTATTTGAAACACTTAGTGGATTTGAAAAAGGAGTTTAAATGGGCTTGAGGAACCCAAATACTAATTCTAGTGATGTTAGGAGTTCAATCATCATTCCTATTCATCATCAAACTCTATTTGAAGCCCAATTGCCTTTTCCTAAGCCCACAAAGGGGAAACTATAAATACCCCATAAACCCCAAATATTTTACCCACACAAAAAACTTTCTCTCTCCTCCCTCACACACTAAAAACCGGCGGTGCCTCTTTCTCCTTCTTCACGTTTTTCCTCCTCCTTCTTCCTTTCTTCTTTTTCAAGAAACACTTTCCTCTTCACCAAGAAACACCACAACTCCTCAATCACCACCACCACCGCGGACCTGCTGCTGCCGCCGCTGCCCTGAGTGCTGCCGGCGCCTTTCCTTCTTGTGTTGGTTTGGTTCTTTTCTTCCTCCTCAAGTTTTGATTAAAGATTATGTTTTTATGTTTTGTTTTAGTACTAATTATGATTAGAGGCTTTAATTTACTGTTTTAATGGTGAATCTATGATTATATAAATTATGTATTGAAAGAATAAAATTTCAGATTTGATTATTATATTTAGATTGAGTTTTAATTATCCAAAGCATGGATTTTTAGGGTTTAAGAGATTGAAAAATCATTGTAGCATGTTATAAACTATGAAATTGATTTAAATTATGAATTTAAGCATGTTTAAGTATGTTTAAAGGGAGTTTTAATAATTTATAAGTTGCTGAAATTTTAAAAAGGTTGTTATTAATGGAGTTTTATGGATTTTAATGACTAGTATAGTAGTACTATGCTAGGAAGTATTAGTACTTGAAGTTTTAATGTTAAAAACAAACTTTAAATATTTTTCAAGGGGATTTAAAGTATTTTAAAGTTGCTGGAATTTATTTGGAATATTGATTATGAATTCTATTGGTTATTTTAGGCGGAGAATTCTCTCTAGGCGACTTTTAAGTTGGTTAAAGTGGCATTTCAGTTTGTCTACACAAGGTACGTACATACCTATGTGTTGATTGAGATAGTATCATGATTTAAGGAAGGAAATTATGTAGTATCATGTATAGGAACTATGTTGAGTTCTATGTGATATGGATTATGTTGGATTTTGCATGTTTTATGCTGTGGTGTAAACATGTGGATGAGGAGATTAATTATATTATGAGATTTATATATCATGTTTGTATGGATGATTGATGCAAGCATGTTGGTTGGGAACTTTATTGTTATTAATTTACATGGGGGAATTAATATATTTATTAGTGTTGAATCATGATAGATCATTGTTCCCTTTTAGTATTTCACTGCTTTATAAGGACCGAGGACCTTATTTGGTAAGTTGGTATTTTCTACCTATGAAAGGTAATTTGGTTGTTGGCTAGGTTGAACAAATAAGAAAGTTTGGATTAAAGTTGAAAGTAATATTGGATTGTTAAGTTGTGTGATCACTTATCTAATCCTAAGATAAAAAGAGATTGTGATTGTTTGATGATTTTATTATTTGTGTTGCTTGTGAGTCATAACAAGTAATAATTGGTAAATCATGTAAAGTGAAACTGGATAGCAATAACTTTAGACTGGTGCACGTCTGAAGTATGGACAATTAGGAGTTGGAGTACATGGTGGTCTACCACGGCTTTTTCTGGGTTTCGGGTTGATCACCGTTCCTATTTTATTAAAAGGTTCCTCGATATCGTAGGCCATTTTGGAATACGGAGTCGCGCCCGTATTTCGTCTTCCTAAGGGAAGACTGTTTTAGATGAGACAACTCGGTCCATTGACTATTCCTTTTAAAGTAATAAGAACGTTGTTTAAGTTTAGTTCAGTAAAAGTTATCTGCAAGTTATTATGTTATTATTTATTCTTGCCTATTATTTATTAGTATCATGTTAGGGTTATTTACTTGTTTAGTATGTAGTACCCAGTTTTGCTGATTACGTGCTTTTGTTGTGTATGTTGATCATGGCTTTGCCTTATTGATCATGTGATGACCCATTTTGGTGAGCAGTCTCTAGGGATCAATAGTGCATAGTCCATCTAACAGGTTCGAAGATGATGCATCATTGGGATCGGGATTGTGGAGAACTTGTGTAGTTTATATTCTATACTGTGGAGTTATACATTTTATAGTTGGTTAAATTTGGTTGTTTTAAGGTTGACTTTGGTTGTTGGTTGGTTTTAAAGTTGACTTTATTGTTGACTAAGTTTTATTTATAAAGTTTATTATTATTGTTTTCCGCTGCAAAATTCTGAATAAGCCGATACGTTTTCACACGGGCGATAATACTTTGATAATTCTCTATGTTTTATATTAAAAAAGTATTTTAGAAAAGAGAGAATTGTCGGGGTGTTACAAAGTGGTATCTGGGAGCTTTAGGTTTTATTGGCCTTTCGTGCCAACTTTAAATCTTTAGGCGCCTAAGTTACTTAAAATGAATTTCTTAGAATTGAGCTCCTACTTATTCATGGTATTTAAATTACCTTCGGAAAGTCTTTTTCAAAATTATAGTATTATTTTGATTCGAATTAATTTTTTTTAAAAGGGTTCGAAAATTTTATTTCTTTTTATGGTGTCCGAAAATTTTTATATACATAGTTCGAATTTTTTTTTAATTTTCGAGGATTATGTTCGAAATTTTCGAACTATATTCCTTTATGTTGTTCAGTTTTTTTTCGGTTCCTTATAAATTCGAAAATTATTTATTTCAATACTCTAGTTATTTTATTATTTTGTGAGAATTGGGTAGTATAGGAAGGGCATATAGGATAGAAATATTATATGTCTGCATTAAATAGTTAGTTCAGCATGATTATATTTTTCTTCCCTGCTAACTGTTTATGTTATTTATATGCTTTATGTTATGGGTTATTCTTGTTATTGTTGATTGTTGGGATTATACGTTAAGTGAGAGTACCAATTGCTTATAGAAGTTAAATTTATTGTTATAGATTCCTAGCCATGTCTGAAAGAGAAGATATTAGAGTAGGGAGCTTTTACAACCCTATCGTGCTGAGTGATGATGAGAGCGATGGAGGTTTTAAGTCTGATGATGATAGCTATACCGAACTAGAGTTCATTATGCGTAATGTATTAAGAGCAGGCGTGCCTGATAGTGATGATGAGATTCTTCATGAGTTTGACCATGCTAGAGGACGGACCAGGAACGATATCTACTATGCTTCTTTCAGATATGAGACTGATTCTGAGTCAGAGGAGGACTGATAGCGATTTTAGACAAGCTTTAAAACCCTATTCTTACAAGTGTACAAGACTTAGTAGTAAGTGATAAATAATAGGGTATTGTATCCACAGGGAACAGTTGATTAAAATTAAATCTAATGTCTACTAATTTTATCCTAAATAGTAATATAATGATTTGTTTGTAAACTAATTAAACTAATCTGAAATATATAGTAAACTAAATAAACTTGACAATAACAAAAGTCAATTGGAGAACAGACAATAATACGGAACCTAGGACAGTCGAATCCACCACTAATAATATGACTAATATATTAATTGGAATGAGAATTAATAGGTTTATCAAGTATCCTAAACTACAAGCCGAAATACTCAAAGAAATGGTATTGTGATCAATTAGGTGACATAACTTAACCAAAGCATATATTATTCAACTTTTAACCACAAATCATCAAACACCATTGCATAACATCACACTTTGAACTACAAGAACAAAGTATGTAAATTTGATAACAATAAAAACCAATAATTAATTCTACAAGAATAATCATCAATTATATTGCAAACAATAATTAACCCAATAATAATCTCAATAGCTATGCAATCATAAACCAAAATCAATTCTCAAGCACAATAAAACTATCAATTCATAATATTAGGGTTTCATCTAAGTCCTAGAAAAAGAGAATTAGCTACTCATAGATAGGAGAAACGTCACCCAAATATGAGAAACCATGCATGAAATTCCGATTCAAAGCGTCGAAGTTCGACTCTGTTCTTCGCCTGATGTTCTGCTGTGTTATGTTACCTCCCTTCGTATTGCTGCTACTGCTGTGTTATCTCCTCCTGCTGTCGTCTCCAGCCCAAGAAAACATAGGGTTTTCTTTCTTTTCTTCCTTCTTTCATCTAATAACCCACGTGAATTTGTAGCCCAAAATGGGTTCGTCTTTTTCTCTTTGCTTATTTTTTTTTCCTTTCACTCTTCCTTTGCTGCTGAGTTTTGTTGCAGCATGATTGGGTTTAGCCCACTTTGTTCCTTGGTATACCACCGTAGATCAAGAATTAGAACAAAGACTTTTAGCCTTAATTTAATAATTCTCAAGTATAGTTATATTATGGACTCAGAATTAAGTGGGCTTTGCTGAATGAGATTCTTAAAAGTTCCCCACTTATGTGCATGAGATTTCATGAGCCTGTAGCAATGGTAAGTGGGTACTTTTGTAACTTAATGTCCTTAGTTGATAATGACACCTGCCATCAAAGTAAATAATATTAATAGTAGAGTTTGGTCATTCATAATAAGATAACATCTAAATATAACACGTAATACCCATAGTTGTAGTTATTAGTATTTCAATTAAAATGCAAGAATTACTACTTATTAATATAATTTAGGGGCATAACAAATAGATATAAGGGTATAAACAATATATGTTATAGGACACTTATCAACTCCCCCACACTTTAACTTTGCTAGTCCTCGAGCAAATAAATTATGGGAAATTCTCTCTGGTAGCCCTGTACTATTGTTTTTTTCTCTTTGGTGGCTTTTCTTATGGGTTAATGTCTCTGGTAGCCCTAAATTAATTAAAATGTTAGTAAAATAGGATTATTTAATGAAAAACGTTTAGTTAGTGTTAAAAAACGTTAGTTAGTTAGTTAGTGAGTTAGTTTAGGTTAACCTAACCCTAAACTCTAAACCTAACCCTCTCCCCACCACCACACCTCCCCCAACCTAGCAGCCTCCCTCCCACCACCCCTTTCCCCCACCGTCCCAAAGAGCCCCCACCACGGCCCCCTCCACCCTCCCCCAGCCCCCTCCCCCTCCCATTTCCATAGCATTAATCGCCCTCCCCTTCCCGCCGTCGCGCAAGAAATCCCGGCAAGGGAAGAGAGAGAAGCGTCGGTGAACGACGACAACAAATCCGGCAAGATCGACGCGCAACATCACCGCCAAGGGAAGAGAGAGAAAGCGGTGCAACAACGGGGAAGGGGAGGGCGTCGCGGGGAAGGGGAGGGCGTCGGCAAGCAACCCCATCTCGCGAACAACAATGGGGGAAGGGGAGGGCGTCAACGGGGAAGGGGAGGGGGGTTCACCGGCGAAGGGGAGGGGGGGTTGCGGTGAGGGTGGAGGGGGTGCTGCGGGGGGAAGGGGGGCCGGGGGGGCGTTGGGGTTGTGGTGCAGTGGGGTAAGGGGGGTGGTGGGGACTGGCTGGGACTGTGGCGGGCGGGGGGTGGGAGGGGGGCCGGGTTGGGGGGAGGGGTGGTGGTGGGAGAGGGTTGGGTTTAGAGTTTAGGGTTAGGTTAACCTAAACTAACTCACTAACTAACTAACTAACGTTTTTAACACTAACTAAACGTTTTTCATTAAATAATCCTATTTTACTAACATTTTAATTAATTTAGGGCTACCAGAGACATTAACCCATAAGAAAAGCCACCAAAGAGAAAAACAATAGTACAAGGCTACCAGAGAGAATTTCCCATAAATTATTAACATAGACTAATATGCACGTAAGACTAACCAACGTCATAATACCCTCCCTCAAAGAAGAAACTAAAATAAGGAGAACACAATAATAGGCTAAAACATTGTTTTAGAGAAATCATAAGTTAGTCATAAAAATATTTTTGTTAGATTAGCAAGCTATGAACGCTATTGAACTTTTATCCTCAAGCAACCTTTACAATAAATTATTTTGATCTCATAAGTAATCAGGTGCTCATGTGCAAGTGTATTGACATTCGAATACAAGGTACTTTAGTCGGACTTGATTATTGTTTCAGTTGATTCCCACATACTTTTCCGTACAAGAGGCACTTAGTACCCGTACATGGATCGTCTCTTTCATATGACATTACACTTGCCACCCAATGATCTCAAAGGAGTACTCGATACTTTGTTGTTTGCATTGCTTTTGAAGCTTTTTATATGCTCTTTTTTTTCGATTTCCTTTTTGGAAAAACAATATTTTTTTTTCCACTCTTTTTTTTTTCAATGGTTCACATTCTCACAATTTTGATATAATTTGGATTACTAATCCATTACTTTTTTTTTTGAACCATGATTCTCTCTATTTTTTAACAAAGTCAAGTAATTCTCCAGTAACCAAGAGCAGTGAAAGATCACCAAGAAAAGCATAGGTACTAATTAGGTAGATTAAAGTATAAAAGTCCTTCCTCCATACCCCGCATCTAAGCCAATGAAGAACGTGTGCTAGATTACAAATAAGCATAAGCATTGTTAAGGTATATTTAATAAGTGCAAGAGTGAAGTCTTCACATTCATAGCTTCAAAAACATTTTTTTTATGTAATAAAACGGAATTTGAGTAAAACTTTGTTAGATTAGAGCCCATTATCAATTATTCTCATTAACTAGTTGTTCCTCTAAGAGATGACAATGAATGCTGCACATATACCCTTAATTAGACACATAATAGCATATAAGACTCAACATTTTGTAAAAATTTGGGCAGCATGTCCCCATAAACAGGACAAAAGGCAATATGTGCCACTTACTTAAACCTGTAATTGAATCAAGTAACATTCTTTAGCATTGAAAATAAACCACAAAACACACACTACACATCACCAAACCAAATAAATATGCCAGCAATAATCTGCATCCATTCTCCCCCCACACTTAATTTTTGCAATGTCCTCAATGCAAGAATAACAAAAGAAAAGAAGAGAAAGGAATAACACAACCTGGTGGATGGTGGATGTATGTTAGGTGAACGTGGAAGCATTGTTGAATTGTGCAAAGTTGTCCACGTGTGGTGTGCTATACTCCAAGTCCATGATGATGCTCGCACACTTGTAGTAGGTTGTAGCACATTCCTGCAAAAACTGAACAAGTTCTAGAATAGCCAAGTATTAGTATCTAAGAAACTAAAAATTACTTAAAATTCTAACTGAGAAATAAATAACATAAGTAAAAGCTGGGTTGCCTCCCAGATAGCGCTAAGTTTAAGTCTTCAGCCAGACGTAGCCATATGCATTAATCAATGTAAATAGGGTCTACCAGGTTAACGGACTCAATAAGACCTTCCTCAACATCATGAGACACGACATGTTTCAGTAGTTGTCCATTTACCATAAGAAGACGTCCATCTCGTGGGTCTGAAATCTGTATAGCGCCTGAAGGAAAAACCTGCTCAACAACAAAAGGACCATCCCACCTAGAACGTAATTTGCCAGGATAAAATTTGAGCTTAGAATTATAAAGCTAAACTTGCTGATTAGGTTCAAACGTTTTTCTAGCAATATGTTTATCATGAAAAGCATTAGTTTTGGCCTTGTATATCTTAGCATTCTCGTAAGCATCATTACGTAATTCATTTAATTCATTAAATTGAAGACGACGGTTAGAACCAGCTTGTTTCATATCAAAATTAAAAGCTTTAGTAGCCCAAAAAGCCCTATGTTCTAACTCAACGGGGAGATGACATGCTTTTCCAAAAACTAGTCTATATGGTGACATTCCTATTGGGGTCTTAAATGCAGTACAATAAGCCCAAAGTGCATCATTTAACCTTAAAGACCAATCTTTTCTATCAGGTTTAACTTTTTTCTCCAAAATAGATTTTATTTTACGATTGGACACCTCTACTTGACCACTAGTTTGAGGGTGATAAGGAGTAGCTACTTTATGTGTGACATGATACTTTCTAAGCAAAATATATGATCTTTAACAAATTCCATAACTACTTTATGATCATTAGTCCTAGTGGCTTTGCCTTCAACCCATTTAGATACGTAATCAACAACAACTAATATGTATAAAAAGCCAAAAGATGGTGGAAAAGGGCCCATAAAATCGATACCCCATACATCAAAAATCTCAACAATCAAAATAGGGGTGAGAGGCATCATGTTACGACGAGATATAGCACCTGTTTTCTGACATCTATCACAAGCTAGACAAAATTGATGTGCATCTTTAAATAACGTGGGCTAATAAAATCCACTTTGGAGTACTTTAGCAGTTGTTCTCTTACCTCCAAAGTGTCCACCACAAGAATAAGAATGACAAAATGATAGAATATCATGATATTCAGATTCAGGTACACATCTTCTAATTACTTGGTCTGAACAATGCTTAAACATATAAGGATCTTCCCAATAATAATGTTTAACCTTTTAAAAGAACCTGTCTTTTTCTTGTTTTGACCACTGTGGCAGTATTTGACCGGAAGCAAGATAGTTAACAATATGCACAAACCAAGGAAGACGTGTATGTGAAACTGCAAACAATTGTTCATCAGGAAACTTATCATGCACAGCTACATCATTAGTATGTTCAAGAATAAGCCTAGATAGATGATCAGCGACTGAATTTTCGGATCCCCATTTATCTTTAATTTCAATATCAAATTCTTGTAACAGGAGAATCCACCTAATTAGTCTAGGCTTTGACTCTTTCTTAGACAATAAGTATCTTAAAGCTGCATGATCAGAATATATTATAACTTTCGAGCATAGAAGATATAAGCGAAACTTATCAAGTGCAAACACAATGGCTAGTAACTCTTTTTCAGTGGTAGAGTAATTTTTCTGAGCATCTGTAAGAGTTCGGCTAGCATAATAAATTACATGAGTTGCTTTATTTACCTTTTGACCAAGTACTGCACCAACAGCGTAGTCAGATGCATCACACATAATTTTAAAAGGCAAGAAAAAATTAGGGGCCGCACTATAGGTGCCGACACAAGCAACAATTTTATCTTTTCAAAAGACTCAACACATGATTGATCGAAAACAAAGGTGGTATCTTTAGCAAGAAGATTGGTGAGGGGCCAAACAAGCTTACTGAAGTCCTTAATGAATCTCCTATAAAAACCTGCATGGCCTAAAAAGGATCTAACATGCTTAACAGAAGTAGGAATAGGAAGATTAGAGATGATATCAACTTTAGCTTTATCGACTTCAATACCTTTCTCTGAAATCCTATGACCCAAGACAATACCTTCCTTAACCATAAAATGGCTCTTTTCCCAACTCTGAATAAGATTTACCTCTTCACATCTTTTTAAAACAGCAGATAAGTTACCTAAACACTCATCAAATCATCCATAGACACCTCTAAAAATTTGTCAACCATATCACAAAAGATCGACATCATACATCATTGAAAAGTAGAAGGTGCATTACATAACCCAAAAGGCATCCTTCTAAATGCAAAAGTACCTGCGGGACATGTAAAAGTAGTTTTCTCTTGATCTTCAGGATAAATAGCCAATTGATTATAACCAGAATAGCCATCAAGAAAGCAATAGTAACTTTGACCAGCTAACTTTTCTAAGATTTGTTCAATAAAAGGTAAAGGGAAATGATCTTTCCTAGTCACGGAATTAAGCTTCCTATAATCAATACAAACTCGCCAACCTGTGGTTTCCCTGGTAGGAACAAGCTCTCCTTCACTATTTTTTACAACTGTTATACCAGACCTTTTTGGGACAACTTGCACAAGACTAACCCACTGACTGTCAGAAATAGGGTATATGATACCAGCATCTAAAAGTTTCACGACCTCTTTCATGACTACTTCTTTCATGTGTGGGTTTAACCTTTGTTGCATCTCTCTCGTAGGTTTAGCATTTTCTTCTAAAAAGATCCTATGCATACAAATAGAAGGACTAATTCCTCTTAAATGCACTCTGAACCATCATATAGCTCTCTTATGATCCGCCAAAACCTTAATCAGCGCTGATTCCTGCTCATTAGATAATTCAGATGAAATTATAACTGGTAAAGTCTCATTAGATCCTAGATATGCATACTTGAGTGTTGATGGAAGAGGTTTTAACTCAAGTTTAGGTGGGGAAACTATAGATGATGGGGCTGGAGACTCGGAGAGGGGTGGTAAAGGCTCATTTCTAGACACCCAAGAAGAAGTTTCTAAGATAGAAGTTTGATCAAGAATGGAGCTCAAGACTTGAGAAACATTTCCTAAGTTATAAGTCTCTATGTTTTCATGTGCAATACTAGTTTCTAGAGCATCTTTAGATATGAGTGCAGGTAAAGCCTCCTCAACTAACTCATCAATCAAATCAACAAAGAAACATTCAGATTCATTTTCAAATGTAGGTTGAGAAGAAGCTCTAAAAATATTAAGTTTAATTCTCATATTTAAAACAGAAACCACCATCTCTCCAGAGCGACAATTTATAGTAGCATCAGTAGTGGCTAAGAAAGGACGCCCAAGAATTAAAGGAATATTTTTAGAAGGGTTACCAGACTCCATATCTAATACTACAAAGTCTACAGGAAAGAAACCTTTGTCAATTTTAACTAGAACATCATCAATCCTACCTCGAGGAACTCTAACAGACCTATCAGCTAATTGTAAGGTACATTTAGAAGGTTGTAGCTCACCTAAGCCTAGTTGCTCATACACAGAATAAGGGATCAGATTAACACTTGAACCTAAATCTAAAAGTGCATATTTAATTTCATGATCACCAATATAACAAGAAATAGTAGGGACACCAGGATCTTTAAACTTAGGTGTGTTGTTAAACTGCAAAATAGAGCTTACTTGTTCACTTAGGATGACTTTTTTAGAACAATGTGCCTTCGATTTTCTTTTAAAAGTGCACATATCTTTAAGGAATTTAGCATAGGCAGGAATTTGTTTTATTGCATCCAGGAGAGGAAGATTGATTTTAACTTGTTTGAAAGTCTCTAAAATACCTTCTTTTTGCTTGTTCTTACCATAAGGTGAAGGCGCATCCAAAGCTTGAGGATAAGGAACTCTAGGTTCGTAAGGAATAGAATGTGAAGATTTAGAAACAGTAGGGGAAAGGGAGTTATCATTTCCTTTTTCAGTTTCATTTTCCTTAGTTTCCAACTCATCAGATTTATCATGCTTTTTCTTTTCCTCTACTAAGTTATCTACATCTCTGCCATTTCTAAGGGTCATAACAACCTTAACTTGTTCATAATTATGGTTCTTAGGATTTTCAACTGAATTACTAGGTAACTTGCCATCGTCTCTTTTACTCATTGTATTAGCTAGTTGACCTATTTGCGTTTCAAGCTTAGCTATAGACTGAGTATGAGAATCAACTATATGCATCTTATTTTCCAAAGCTTTAATAGAAGAAGTAATAGTAACTAATGTAGAAGTTACAGTCCCCAATGAAGACATGATTTTTTCATATTCAGAATTAGGAGCAGGTTGTGCAGCAGGTACAATAGGTGTGGCATACCTTTGAGCTTGAAAACCAGGAGGAATGTTACTCATACCAGGTTGATTAACTTGAGTAGCTCGCTGCGCTTGCTGTACCTCACCAGAATTTTGCTTCTAGGAGAAGTTCGGATGATTTCTCCAACCCTGATTGTACGTATTTGAATATGGATTATTGTGCGGAGGATATCCTTGTGCTGCAATAACCTGTTCATGTGATACTTCAGAGTATATAGTAGGACAATTGTGAGACAAATGACTAGGATTCGCACATATTGAACATACATCATGAGAAGTAGTGGGGTTCATATTCATGTTGTTAATAGCCATTAATTGATCCAACTTTTTAGTGAGAACCTCTACTTTGCTTGACAGATCAGGAGAATGAGAGATTTCATAAATACCACCTTTACTTCCTAGTGATCTAGAAATTCCCATACGTGAAGAATTAGCATGTTGTAGAGAATTATCACTCAAATCCTCAAATAGTTCCCATGCTTCATTAGGAGTTTTTATGAAAAAGGTACCACCACAAGAAGCATCGATCATTTGTTGATTACGCTCATCTAAACCAGAATAAAAACTTTGCACTTGTTGCCATTTAGGGACTTCATGGTGTGGACAACTACGTAAAAGATCCCTAAATCTCTCCCAACACTCATGGAATTGCTCACTAGGTAATTGAGAAAAAGTTGTAATTTCGCGTCTAATCTTAGTTAATTTACCAATTGGGAAATATTTCTTTAGAAATTGAGTAACAAGATTTTGCCAATTAGTAATGTTTTCTTTTGTAGTCCACCAATGCTTCGCTTTATCTTTTAGTGAGAAAGGAAAAAGTAAGAAATAAATTTCTTCATTTGGCACATCAGGTTGATTAAAAGTTGAACATACCTCTAGAAACTCATCAATATGCTTATATGGATTTTCAGATTCAAGACCATAAAAAGAAGGAAGCAGTTGAATAGTCTGAGGTTTAATTTCAAATCTCCTAGTTACAGTGGGCATTCGACTACCTACAGGAGAAGTGTAGGTACCAGGAGTGAAATACTCACTAAGTTGTCTAGGTTCTGCGTCACCCATTGAATTAGACTCAATCTCAGTCTCAGAATCAGAGTTATTAACTTGACGTAAAGCCCTTAGTTCTCTAAGTGTGCGTTCAATTTCAGGATTATAGGGATTTAAATCAAAAGATAATGACCTACGACCTAACATTAACTAAAAACACAAAAAACAAGCATAAAATAGAAGTATAAAGTGGAAAGAAAGCACCTTATCTTTGAGATTTAATTCGACAACTTCTCTCCAACCTTCAATACTTATAACAAGCGAAAATATTTAAGAAACTAAAAAAAAAAAGAAAAATAGAAAATTAATATTATAATAAGAAATGAACTAGAAGACACTAAATTAAAGTAACAAAACACCGTTCCCCGGTAACGGCGCCAAAAACTTGATAGCGATTTTAGACAAGCTTTAAAACCCTATTCTTGCAAGTGTACAAGACTTAGTAGTAAGTGATAAATAATAGGGTATCGTATCCACAGGGAACAGTTGATTAAAATTAAATCTAATGTCTACTAATTTTATCCTAAATAGTAATATAATGATTTGTTTGTAAACTAATTAAACTAATCTGAAATATATAGTAAACTAAATAAACTTGACAATAACAAAAGTCAATCGGAGAACAGACAATAATACGAAACATAGGACAGTCGAATCCACCACTAATAATATGACTAATAGATTAATTGGAATGAGAATTAATAGGTTTATCAAGTATCCTAAACTACAAGCCGGAATACTCAAAGAAATGGTATTGTGATCAATTAGGTGACATAACTTATCTAACCAAAGCATAAATTATTCAACTTTTAACCACAAATCATCAAACACCATTGCAGAACATCACACTTTGAACTACAAGAACAAAGTATGTAAATTTGATAACAATAAAAACCAATAATTAATTCCACAAGAATAATCATCAATTATATTACAAACAATAATTAACCCAATAATAATCTCAATAGCTATGCAATCATAAACCAAAATCAATTCTCAAGCACAATAAAACTATCAATTCATAATATTAGGGTTTCATCTAAGTCCTAGAAAAAGAGAATTAGCTACTCATAGATAGGAGAAACATCACCCAAATATGAGAAACCATGGCTGAAATTCCGATTCAAAAGCGTCGAAGTTCGACTCTGT
Organism: Beta corolliflora; assembly: GCA_947648045.1. Taxonomy (NCBI): domain Eukaryota; kingdom Viridiplantae; phylum Streptophyta; class Magnoliopsida; order Caryophyllales; family Amaranthaceae; genus Beta; species Beta corolliflora. The sequence continues at coordinate 60,941 of CANSZD010000355.1, read as the reverse complement.
TCTTCGCCTGATGTTCTGCTGTGTTATGTTACCTCCCTTCTTATTGCTGCTACTGCTGTGTTATCTCCTCCTGCTGTGCTGCCGTCTCCAGCCCAAGAAAACATAAGGTTTTCTTTCTTTTCTTCCTTCTTTCATCTAATAACCCACGTGAATTTGTAGCCCAAAATGGGTTCTTGTCTTTTTCTCTTTGCTTATTTTTTTTCCTTTCACTCTTCCTTTGCTGCTTAGTTTTGTTGCAGTTCTCAAGTATAGTTATATTGTGGACTCAGAATTAAGTGGGCTTTACTGAATGAGATTCTTAAAAGTTCCCCACTTATGTGCATGAGATTTCTTGAGCCTGTAGCAAAGGTAAGTGGGTACTTTTGTAACTTGATGTCCTTAGTTGATAATGACACCTGCCATCAAAGCAAATAATATTAATAGTAGAGTTTGGTCATTCATAATAAGATAACATCTAAATATAACACGTAATACCCATAGTTGTAGTTATTAGTATTTCAATTAAAATGCAAAAATTACTACTTATTAATATAATTTAGGGGCATAACAAATAGATATAAGGGTATAAACAATATATGTTATATGACAGTTATCAAGGACGAGCCTCAACCAAAAAGGAGATCTACGAGATTTAGAATATATGTTTACTATAATACTGAGGACATTGATGAATTTGTAGACGAGCTTTTCACTCCAGAAAACTACAGGGAATCGGAGGATAAGACTGATAATGTTTCACCTTAGTTTATTTATTTATTTATTTATGCTTTAAGGAATAATGTTGGATAATTCGTCCAACAGTGATTTAAATTTATAGAACCTTTATTTTTTTTAGTAAAAGTACAGCATTACGGATTAGGAAAAAAATTATTATTAACATCTTTGAGAAATAAAAGTTAAATATTTAGTTATCCAAGTGAGCAAGAATTTATTTTGGGCCACGAATGGGAATATTTTATTTATTTGTTATGATTGAATTTTTATTCATGATTCCTAAATTATGTGTTCTTGATGTGAATATTCTTCATGGATGATTGATGATGATTATTCTATAATATTGTTGTAACTTCATGAGAAATTATTTGTTTATGCGATCTTTATGGTCAAATCAAATGTTGCCTTCGTAGAAAATGACATGTAATTATGTATCGAACCTAAAGTAGAGTACGTTAATTTCAGGTCCCGCACTAGAATGGCTAACAACAATAATGAATTAGCTGCTGCTATTCGCCTTTTGGCGGAGAAACTCACTCAAGAGAGAGCTGAGCGTCCCGATTCTGCTGGGGACATGTTTGAGAGGTTAGCCAAAATTAAACCACCATATTATAAGGGGCAAGCTGATCCTACCTTTTTGGAGAACTGGATTAGGGAGTTTGAGAAAATCTTTGGGGCTGTGAACTGTCCTGAGAACATGAGAGTAGGTCAGGCTGTGCTGTATTTAAAGGATGAGGCTGATTTGTGGTGGAGAGAAAATGGGGTTAGACTGAGTGCTGTTGAAGGTTTTAATTGGGATTCTTTTGTTACTACCTTGAGAAGGAAGTTTTACCCTGCCTTTATGAGGAAACAGAAAGCCCAGGAGTTTATTAACCTGAGGATGGGGACTATGACCATTTCTGAGTATTATAGCAAATTCATAGCATTGTCGAGGTTTGCACCTGAGGTAGTAGCCACCGAGGAGTTAAAGGCTCAAAGGTTTGAGCAAGGGTTGACTGATGAAATCCAGCTGGGGTTAGGTGGTGAAACTTTTTCATCCCTAGATATTGTGTATGGGAGAGCCGCCCACATTTATGGTCTTCAGTCAAGGCGGGATAAGAAAAATGCTGTAGTGGGTGAGAATAGAAAGGATTTCAATGCTGGGGGAAATCAATGTAACTTCAAGAAGAGTAGAAATAGGAATGGAAATTTCCAAGGGAGAAATAATCAGGGTTACAATAATAAGGGTCAATCTGAGAGAGTGTACCACTGTAAGAAGTGCAGTAATAACCATCCAGGTAAAGACTACAAGGGAGAATTAGTAACCTGTAACTACTGCCAGAAGAAGAGCCATAGGGAGTATGAGTGCTTTGCTAACCAAAAGAAAGAGCAAAATTGCAATGGGGGTAGTAACCAAGTGAGGTCTGGATTTAACCAGTCAGGAAATCAGGGTTCGAGGCCTTTAGGGGCACAGAACAATCAAGGGAGCTATAACAAGCCTGCTAGTGAGAGCAACAACCAGAACAAGGCTCCGGGCAAACTGTTCGTGATGAGTCGCAATGAAGCTGAACGATCTGCCGACGTAGTGTCTAGTACTTTTTCTATTAACTCCGTGCTTGTTAAAGCATTATTTGATTCGGGGGCGACTTATTCTTTTGTTTCGTCGTCTGTTATTAAAAGTTTGGGGTTAGTAGATTTTGAGGTGATTGATTTGCCTGTTAGTATACCTACTGGTGAGACCATAAGGTGTACCAAGTTGTTCAGAAATTTGCCTATGAAGATAGGAGACTGTGTTTTTCCTTCTGATTTGATAGAGTTTTATCTGGGAGACCTAGATGTAATTCTGGGGATGGATTGGCTAAGTTTATACAAGGCCAAAATAGACTGTGAAGTTCAGAAAGTAGTTTTAAGAAACCCTTTGGGTAAGTTGACCTCGTATAGACGTTTCGGGAAATCCAAGAACTTTGGGGTTATTTCTGCAATGCAAGTAAAGAAGTTGATGAAGAAGGGGTGTGAGCTATTTTTCTGTAGTGTGCAAGATGTGAGTAAAGAAGCTGGGGTAAATATTGAGGATGGTCCAATTGTGAATGAGTTTATGGATGTGTTTCCGAGTGAGATTTCGGGTATGCCACCTGTTAGAGCTGTTGAGTTCACCATAGACTTAGTTCCTGGAACTGCACCTATATCTAAAGCACCCTATAGAATGGCACCTCCGGAGATGAGTGAGTTGAAGACGCAGTTGCAAGAATTGTTCGATAAGGGTTATATTAGGCCTAGTGCATCACCTTGGGGAGCTCCTGTGTTATTTGTTAAGAAGAAAGATGGGAGTATGAGGTTGTGTATCGATTATAGGGAATTGAATAATGTAACCATCAAGAACAAGTATCCTTTGCCTAGGATAGATGACCTATTCGATCAATTGAATGGAGCGAGCGTGTTCTCGAAGATTGATTTACGTTCAGGGTACCACCAGTTGAGAGTAGCTGATAAGGATATACTTAAGACTGCATTTAGGACTCGTTAGGGTCACTATGAGTTCACTGTAATGCCTTTTGGGTTAACCAATGCACCTGCCATATTTATGGACTTGATGAATAGGATTTCCATGAGTTCTTAGATAAGTTCGTTGTTGTATTCATTGATGATATTCTGATCTATTCGAAAAATGAAAAAGAGCATGATGAGCACTTGAGGATTATATTGGAGACGCTTAGGAAGAATCAATTGTATGCCAAGTTTTCTAAGTGTGAGTTCCGTTTGGAGAAAGTAGCATTTTTGGGGCACTATGTGTCTAAGGAAGGAGTCTCTGTAGATCCTGCTAAGATTCAAGCTGTGAGTGAGTGGCCAACTCCAAAGAATGTGTCCGATATTCGAAGTTTCCTAGGTCTAGCTGGCTATTATAGGAGATTTGTGAGAGATTTCTCGAAGATAGCGAGGCCAATGACCAATTTGATGAAAAAGGAGTCAAAATTCGAGTGGAGTGAGAAGTGTGAGGAAGCTTTTCAGATTTTAAAAGAATGTTTGACCTCCGCACCTGTTTTGACCCTGCCTGATGGGAATGAGGGATTTGAGGTGTATAGTGATGCTTCAAAGAATGGTTTGGGATGTGTGTTACAGCAGAATGGGAAGGTGATCGCGTATGCGTCGCGTCAGTTGAAATCTTATGAGGCTAATTACCCTACCCATGACCCAGAGCTGGCTGCTATTGTGTTCGCCTTGAAGATTTGGAGACACTACCTGTATGGGGTAACCTGTAAGATCTTTACCGACCATAAAAGTTTGAAGTATATTTTCACCCAGAAAGACCTCAATATGAGGCAGAGAAGATGGTTAGAGTTGATAAAGGATTATGACTTACACATCCAATATCATGAGGGGAAAGCAAATGTAGTTGCGGATGCATTGAGTAGAAAGTCGAGCCATAGCATGAATGCCTTGGCAGTTCCTGAGGAGTTATGTCGAGATATGCAAAGACTTAGCCTAGAAATCTTGAATCCTGGGGAGATCGAGGCAAGATTGAGTGCTTTATCGTTGGGGTTGTCAATTTTCGACGAGATTAAAGAGGGTCAAGTTGGGGATGAACACCTAGAGAACATTAAGGAAAAGATGGGCCAAGGAAAGGAAGTTGGTTTTAAGATCCATGATGATGGTAGTATGAGGTTCAAGGGGAGGTGGTGTGTACCACAAAAATGTGACGAGCTTAAGAAACGTCTTATGGATGAGGGCCATAATGAGGAAAGGCCTGTGAAAATTCTTGATAAGAAGGTGCGTAGTACACGCAATAAGGATGTCAATATCGTGAAAGTGCTTTGGTCGAACCATGAGTCCGAAGAGGCAACGTGGGAAGCTGAAGCTGAAATGAAGAAGAAGTATCCAAATTTATTCCTTGAGGTGAGTTACGAGGGCGTAACTCGTTTTCTTTAAGGGGGGTAGAATGCAATAGAATTTCGCGCTTTTTACCTATTTTCATAGTATTTTTATGCATTTTATGCTTATTTTGGCGATTTGCACATGTTTGGTGCAAAATAAATAGATTCTCCGCAAAAGAAAAGGATGTTCATTAGTAACACACGTGATTTTAAGTTGGCAAAAGAGTGCACATGAGTGGCACAAGTATTTCTTCAATAGGAGTTGAGTTGAAAAACTTTTAAAAAGGTGTGAGTTTTCGTGTCAAGTTTCGGGCCGAAACTTCTTTTAAGAGGGGTAGACTGTAATCCCCCGTATTTTTATGAATTTTATAAATATATTTTAATATATAGTTATTTATATTTTAATATATATTAGCATTTTAATGATTTCATATTTCAAAGGTTGACTATTTGAAAGTCAAAGGAATTGTTTTAATAATTTATTCAAGTCAAATGTTTATTAAAGTCATGCTTTGAAAGTACTAGAAATTGTTTGAAACACTTAGTGGATTTGAAAAAGGAGTTTAAATGGGCTTGTGGAACCCAAATACTAATTCTAGTGATGTTAGGAGTTCAATCATTATTCCTATTCATCATCAAACTCTATTTGAAGCCCAATTGCCTTTTCCTAAGCCCACAAAGGGGAAACTATAAATACTCCATAAACCCCAAATATTTTACCCACACAAAAACTTTCTCTCTCCTCCCTCACACACTAAAAACCGGCGGTGCCTCTTTCTCCTTCTTCATGTTTTTCCTCCTCTTTCTTCCTTTCTTCTTTTTCAAGAAACACTTTTCTCTTCACCAAGAAACACCACAACTCCTCAATCACCACCACCACTGCCGACCTGCTGCTGCTGCCGCTGCCCTGAGTGCTGCCGGCGCCTTTCCTTCTTGTTCTCTTTCTTGTGTTGGTTTGGTTCTTTTCTTCCTCCTCAAGTTTTGATTAAAGATTATGTTTTTATGTTTTGTTTTAGTACTAATTATGATTATAGGCTTTAATTTACTGTTTTAATGGTGAATCTATGATTATATAAATTATGTATTGAAAGAATAGAATTTCAGATTTGATTATTATATTTAGATTGAGTTTTAATTATCCAAAGCATGGATTTTTAGGGTTTAAGAGATTGGAAAATCATAGTAGCATGTTATAAACTATGAAATTGAATTAAATTATGAATTTAAGCATGTTTAAGTATGTTTAAAGCGAGTTTTAATAATTTATAAGTTGCTGGAATTTTAGAAAGGTTGTTATTAATGGAGTTTTATGGATTTTTATGACTAGTATAGTAGTATTATGCTAGGAAGTATTAGTACTTGAAGTTTTAATATTAAAAACAAACTTTAAATATTTTTCAAGGGGATTTAAAGTATTTTAAAGTTGCTGGAATTTATTTGGTTCAGCAAAAATTATCTGCAAGTTATTATGTTATTATTTATTCTTGCCTATTATTTATTAGTATCATGTTAGGATTATTTACTTGTTTAGTATGTAGTACTCAGTTTTGTTGAGTACGTGCTTTTGTTGTGTATGTTGATCATGGCTTTGCCTTATTGATCATGTGATGACCCATTTTGGTGAGCAGTCTCTAGGGATCAATAGTGCATAGTCCATCTAACAAGTTCGAAGATGATGCATCATTGGGATCGAGATTGTGGAGAGCTTGTGTAGTTTATATTCTATACTGTGGAGTTATACATTTTATAGTTGGTTAAATTTGGTTTTAAGGTTGACTTTGGTTGTTGGTTGGTTTTAAGGTTGACTTTATTGTTAACTAAGTTTTATTTATAAATTTTATTATTATTGTTTTCCGCTGCAAAATTCTGAATAAGCCGATACGTTTTCACACGGGCGATAATACTTTGATAATTCTCTATGTTTTATATTAAAAAGGTATTTTAGAAAAGAGAGAATTGTCGGGGTGTTACACTTAAAGGAAGCCCTGCAACCCTAACCCAAAGTCTTACTATATCAAAGTTAAGAGAATTAAGCACCAATTCACCATAGCCTCGACGAAACCGGAGTGTTCCACCATCCACTATAGTTGTATGTTGCTTGAGCAGAGCATGAACATCACCACTTTTTGTGCAATGAAAGATGAAATAAGACCTAATCTTACGAACATGGATAGGACCTCTAACTTCCAACGATCTAAGATTATGTTTTGGACAATCGACAGTGAATCGAGGGGGGAGGGGGGGTTGCAAACATACCAATGACTACCAAGTCCCAGTTTATAGTTGGGTCATGTTGAAGAGCTAGAGGAGGTTGGATTAGAGCACCAACCCTATAATTAAATGGACGAGGGGGGGCGGGTCGTAGGGTTTGAGTTTACCATATTGGAGGTGGAGAATAATTTGTCAAAATGGAAAAGGAGGGAGACAAATAAACGCTGAGCAGTAGATAGCTCAGGACGTCCAACCAGAAGAGGGGGTTAAGAAACAAAAACACAAATATTTTAGATAATGACAGAATATGGGAACCTAGACCAGTGGGTTTTTCCCGTGAAAGACGGTTTTTGTTGGCTAGGGTTTACCCACCATAGCACATATACCTTAAACAGAGTAATTCGCAGCAAAAGAAAACAGGAGAACGAGGTGCAAATGATTTTGTTATACTGTTGGAGAGAGAAACCACACAAACTACAAAAGGGAGGCACCCTACTAAGAGACTAACCTTGCTGAACAAGAGAGCGTCAAAAAACGAAAATTACAGATGAAGAACGTTGCTGAACAGTCGAGATCTACCGGATTAATTAGTATTGGAGATGTGCAGGACAACCATCTGCTCAGCCGACTAACAATCTGCAAGAGTGAAGCTGCGCCGCCTCAAGGAAAAGTGGAGAAGAAAGTTTACTTAGAATTGACTCACTTTTTGTGAGAAGTGCTCTCCAATCCTAGAGAGAAGCGAGAGAATTTCTTTTAGAGAGAGAAAATCTGATGGCTAAGATTTGAGTTTATGCGACTAAATGTTGACACTAAAAGAATGTTTAATTTGTAAAAAAACTAGAACTTGCATTTCATGTTAATGTTTTTCTAAGCTATTTATAGTCAATTCACTAAAATCATGCTTTTATTGTTAATAATTTATGCAACATACACATGCTAAATTAGAGTTTCAATGTTTTTGTCAAATTGAGTATGGACTTTTGGAAGAAGTGATTATCTTTCATAGTGGTGTTCATGGGCAGTTAACTGTCTCAGAACGAAATTTCGGTTTGGTTACCGGAAATATCGGTTCACCATTTTTGTGAACCATAACTGTTTAAACTGGTTACCGCCTAAGCGAGTAACTGATTTTCGATGCAGTTATTCGGTTTGCTATCAACCGTTACCCAAGTTATATATATATATATATATAATTTAACATTAATACAAATTTATCTAAATAAAGAAACTAAACTAATGTTTATGGCCATATTATTAAAATGTTTTAAAAAATGCATATAAAATAGAATTATAATACTAGTAGAAATAGGATAATGACACACACTTAACTACTCCCATAGTTTTACAATATCAGTATAAATGAAACAACACTTAGTAAGTACCCACTGTAGGAAATTGAACAATGCCACATGCAAGAATAAGTACCCACTTCCAAGGATAGATGACCTCTTTGACCAATAATTGAAGGGAGCGTCAATATTCTCTAAGATCGACATGAGATCAGGTTACCATCAGTTGAGATTCGCTAATTGAGATATTCCTAAGACTGTATTTAGGACTCGATACAGTAATTATGAGTTCATGATAAGTGCGTTTCTAACGCACTTTATTACCTTCTTTTGGCTTGTTTTAGCTCCCTTTTCCTCCTTTTCTTCCTTCTTTCTCCTCACTTTTCCCTTCTATTTCATTCACGTGATCATACTTGGTCATAGTGACATTTTGCTAGGTTTTCGATCTATTTCGATCGAATTTCTAGCACATATGCTTTCACCATGTTTGTTCGTGTTTCTATTGCAGGTATTGCCCTTTTCGGGGTCGAGAAATGCGAGACATGGCATAAGGGATCGAGCTAGAGGCTGAAAGGTAGCCTGAGGTGCGCTTGGTATGCCCCGCACACGATGGTGCGCCCGCACAAGCCACTGGTGCGCCCGCACCATCGACCAATTCTGGAGCACAAAACAGACTACATTGGTGCGCCCGCACCTTAAATTGGGTGCGCCCGCACCTTAAATTGGGTGCGCCCGCACCTTAAATTGGGTGCGCCCGCACCTTCATCTGGTGCGCCCGCACCATTTGACGAAGAGAATTCCACCCCGAGACGAAAGACTCGGGTGCGCCCCGCACTCGAAGTGCCGGTGCGCCCGCACTCGAGCAAGGTGCGCCCGCACCTCCTTTTGGTGCGCCCGCACCTCACGATCCGGAAAGAAAACATTCGATCATTAAACCCTCTTTTGGAGAGGAGTAAAGGAGTTACGCTTTATTCTAGTTTCTACACAATATTCTAGGGTTTGTATTAGAGAGAAAACACTTTAGTTTGATTGAGATTTGAGAATTGTTGATCATAGTTTGTGATTTCCAATACATTCAAGGTACTTTTCATTCAATTCAATTCAAAGTTTTAGTTTTTATTTCATTCTCTTGGTGTTTGTTTATGTTCTCATATTATTTAAGATCTTCATTCTCTTAGTTTAATAATTGCGATTTCTATTAGTTTAATAATTTCTTAATCATGTTTAACCTTAGATTAGTCATAGATTCATTGTTTAATTGCTTTAACTCCATGATTAGTGAGTAGTTTCATATCTAGGGTTAGGGTGAAAGTATGAATTAGGGTTTTAAAAATGTTGTTGATGTGATTGTGATGTATGGAGAAGTTTATGCATTGATCTTGGTGTTTTGAGACCTTAGGATAGATATTGATCACATTTATACTTTGGTATTTTGATTTCAAATGTTCTTAAATCGGATTTTGAACTCTTTTATCATCCCCAAGAATCAACTTAATTTCTATACCAAGATATTGGGTGGAAATTAAGGGGATCCTTCATTAGGGGTTTTCCAAACTTATCGAATCTCTTAATCAATTAACTAAAGACCATTCGAGAGAGGATTTAGTTGATAGATTAAGCGATTACTCTTGAGGACCATTCGAGAGAGGACTCAAGTATTTTAGAGGAGAACTAAACCTTGCATAATCGTCTTTGTTGCTTCACAATCGCATTAACAATCATCATCCGTTCTTATTCATACTAGTAGCCTTAACTCTAGTGTCTTTATTTGATATTTAAACTCGTGATTTTTGCTTGTTCTAGCCGATAGATAGTCTTAATTGTTACCAAACATCTTTTAAACCCCCAAATACCTTTCAATTAGGTAGTCTAGACTAGATAGACTCTAATCAATCCCAATTTCCCTGTGGATCGACCCTTGACTTGCCCTTACTATTCTCTTAGTAATTGCTTGTTAGGACTACAAATATTGTTTGGGAAGCGGTTTTTAGTGCCTTAACGACACACTAAAAACCTCTTATCAAAATGGCGCCGTTCTTAGGGAAGTTGTGTTATTGATTGAAGTTTTCTTAAGTTTGAAATTGCTTAATTGTTTCTTTTTTTTTTACTTTTATTTATTGGTTTATTTTTTTTTTTTTTTTTTTTTCTCTTGTTTTTATTTTATGTGGTAAGTGCTGTTTATATGAGTCTAGGATTTTGTATATAATTATTTTTTGTCTTTTTTTTTTTTTAAGAGAATTCCAAAAAATGGCAAATTTCTTTTTTCCTCAATATGAGGATGAACCATTTTGGAATTATTATCAGAGATTTGAGAACAGTCTTCTAACTAAGTATAGACTTGAGATTTGGGAGATGTGTGAGGTGATGTATGAGGGTTTGAATATGCATACAAGAGAAATAGTGGAGTCTATGTTTAATGGTGAATTTCGATCCCAACACTTTGATGAAGCATGGAGTTTCTTTGGGTGGTCAGTCTAGAGACACTTATGAGTGGGACCATAGAATTAATACTTTCTCAAATTTAGAAGATGTCTCTAGTCGTGAACTACATGTTTATTCCGAAATTCTTAATTCACTCAAAGAAAATATGGCATTGTTAAAGAGATGTGATTCTATGATGGACAACATTGTCGAATCTAGCAAAATATCGATCGAAACATTGGGTCGAATTATCAATAGTCAAAATCACTCTTGCATGACTATAACCGATGAATATGATGATTGGGATATGGATGAGAACCCCATAGTAGAGGAATCATTTATTGAGAAAGCTTACACTATAGAGTCTAATAATGTTGAAGAAGTGATTGATGAGACTTTAGTTTCTACTCGTCCTCTTCATATTCCTTTTTTAAGGAAACTCGACTTAGTTCCTTCTTTCCCCATCTTATTCCCTCTCCCGAAAGTTTCACCATTGGAAGAGCCTTTTGCCTCTATAAACCTTCCACAAGACTCAAATGGAAGTCATCGAGGACATGATCGAGCTTAAATTTTGCAAGGACCATCAAAAGGAGAACTCAGTTTTCTTCTTTTTTATTTGAATTTTGATGTTTGTTCTTCATACTTTCCAGGATTCTCTCGGAAATTTCATTATTTTCGACACTCATCTCTTGGTAAGCATATAGACGCATTAAAATTTGTGCATGCTCTTTGTTTATTTCTTACCTATTTGATCCATTGTGAAATGTGTGCTAATGCTTATGACAAATTATTGAGATCTTTGTCAAATTATTTAGTGGTAAAGTCTAGCTAATGATCCTAAAAGAGCACTTTTCGGGAGGTATTATGAGACATTTCTCCTGATCTTATTTGGTTTGGATTTTTGCTTGATTTTGTGCCCTTACTTCCTCCCTTACTTTCTCTTTGCTTGTCAACTCCGAGGACGGAGTTTGTATTAAGCTTGGGGGAGTTAGCATGTGTTCTCTCTATCTCAACATTTTCTTCCCCCTCTTTGTAATTAGGTTCATATTAGTGTATTTGCATGTGAGGTTTGCATAAGAAAAAAACTAAAAAAAAGATTTTATTTTTCTTTTCTTATTTTTTTGTTTCTTCTTTTTGGCATTTAGATTAGTTTGGTTGCAAGTATGATTTGTGGCTAAGAGTGTTCATAACTTGATTGGAAGACCTTCCCTGTATTCGACTTGATGGTTTTGGAAGATTTGGTGTGACTTTAGGTGATCTTTGAGAACGATAACTTTTGGTAGAGTCTTTTTGAAACTAGGCGAGTTGGTTGATTGGATTGCCTTGCCCCTTGTGCGATGAATCCCGAAGGAGAGCCAAGAACCTCGTAAGACTCACTCACAACCCTCACCATTGATCGCCTAACTTGTGACTTGCATTTTAGCTCCCCAAGATTACATAAGACGAGCCTCTAGGAGAATGATTTAGGGGCGTTTCTTTTGTTAGTAATAGGAGCTACGAGCCAAAAGCTTGAATACCCGCATGATATTCGCTTCTCAACCCATCTCGAGCCTTTCTATCCTATTTTTGCTTAACCCACATAATGAGTCATGGCCAAACTTTCCCCAAAGTGGAGTACATGTGTAGTTTTTGTTGAGTTAAGTGGTTTTGATATTAAGTCTTGGTTGAAAGAGAGTTAATGTGCTTGTACGATGGTAAAAGTTGAAAAATTTTGTGAAAATGAAAGACAAAAGATATAAAAGAAAGAAAGTTCTTATTGTCCGCTTTGGTTTATTATTGAAAATGAAAAGAAAGAAAGATCAAATTGATGAGAAAAAGGAAAAGTTCACAAAGTGAAAAAGAAACAAGTGAAATTCAAGGATATGTGTGAGAGTTCTTTAATTGAGAATAGTGTTAGGACTAGCTTGGGGGAGTATTTACCCCTAGTTTGTACTCCACTTACCCTTTTTGCACCACATTCCTAGAATATGATCCACACCCCCTAACCTAGCCCCGTTACAACCTTAACAAAGCCCCCGTTGACTCCTAGATTGGTCTTGATCTATTTAGTAGTGGCGGGTGAGATTTTGTGCAAGTCATGATGAGGGTCATCAAAACATGGTAGAGGCGAGCAATTATGGTCGAGCATCCCTAGGGAGGAGTCAAACTTGGGTCTTGGAAGTGGAGAAGAGTGAGAAATCATTCTTGGAAAGCTTTCTTTCAAAGAGACTCGGTTGATCGGTGGATTGAGACCTTAGAGTCACTCTTGTGCTTCCTAATCATCTTCCCTCTTGTGTTTGGTTGGTCTCCTAAATCTTGATATGAACTCATTTAGCTTACATGTCATGTTTGTAACCTTGCATTTAGAGCATATAGGTTAGGTTGTTGCATGTTTCCCTTTCACTCTCATTCTTGGTTTACTTGAGGACAAGCAAAACGCTAAGCTTGGGGAGTTTGATAAGTGCGTTTCTAACGCACTTTATTACCTTCTTTTGGCTTGTTTTAGCTCCCTTTTCCTCCTTTTCTTCCTTCTTTCTCCTCACTTTTCCCTTCTATTTCATTCACGTGATCATACTTGGTCATAGTGACATTTTGCTAGGTTTTCGATCTATTTCGATCGAATTTCTAGCACATATGCTTTCACCATGTTTGTTCGTATTTCTATTGCAGGTATTGCCCTTTTCGGGGTCGAGAAATGCGAGACATGGCATAAGGGATCGAGCTAGAGGCTGAAAGGTAGCCTGAGGTGCGCTTGGTATGCCCCGCACACGATGGTGCGCCCGCACAGCCACCGGTGCGCCCGCACCATCGACCACCCTGGGAGCACAAAACAGACTACATTGGTGCGCCCGCACCTTAAATTGGGTGCGCCCGCACCTTAAATTGGGTGCGCCCGCACCTTAAATTGGGTGCGCCCGCACCTTAAATTGGGTGCGCCCGCACCTTCATCTGGTGCGCCCGCACCATTTGACGAAGAGAATTCCACCCTGAGACAGAAGACTCAGGTGCGCCCGCACCTGAAGTCTGGTGCGCCCGCACCTGAGCAAGGTGCGCCCGCACCTCCTTTTGGTGCGCCCGCACCTCACGATCCGGAAAGAAAACATTCGATCATTAAACCCTCTTTTGGAGAGGAGTAAAGGAGTTACGCTTTATTCTAGTTTCTACACAATATTCTAGGGTTTGTATTAGAGAGAAAACACTTTAGTTTGATTGAGATTTGAGAATTGTTGATCATAGTTTGTGATTTCCAATACATTCAAGGTACTTTTCATTCAATTCAATTCAAAGTTTTAGTTTTTATTTCATTCTCTTGGTGTTTGTTTATGTTCTCATATTATTTAAGATCTTCATTCTCTTAGTTTAATAATTGCGATTTCTATTAGTTTAATAATTTCTTAATCATGTTTAACCTTAGATTAGTCATAGATTCATTGTTTAATTGCTTTAACTCCATGATTAGTGAGTAGTTTCATATCTAGGGTTAGGGTGAAAGTATGAATTAGGGTTTTAAAAATGTTGTTGATGTGATTGTGATGTATGGAGAAGTTTATGCATTGATCTTGGTGTTTTGAGACCTTAGGATAGATATTGATCACATTTATACTTTGGTATTTTGATTTCAAATGTTCTTAAATCGGATTTTGAACTCTTTTATCATCCCCAAGAATCAACTTAATTTCTATACCAAGATATTGGGTGGAAATTAAGGGGATCCTTCATTAGGGGTTTTCCAAACTTATCGAATCTCTTAATCAATTAACTAATGACCATTCGAGAGAGGATTTAGTTGATAGATTAAGCGATTACTCTTGAGGACCATTCGAGAGAGGACTCAAGTATTTTAGAGGAGAACTAAACCTTGCATAATCGTCTTTGTTGCTTCACAATCGCATTAACAATCATCATCCGTTCTTATTCATACTAGTAGCCTTAACTCTAGTGTCTTTATTTGATATTTAAACTCGTGATTTTTGCTTGTTCTAGCCGATAGATAGTCTTAATTGTTACCAAACATCTTTTAAACCCCCAAATACCTTTCAATTAGGTAGTCTAGACTAGATAGACTCTAATCAATCCCAATTTCCCTGTGGATCGACCCTTGACTTGCCCTTACTATTCTCTTAGTAATTGCTTGTTAGGACTACAAATATTGTTTGGGAAGCGGTTTTTAGTGCCTTAACGACACACTAAAAACCTCTTATCAGTTCACATTAATGCCCTCGGGTTGACAATGCCCCCACGGTCTTTATGGATCTCATGAACCGCATCTTTAGGTCTTACTTGGATAAATTTGTGGTGGTATTCATAAACGACATTCTGATCTACTCCAAGGATTCGGAGGAACATGAGGAACACATGAGGGTAATTTTGACCATCCTAAGGGAATTCCAGTTGTATATCAAGTTCTTTAAGTGCGAATTTTGGTTAGAGAATAGCCTTCCTAGGATATTTCATCTCCAAAGAAGGAGTATCTGTGGACCTCGCTAAGATACAAGGCTATAAGTGAGTGGCCAACTCCTAAGAATGTGACTGATGTGAGATGCTTCTTGGGTTTAGTTGGTTACCATAGACGTTTTGTGAGAGATTTTCTCGAATATCAAGACCCATGACCTCACTCATGAAAAAGGAACATAAGTTTATTTGGAGTGAAGACTACGAAAAGGCCTTCCGAGAGTTAAAACATAGGCTGACCTCTGAACCGACTCTAACTTCTTCTGGTGGGACCGAGGGATTCGAAGTCTACAATAATGCCTCAAATAACGGTCTAGGTTGTGTACTCATGCAAAATCGTAAGGTTATAGCTTTTGTGTCACGACAACTGCAACCATATCAGGCCATTTACGCTATTCATGACCTAGAATTAGCTGCAATAGTGTTTGCATTGAAGATATGGAGACACTACCAGTATGGTATCACATATAAAATCCTTACTGACCAGAAGAGCCATACATACATCTTCACTCAAAAAGACCTTAACATGCGACAACGATAGAAGAAAGTGAGACTATCATCTTTAGACCTCAGTTGATAGAAGACACCATGACGCAAGTAAAGTGATAGGCTGTCGTACACCTGTCAAAAATAATTTATGCAAAACCTTTTAACAATGTAGTAGGGTAAGTAGGGTCGAATCCACAGAGAGATGGTCGTTTTAATGTAGCTTCTAAGGTATGGAGAAACTAAACAAGATCAAGAATATTGGAATTAAGGTTCTAAACTATGAAAATCAAACTAAGAGGATCTAGGGCAATGGTTCACCATGTTTATAACTATAATCTATCAAAATATCATCAATAGTTTAATTAATCAGATATTTAGAGCACATGTTAATCCTACGGTCGGGTTTTAACGCTCTCAAATCAACATATGCAGTACGGTCGCTGACATAATCAGATTTGCTAATTCCAGGGAAGCCTCTAAAGAGTACTATCTCTCGATCTATGACTTGATATGAGCAATATTTAATCAGACAATTGATCAGTTCGCAAGATTAACAATAGAAACACTAATCAATTAGAAATATCAACGACTAATCAAACCATCAACAAACATCAATTTAAGATTCATAGCATAAAAATATGGATTCCCAAACCCTAGAAAATAAAACTACTCAATCATGAAATAAAGAATAAAACTACATATAGAAAGGAAAACATAATTAAAATAAATCAACGAAAGAAACTAATTAAACTCATGGATTAATGAAGAAGAATAAAAACTTACTACTAAAAACTAGAGAGAAAAAGAAGAACTAAAAACTAAACCTAATGAGTAACGTAACGTGAGAAGAGAGAGAGAGGAAGAGAAGTTATCCCTAATCTAAATAATATTTAATAACCTCATAAGACTAGGAAAGTAGGTTACAAGATAAGGAAAGTCGAAATATTCATTAAATGGGCGGAATTAGTGATGCACGTGTACGGTAGCAGATTCCAGCATAAACTGCCCAAACTTCCGAAAGGAATAACTCCTTGACTAGAAGTCTCCTCTGGGTGTGCCACCTATAGTTGGAAATCTCTTTAAGTCTAGTTTCCGAATCTTCTGGAATTATTCAATTCTAGAAAGCACATCAAAAGTTATTGTCAGAAGAGTAGACGTGACTTCTTTTCCACATTATTTTAATGATTTCTGCTTTGTTTTCCCTCAAACTTGTACTATGAGATATCCCTAACGATCCTTATGCAATGCACCTTCTTCCAAATGCTCCTAATCCTTAATCTTAGCTAATTATGCTCCAAATACGTTCTCAATGCCTGAAATTCATCAAAAACCAGAAAACAAACCGAATATGAGTAGAAAAGCAGAATTTAAGAATATGATGCAATAATGAACCTAAATATGAATCTAAATGCTCTAAAATGCAATCTAAATGCACCTAAAAACTATATATATATATGATACATCATAAAGATGATCCGGGGCTCAAGATCGGCAAAAGTCTTATGCCGATCAAAACCGATGTCAGTAGGAGAACGAAGTGGGAGAAAAGATTCTCATGAGAGTAACACCAATGAAAGGTATTATGAGATTTGGGAAGAAAGGGAAGTTGAGTCCGAAATTTATTGGACCTTATGAGGCTTTGGCTAGAGTTGGATAGGTCGCTTACCTTCTCGATCTACCACCAGATCTGGATTGAGTCCATAATGTTTACCATGTTTCACAACTTCGCCAATATATATCCGACTCGTCTCATGTCCTGCAAACTGAGTCAATTCAGCTTGACGAGTCCTTGTCCTACGAGGAGAGACCCGTGAAAATTTTGGATTCTAAGGTTAGGAGTACTAGGAACAAGGTAGTGAAAATTGTGAAGGTCTTGTGGTCCAACCACAAAACTGAAGAAGCAACATGGGAAGCTAAGACAAAGATGTGTAAGAAGTACCCAAAACTTTTTGACGAGGTCAGTAGAGTACCAGGGATGTCACTCCTGTAAGAGGGGTAGAAGGCGATATAATTTCGCGCATTTTGTAACCTTTCTTTACGTTAATTTAGAGTTACTCTTTTTCAACCATGTTTTCCTCCACAAAAGTACCCCAAGTTTCGAGGACGAAACTTCTTTCAATGGGGATACACTGTAATACACCGTATTTTTAAGAATATCTAATTATAGTATTTATTTTATTTTATTTTAAAAAAAAATTATTACATAGTATGTAATATTTTATTAATTCCTTTTTTTATCTTTACTTTTATTATTTAAGCATTTATTTCTATGAAAATAACCCTTGTTGGGTTAAAACTAGTAGTTTCTTAGCCCTTCTTTTTAGTTATTTAACTAGAGTGTGGTCCGGGCATTGCCCTAGGTGGTACCGTTTTTACTTTTTTGTATGGTTTAACTATTGTTTGTATCGTTTATGGAAATCGTGTTATTTGCTTTATGTTGTTTGTAATACCATGTAGTTTGTAAGTTGTATTATACAATGGATAATATTGACTGAAGTTTAGCGTCATTCTTACTTTTCAAAGTAGAAATATGTCATCAAGTGTGTGTCAAAACAATAAGGAAAACATCGTAAGGTGCATAAAGAAATTGTTTTGCAGACAATGCTCTTATTCTAGTTGCTTAGGATCATAAATTTAGGTTGCTGCTTCGATTGGATCTTTGATATGTATTTGTGAATTGTTTGATTGAATTAAAAAAAAAGTCCCCTTCTTCACTTGAAATAACTACCTTGATTCCTGTTACCACCATTTTTGGATGTCAAGTTACATTTATTATGGTACATTCAATTGAACCTCAAAAGGTTTGGTCTCGATTTAATGTAAAGGCCCAATGCAAGTATAAAGCCCATCGGACGAAGTCAACAGAAGTCAAAGTCAATAGAAGAAGACCATCAGGAGATGAAAGGCAAGAATGGTAAAAGGACAGGCGGTTAAAGAACAATCATGAAGCGGATCCACATAAGGAAGAACGTGCAAGGCTGCAGTTATTCAACGCCAGAAGACGGTTGAGATTTAAACCAAATACGATTCAAATGTTTTCCCTCCAAGCAAGCACGAAAGTTACATACCACATTTCTCTATAAATAGAGGAATGATCATCAAGCAAAGAACAACAAACAAACACACATCAAATTGCATTACTTCTTTTCTTAGCGTAGCCTAGCCTTAGCCTAGCCAACCCCCTTCTGGGGTTATAGTTTAGTTCCTTAGACATAGAACATGTTCTGGCGACGAGGTCTCTAATTCTCCGATTGAAGCAAGGAACCATGGAGGTAACAACCTTCGTGTCTTCCCTTTAGTTGTCCAGCCTGGCTTATCCTTCTATGTGTTGTAAAATCTTTCTCGAAGTTTGTGGCATGTATGGGAAGGTTTTGCTTTAATTAATAGATTAATTATTATTTGCTCTATTTATTGCATTTTGCCTGAATTTATTAGGCGTTGTAGTTTAATACTTAATTAAATTGCAACAAAGTACGTTAGCAAGGTTTTATCTAATTAAAACCGGTAACCCCTAGGGGCTAAGTCCCCCAAGACATTCAGTATCAAACTATTGGGTGTGCATCAACTTGTTTGCAAAGTCAACCAACTGATTTTGCACCAACAATTTTTTTGGCGACCACAGTGGGAGAAGAAGATTCATAATCAAATTGAGAACTTTCTTCTTCGTACTTTCGAAAAACTAACTGCAAAAAACGGTTGTTTTTACTAAAATGCCGGACACACGTTCTAAAAAGAATAAGGAAGTTGCTCATGAGGAATCAAGTTTCCAGAACATGGAAACGAGTTCTTCAATCCCTCCAGAAACTAAGGCGCATGGTAACAATGGTGAACCAATTCACCATAGTCATGAAGAGTCAAATGGAGAGACCCCACAAAGGGAAAGCTCATCTCCAGGTAGTATTAGTCGTGGACTCATACACCAAATATATGAAAAGTTCACAGAGATAGTAAAGAATTTACTGTTAGAAGCCAGAGAGAGTCAGAGACAACAATTTGACTCTAACTACAGGACTCTAGCCCATTAGTCTGCCAGAGTCTTCACAGACATCCTCCAACGGATAAGTGAAGAGAATAG
This sequence comes from Beta corolliflora, assembly GCA_947648045.1. NCBI lineage: Eukaryota > Viridiplantae > Streptophyta > Magnoliopsida > Caryophyllales > Amaranthaceae > Beta > Beta corolliflora. Next base: position 41,463 of record CANSZD010000355.1, on the reverse strand, counting down.
AGGGATTAACTCTAGGCAGTTTGATAGGATACTTATATATATCAATGATACTATGAGTGCAACTTTCACGGCAATGTCAAAATCTCTTGCCACTGAAGTAGTTACTCGTCTAGAACCACTAGTCGAAAAACACTATCAGTTAAATGAGAAACTAGTTAAGGCCTTAGAAGAGGCCCCGTTGAATAGAGCAAGGGGAAATTCAGTGCGAGCGGATGTTCCTCCATTAGGTTATCCTCCAAGGGTACATTTCTCCCATCCTGAAACTAGAGATACACTAATCTCAGGCGATCCACAAACTTCCTTCCATGCGCATCACACAAGGGCAATCCCCATGAGCCATGGAGAGGGTAATCATGGAAATCTTACGAGAAGTGATGGAATGGCAGCGGGTGTGGAGTCAGGCTGGCACCATGCGTCAGGACATCATCAACCTTCGCTTTCCATGGGTGGTGGACAAGTTGGTGACAACACACACCAATCTGGATCATCACAAGGAGGACAGAGGCAGGTACTTTTGTTGCAAACAACAATAGTACACCATATGCATATACGCCTCATAACCAACAACAATGGCTGGTATTCCTTCTACACCTTATGTTTATATACCTCCTAACCAACCAAATATGGATGGTACGCCTCACTATGGAAATATTCCAGGATTTGGTCAGCCCCAAGCTCCATTTGCCCAAGCAAATGGTGCTTACCATCAAGGGATGCCCACAAATGGACATACATTTCCACCACAAATGGTGCAAGGAGCAGCCAATCCTACCTTCATGCACAACCAGGAGATCCCTATGTGAGGTTATCAAAATCAACCTTTCAATCCTAATCCTGACCCTACATATGATCATGCGGGAAACATGGGATTTGGGAGCACAGTATATCCGGGAAGGCAGGATCCTTTGGCGACGCAGGTTGAGGCACTAGTTCAAAGATTAGTGGGTGATACCTCTAGGAGAAATCAGAGGCAAATAGGTCAAAAACCTTTCCTTGAGTGGATTGATAGAGCAAATCTGTTTCCTAGAACGTTTAAGATACCTGACTCTACCTCGTTCTCCGGAAATAATAGAGTTTCCACTGAAGAGCATTTAGTTTGGTTCAATTGTCAGTGTAGGGAAGCAACTGACAATGACTTCTTAAAACTTAGAATGTTTTCCATGTCTCTTACTAAGACTGCTTTTTGGTGGTACACTAATTTACCACCAAACTCCATTCACTCATGGCAAGACATGCAAGTGCAATTTACAAATCATTTTACACGCACTGAACCAGGAGTGACCCTAAGTGATCTGGCCAGAATCCAACAAAAGTTAGGAGAGTCTGTTGAAGACTACCTATCTAGATTCAAGATGGCCAAGATTAGGTGTCATGTTAGCATTCCTGAAAGAGACATGCCTTTGGCGATTTTGTTGAATTAGCAGAATTGGCTGTAAGGTATGAAAGGAACCCACAAGCTGAAAGTGCAGCAACACACCAGAGTTTCTTTGCTCAGAATGAAGAGCCCTTCCACTTTGAGATTGCACTAGAAGTGGACGTGGAAGAAATCATTCAAGGAGTACCTTATAAATGTTCTCCATTAAAAAAGAAAGAGTTTCTAGCGCCAAAGGATATAGAATCTGGACAGAATAGGACATATACTTTTGATGCCAAGAAATCTAACTCTATCTTTGACTGGTTATTATCTAACAAAATGATAGAATTGGTAGGGAGACATAAAGTAAAAATTACTCAGGAGGTTAAGGGTAAAAAATACTGTAAATGACATGATGTAGTAACCCATGACACTTTGATAAGAAAAATATCATGTTTCCTGATGATGAAGATGTTAATGTAGTCGGAATGGACGAACCATTTGAACTATTCTGTGGTATGGTAGAGACTAATAATGTTTTTACTGTTACCTTGCAGGCATCTCAAGCTACCGAAATAGGTAACCAACTCTTCAACAGATTGCTTGATGAAGGAATCTTGGTTATAGCAAAGATAGCCAATGAAGAAGGATTGGAAGATATGTGCAGATGGCATATAAATGGGTCACATACAACAGACTAGTGCTAAGTATTTAGAGGGTTTCTAACTAGGCAATTAAGTCTCAAAAGACTAGTTGTCTTAGAAATGGAACAACATGCCATGGAGCTAGAAGCATATAAGGCTAGCTTAGCCAAAGCTAAGGCGCCTGCTAAATCCAACCCAACTCCAAACCTGGTGATGCATGAGGAAAGAGCCAAAACCTATAAGAAGGCTGCTCAAAAATTCCCATTGCAGACTAGGGCGATAGAAGGGTTGAAGGCTCTGAGAAATGGAATGTGCTCACTATGTGCAGACAGGCTAACTTTTGAAATGGTTAGAACTCAGATCATCCCAAATGATCCTGCCTATGTGCCTGCTTACCAGCGTCCATTCCTGAAAAGGTCCAGAAGTCAAGGACTAAGAAAACATGACAGCCCCAGTTCAGGCCCTTCCTCAAAAGGGAAAGAAAGGGAGTCAAGTCAAACTCCTGTGCCCAAAATTCTTAAAAGAAGGGTGAAGTCCCATGGGGGCCAAGGGAAGTCAAAGATCAAGCCAACAGTTAGGCATTGACCACTACAAGATGTCCAAAACTTACCTAAAAGTAGGACAATAATGATGAAGGAGTTAAGTGCAAAAGCTGCTGCAGCAAGGGCTCAGATCATCACTCAAAATGTGCAGGAGTCCCTTATTGCAAACATAAGAATTGATAAAAAGGCACTACAAGCTGGTATTACTAAATTGTTACCTCTGGAAGAGGAGCAATGTGGTATATCATCTACAAAGAATGATGGTCAGCAGCCTCAAGGAGGTGACTCTCTTATGAAAGAGAAACCAGGAAATGGCTTTAATGAGGATTATGATTCAGAGTTTGGATCTGAGGATTTGGACTTATTGGTGTCAGACAGTGACTTAATGTTGGATGGAGACCCACTGATGAGCGAGCCTCAAACAAAGATGGGAGAGGGCCAAAACGCGTAGTGTAATGTGGTCATGCTACCAACAGAGTTCAAGAAGTCAGAAGACCAATCAAAATTACAGACCAATACTACATCATGGGCAGATGAAGTTGACAAGGAAGAAAGGGCAGGTAAATTTAAAATTACTTCTTCTCAAAGCTTGTCATCTTATTTAAATGCACCTCATAAGAAAGTGCCTAACAAGACATCTCTGAAAGCTAACCTAGAGAAATTAATGATAGATAAAATCTTTAGGTCAGTTGACGTTGATAATAAGTACACTAAAGCTTTATTTCTAAATGTTGATTTTGAGGGAGTTCGTTTAGGCAAAGTATTGGTAGACACTGGAGCTACTGTTAATATTATGCCACTCTATGTGTTCAGAAAACTAGGAAAGACTAGAAAGGATTTGCATAACATACAAATCAACATAACTGGTTTTTCTAGTTTATCAGAAAAAGTGGAAGGAATGGCTATCTTAAAGATAAGGGTAGGAACTAAAACTACTTATACCGGTTTTTTCATAGTCGAAAGTGGTACTCATTATAATGCCATACTAGGAAGAGATTGGTTACATCATAATTATGCTATTCCATCATCACTCCACCAAGTCTTGATCTTGTAGAATGGTGACACTTATGAGATGGTTCAAGCAGATGAGGAAGTTTGTCTAATTACATCTCCTGATTATGTTTTTGTTAGGGACTCTCTAAAATCAGTTCCTACTATCAAAATTGAGGTTGCTCTACAACTTGAGTCACAAACTCACCAAGAGGTAGAAGCCTCAAGTGCAATTCTCATCGAGGAAGTCGATGACGTCCTAGAAGTTGAAGACATTCGATCAAAATATGAATATGTTCAACAGGCGCCAGACTATGATCAATCCTTAGCTTTCATTAGTTTATAGAATTAGGACGTATTTTTCTTACAAAAGTTTATTATGTTTATAAACCAAGAAGAATGCTGTAATGGGTTTACCCCTATTGTTGATCAAGTAATGAAAGATTTAGTTTTTCGAAAATACCAAGAGGATTTTCTTATAAACTCTAATGCATGTTGCTCAACTTTATATGAAACTGAATCCTTCGACGAGGAGGATGATAAAGTGTGGGCTAAAAGTGAGGATATTAAACAAGAAGTTCATGATCCACTAGAGGAAATAAATTTAGGGGATAATGAAAATCCACGTGTTACTTACATAAGTAAGCTCCTCACTAACCAAGAAAAACAGGAAATCATAAAAATTCTAAAAGAATTTAAAGACTGTTTTGCATGGGAACATCATGAAATGCCTGGCATTGATAGGAAAGTAGTAGACCATAAACTATCTATCAAGTAAGGATTTAAGCCTGTGGCCCAAAGTCCTTGAAGACTAGCGCCTGAACTGACAGAGCCTATACAAGAGGAAATAAACAAACTCCTCAAGACAGAGTTCATAAGGCCTTGCCAATATGCCGACTGGATCTCCAATTTAGTTCCAATAGTTAAGAAAAATGGCATGATTCGAATCTGCATTGACTTTAGGGATCTGAATAAAGCTACACCTAAAGATCAATACCCCATGCCAGTGGCTGATCTCCTAATAGATGCAGCATCAAGATATGAATACATATCTTCTATGGATGGGTATGCAGGATACCACCAGTTAAGGATTGCACATGAAGACTGTAACAAAACAACCTTCAGATGTCCAAAATCATTAGGCTTGTTTGAATACGAGGCCATGCCATTTGGATTGAAAAATGCTGTAGCCACATACCAACGAGCAATGGACGCAATCTTTAAGGATATGATTGGTAAAATCATGGAGATCTATGTGGATGACATACTAGCAAAGTCAAATGACTTTTTAAGACATAAAGAGCATTTGATTAAGTCATTCACTAGAATGAGAGAATATCACCTAAAAATGAATCCACTCAAATGTGCATTTGGAGTTAAAGCTAGTAACTTTTTAGGATTCCTCATTCACAAAAATGGAATGAAAATTGACCAAAACAAGGCAAAAGCAGTGTTGGCAGCCAAGCCACCTTCTAATAAGAAGGAATTGCAAAGATTCCTTGGACATGTTAATTATGTCAGAAGATTTATGGCTAATCTAGCTGGAAAAACGAAAAAGTTTTCACCACTACTAAGATTAGAACATGATTCAGAATTCAAATGGAAAGAAGAACATCAAAAGGCCTTTGACCAGATCAAGTAGGATTTGACAAATCCGCCTGTGCTGATTCCCCCAAGGCAAAATGGAAAACCACTAAGACTGTATCTATGTGCTTGTGAAGGTTCCATTGGGAGTCTCCTTACTCAAGAAAATGAAAAGGGGCATGAGCATGCCATATTCTACCTAAGTAGAATCCTACATGATACGTAGAAAAGGTATACCATGGTAGAAAAATGGTGTTTGAGTTTATATGATGCATCGCTTAAACTCATACATTATTTCATGGCCTTCACAGTAGAAGTGGTATCTCCAACGGATGTCATAAAATATATGATATCTCAACCTTTCATAAAAGGATGGTTAAGCAAATGGAGTTTACATTTACTACAGTTTGACCTCATATATGTGCCACAAAAGGCAGTCAAAGGTCAAGCATTAGCTGATTTCTTAGCAACTCATCCTTGCTGAGACTCAGGAATAATTGATGAAGACATCCTTCCATGGGTCTTATTCTTTAATGGGTCCAACACTAGAGAAACAGCAGGAGCTAGAATATATATTTTATTTCCTGGTGGGGTCCCAACTAAGCTAACAGTAACCCTAAAGGGTCCATGTACCAATAATAGAGCTGAATATGAAGCTTTATTAATTGGATTGGAGATGCTGCTAGAATTAGGAGCTAAGAAAGCAAAGATATATGGGGATTCTCAGTTGGTCATTTATCAAATAAATGAGGAATTCAAGAGTATATCACTAGTATCACAGGAGTGCGGTAAGAAAGCACAAAAGTTGTCTAAATAATTTAAGGAAATCACTTTCATACAGATTCCCAGAGAAGAGAACAAAGTAGCAGATCAGCTGTCCCAAATAGCTTCGCTTAGAGAAGAAATACCTTCACAACCGAAGATATCATTCTCCAAGAGAAGATCCTAGAACCCATCAGTGAAACTGATCAAGAAAGATCAGAGAACGTATTGGAAGTCTATAGAATTTCAATATTAAGAGAGGAGAAGGACTGGAGAGATGAAATTATTCAATATCTCCAGAACCCAACTGGGACAAAGGTGCCAAATAGAGTCAAAATGGCAGCCACCAAGTTTTATATGCAGTTTGGTGAACTACACAAAAAGGATCTAGAAGGATTACTTTTAAGATGCGTGGATGATGGAGAAGCTCTAACTCTCATGGCATAAATTCACCAAGGACTATGTGATGCTCATCAAAATGGCCTAAAAATGAGATGGTTGTTGCACGAACATAGTTTCTATTGGCCCACTATGGGAAAGGATTGTATAGCTTATGCTAAAGGTTGCAAAAGATGTCAAAAGTTTGGACCTATCAGTAGGGCACCAACTTCAGAACTTAAGTACATTCTTAAACCTTAGCCCTTCAGAGGATCGGCAGTGGATGCCATAGGAGAAATCAATCCTGCATTCTCTAAGAAGCATTCATGCATCCTAGCGGTGACTGATTACTTCACCAAATGGGTGGAGGCTCAGGCTTTCAACAAGATCAATACCCAGATTGTAATAAATTTCTTGGAAGAGAAAATCTTTACAAGATTTGGAATTCCATAAACTATAACCTTTGATCAAGCCACAGTCTTTAGAAATCCTGACTTACTGGATTATCTTAATCAGTTTGGGATTACTAAATTGCATTCAATGCCTTACTATGCTCCAGCAAATGGTCAAGTTGAAGCTACCAATAAGATCATAGTAAAAGGGATCTCAAAACTCATTGACAATAACCCAAGAAAATGGGACGAGTTGTTGCTATATGCCCTATGGGCCTACATGACCTCTAAAAGGGAAGCAACAGGAGTTACTCCTTTTAACTTAGTTTATGGATATACTCCAGTGATCCCAGCTGAAGTGAATGTAAGATCATCAAGGGTAGCCCAACAAATGGGATTATCAGGAGATGACTATTCACAGGCGATTAATATTGAAATTATGGATGCTCTAGAGGCTAAGGAAGAAGCTCTAGCCAAAATGAGAATCCAAAAAGAAAAGGTTGCTAGGGCCTACAACAAAAAGGTAGTGCCTAAAAATTCCAGGAGAATGATAAGGTTTGGAAAATGTTTCTGCCAGGAGCAGCTTACAAAGATCCACAATTAGGGAAATGGTCAACTAAGTGGCAAGGTCCCTTTATCATTAATAAGAAAATGTCTGAAAATGCATACATAATAAAGGATATAGATGGCAATAAAAAAGAAAGAGCCCTGAATGGCAAATTTCTAAAGAAATATCATCCATCTATATAGGAACAACATGATCATGTGTTTCAACAAAAACATGCAGAATTGTTTCAAACAGTAAGGGATCATTAAAAATTACAACATTAATAATAATTTTACATCTTAGACATTCCAACATTGTCTAACGGCTAAACTAAGGCTTTTAATGGCTGACCAAGCATTACAAAGTTTCTCCTTCTGGAGAATCAAGCTTTGTTGTACAGCCATGTCTTTGAACATCTCTTGCCGCAAATGAGCAAGTTTGGTTCGCCCTTGGTGTAGCTTCTTCTCTTCAGTATAAATAGAGTTTTGGAGTGAAGACTTCTCATTAATGATATTGATCTCCTCTTTATTAATCTCAGCCAGGCTATTCTGTAAAGATTGCCTTTCCTCAGAAAGAAGCTTCAGCTTCTGATTAAAAGAGCTCAGAGAATCTTGGATATGCTTATTGAAGTTTCTGAAGGATTTAGCTTGAGCTTCCAAAGAAGTCTCCTCTTCCTGAAGTTTTTGAGCTGAGAACTTTGGAGATTGGACTCTTGATTCAGCACTACATTGCTGAAGAATAAGAATCTCTTTAACATAATCAAGACAAGGTATCCAGTACTCAAAACCTTGAGAAATCAGGGATTCCAAAATCCGCTTAAGAGCCTGTGCAGAAGCTTGATCATAAGGATTGTTTGTTAAGGTTAAGCAGAGATCCCAGACTTAATCTTCTTGTTTTATGTGCTCAGATGATCTATCATTGGAATGATCACTGTTAGTAGAGGCAGGTTGATCCCTTACAATGATAGTTGTCTGCAGATTAACCTCTTTCCCTCCATCAGACTATTTTATTACACTTGCATCTTGAGTGCTTCCCTCTACATCATAAAGAAGAGAAGCCAAGTTAGCAAGAGAATGAAGTCTGGTATCATGAGGACATGGACTCATAGAGAGGAAGTCTAAAATGAATTCATGAGGAAAGAAAGGCTGACCAGTCCCTAAAGTAGATGCTGATGTTGATGAAGAACCTTTGCAAACAGAGGTAATCACAAGTTCAGTAGTGCTCCGTAAAGGTGTGACCTCTAAAGGAATAACATCTTTTGGAACTTCACTTCCAGCAATAGAAGGAATTGCTACAACAATAGTGGTAGCAGCATGAGAGCTTGGAACTTCAACATCTAAAGGACTTGATTCCAAGGGATCAAATTGATGAAACAAGTCCTCATCAGGAGATTCCACATGAAGATGCTCAGTCTCTTCCAACTGGGGGGCATCACATCCTTCCAAAGAAGGGGTAGCCATATTCTCCAACTGGGGGGCAACACCACTTGAAGTGGGATGATTGATGACAGATTCATCAATAGGACCACCCTTTGAACTTAACTCTGGATCAGCTATCTTGGGAGCATCTCCTGAAGGATGGCTGGCAGAGCCAAGAGGTGATAACTTCTTAGAAGAAGGATCACTGATAGTCTTAGGCTCAATGTCATCAGCACCAATAAATTAATCAGTATTCCAAAAAGTGAAACTTTTTATAAAAAGAGTAAAGGTGATATTCATACTTGCTTTGACTCCTGGGAGTTTCCTTTTGAAAATTTGAGATATGGTCTTGTCATCATCTTCATCAGAGGAGATGATATACTGTGGTATCTCTGAAGGAGCCTCCAACTTAGGACGTTTCCTACTGGAATGCCTTAAAGGTTTGGAGGCAGAGAGACAGCCATAATCTCTCTTCTTTATAGCCTTTTTAAGAGACTCAGGTTGCTCCATTGACCCCTTGGGTTGAGTATCCTTGGAAGCAGAGAGACAATTGTAGTCTCTTTTTCTTGCAGCTCTTTTAAAAGGGTCAATCTGCTCCAGTGGCCCCATGGTTTGGATGTCCTCCACAGTCTGGACATCTCCATAGGAAGCCCCTTGATCATAAGCAGTATTATCTTCATCCTCTGAAGAGGTATGAGCTGGAACCCTTTTGTCTATGGTATTCTAATAGAGCTTGTCATATATAGAATCTGTTGTCATGCCATCAAGCACTCTTAGCTTCTTCTTGCCACCTTTTGCTAGAAAGTCAAAAGGAAAGCACAAAGAAGATTTAGTAATATTCATTCCCACTAAAAGTTATAAAATAACTGAGGATAGAAATTACTTACAGCCTAAGAAGAGCTGATCCTTAAAGTTCGCTAAAACATCAGAACATGTTGAGTTGTTTGGGAATACATGATCCCACCACAGATGGAAGCCTCGAACAGCTTTAGTGTTCCATTTCCAAGGAGAGATGGACATGGAAGTAAGGTTGAGAGTTCTACTCTGGAGAGCTCTACCTTCTTCAAAACGACCCCTTAAAGTCCAAGGATCATTGCGGGTCAAGAAGTAAGGAATAGCTAGTGGTTGGAGTAATTCAAATTGTCTAGCTACCAGCTATGGATTGTAGGCTTCAAAGCCAAAGTATTCAGGCTCAGCAGCTGTGAAATCCCTAGACTTAAGAACACTGCTCCAAAAGTTTCCACTCCCTAAGGAATTAGAGTGGACGTTCAGGGATTGTAGCCAAGCATGCACTACTTGATGGCGCCAAGTTTCATTCTTAACAGAAACATCCATCTTACCCGGGAAAATATTCCAGATACCAGGATTGGACTTAAAAACCAAGAAGTATAATAGAATAAAGCTTGGATGCCAAACCTCATCTGGAGATACAAGATTGAAGCTGACTTCACCATAATAGCTACAATCATCAAGACTAGAGAGGAACAAAAGGGGCTCAAAAGAAAGATCTTCCTCCTCTGAACCCTTAGATTCTCTAAAAGCAGAAGAGGGACTGATAACCATCAGACAAGGTAGATACATGTGGCCCCAGCAAGTCAAGAGCCATAGGGGTCCAAATCCCTTGTCAGTAGAGAATATGGGAGACTCAAAGGTATGAATTCCAAAACCTTTGAAAGATTCTCTACTCCTGAAAAGACATCTATAAAGTTGTCCCAATAGAACAGGAGCCAAAGCTACTTCTTCAGAAGTAGAGGAGATGTTAACAGCTAGAGATAGTCATAATGTTACTACTTCTCCAGCTCTAGACATCATTAATTTGGAGAAAGAAAAAGTAAGAAAAAGTACTTCCTCTTGAGAAGTAACTTCCTCACTAGTATCCTTATTGATGAAGTGATCAACAAATTTCCAAAAGCCACACTTGCTAGCACTAGCAGAATGACTAGTAACCTGGCGAAAGATTGATAAGCATTGACTGTATAGCTGATTGTGTTCTTTAACATGGTGAAAGATAGGAAGTTCAATTCCATATTTACTTGTTGGAGAAGTCCCAGTAATGAAGGTAATATCAGCTAATGTCACAGTCATTGGTCCCCATCAGAACAAGAAGCAGTTGATGGTAGGGTCCCAACATGCCAACAAGGTAGTAGACATAGCTCCATCAAATGGGATGGTTTCATAAGAAGCTAGTCTCAAGAAGGGCAATATGTTGTTCTTGGACCATTTGTCATGAAAATGTTTTACTCGCATAAACCATGCTCTTGCATCCACTCCTGAAATCCAACCTTTAAAAGATTTCCTGGTCAAAGGCCAATGCAAATGTTGAAGGGATTTTGGGTCAAATGGAAGCGTTCTCGGCTTATTATCTTCTAAGATAATATGGTCCAAGAATGGGTAGCACTGTTGCTCTAAGACAATTTGGCGCTTTAGTTTTTGAATCTTGAAAGGAAAACAAGGACCAATAGTGGCAATCCTCTCCTCCAAAGGAGTATTAGAGTCAGAGCTTTTGTTCACATACCATAACACTTGAGACTTATAAGTCCCAAGGTTCACTCTAATGGCGTTGCATAATTGACGAGCTGCCTCAGATTGCATGGCATCACGTTTTTTAGCAAGTGCTTCACGAATTTCATCCTCACGAACTCTTTCATTAGACATGGTGAATTGAAATTTGGTGATGGTTGTGAATTCTTAAAAAAGTGAATTAAATTGGTCTGAAAGATCTTCAATTTTCCTAAAATCCTTGAAAAGGGTATTAATGGAGAAGACAACCAAAATGAAACAATAAAAGAAGAAAACATGTTCAGAATGTGTGACATGTTTTATTTTGGGTCATGTTTCAATTGGGTCATGTTAAAGCCTGGTTTTAAGAAATTAAAACATAAGGTCCTGAAGTCATATTAAAAAGCCAATTTCCAAAGGGAGTGTGACTTGAAAGCCCATTCCATGGGTCAGTTACTCAGAAGCCCATTTCAAAGGGGCGTAACTTTCCGTTTTTCAAGAGACGGTAAATTCCTTTATAAAAAGGGGTAAGTGTAATGAAATTATCACACTACTCATCTCTTGAAACAAAGCCTCTAAAAAACCTATCTCCTTAACCTCCTTCTCCAAAAAACATCCATCTCCAGAAATGGACGCCCCTCAGCCATCTGCTGAGTCCTGTATCACAGGGCCTCAAGAGGTCAACCCTCAAGAGGTTGACCATCCGTTCTTCCCTCTTCTAGAGATACTAGAGGAGAGAGAGGAAGAAGAAGAAGAAGAGGAAGAAGAAGAAGGAGAGGAGGATACTCCTCCACCATTAGATGAATCTGATGGTGATGATGATGAGAAGGATGAAGATGAAGATGATGATGAGCCCCCTGCCCAAAGGAGGAGGGTTGATCGTTTCCCTGAGGAAACCTCCAGCGGTGAATACCGCTCTTACTCTCCTGGAGATGGCTCCGGTGAGGGTGTTGCTGAAGATGATGATGACGCATCTGAAGTGGACTCTGACGCCTTCAAGCCACGATCTCCAAGGGACTAATTTAGGCCTAGAATTTAGAATTCAAAAATTCTAAATAGGTTGTAATTTTTATTCTAAAATGAAAATTTCAGCCCTAGGTTGTAAATTTTATTTTCATTAATGAAATTTAAATTTCCTCAATTTGGTCTAAATTTCTTTTATCTTATATTTTGTTTGCATTGTTTATTTATTTTGTTCAATCGAAATTGTGCAAATTAATATGTTTTTCAAAAAATGAACCATCAAATCAAATAATGCAAGTTCTACGGTTAAGATTTAAAAAGGTGTCTCTTGGGATACTAAACTTTTAACATGTATTAATGAAACGAAAAAAAGTTACTTCTAAAGAGTAATAATGACCGTCCAAACTGCACACGCCACAAATGGCTAACTCCTAGCAGTGATATGACACATTAGGGGGTTAATGGGCAAACACTAGTAAAAAAACGACTATTTGCGTCTCACCATCTGCGTCGCACAATTGGACAAATGTCGCAGAAGACTCATTTGCGTCGCATGCAACAGGGAATCGACGCAAAAGACGACCTATGTGCATCGTATTTAACTAGCGTGCGACGCAAGACAACTATGTGCGTCGGATGGGCCAAAAATGCGACTCACATAACAGAAGCTATGCGCGTCGAATGAAGCCCACGTGTGACGCAAATACTCATCTGCATCGGATGTTAATTAGGGTGCGACGCAGATGAAGCTAAAGTCCAAAAATGTAAAATTAATGATTTGGGCTTATCTGCGTCGCATGGGCTATATGTGCGACGCTGATAAGCAGGTCTGCTTCCCCTATATTTCGAACCCTAACAAACGCATCAACATGATCTCCTGCAGCCGTTCTTCTCTCTCTCCTTCTCTCTCTCATACAACCAGTTCTTCACAATTCACGACAACACCAACAACCACTTCATCAACACCAACAACCACTGAATCCTCCGACACGACAACACCAACAACCCCTTCCGACGAGTTCTCGATTTGAAGTTAAAGAATCGTAAAAAATTGAAGGGTTTTTTCTCTCTCCTCGATTTTCACTTCGATCCATTTTCTCTCTCCTCGATTTTCACTTCGATTTCGATTTGGGCCAAGTACGATTGATTTTTTCTTGAAGGTTGGATTTCGATTAGGGTCTTTGTGTTTTTGATCGATTTGTCGGAGTTTTTGAAGCTCGTTGTTGCTGTTTTATGCTGTTGTGAGTAATTTATCCAGGTAATTTGTCGTTCTTGGTTTCGATAGAATCTTCTAATTTTGTTGTTGATGTTTAATTTTTGTGTGTTGTGATAGTGTGATGTTCTCAAATTCAAGAACGAGAACGAAGTTCGATCTGATTTTGGCGATTTAGGTTTTTTTTAATATATTTAGTGCAATTTCATTCTTACCCACTAGAGCCATAACTTGAAGTGGTTAAGATCAGTGATAAAAATAACATGATATATTATCTATAAAGATAATATCAATCGCTTCATCTACCCTTAATAAATAGAGATGACAGTTATCATAATAGTATTATAAATACGTTATTTTAACTCTGAAATTCTTCATGCCTAAAACTTTGTTTCACAATCAAAACCCTAAAAAAGGTCTTGAATATGGCGAATCAACAAATCGCTCCTCCATCACTCTATCCTGGAGAATGTGGGGTGCACAAATTTAATAGAGACATTACACAAGAAGACTGGGAAGAATTCAAGGAAGAGGAAATGCATAAATGGCGATTCAAAATCATCAAGCTCTTTGGAAGGGACCCAAAGGTCCAACCTGGAGACTTGGAGAAACAAAGGTCCAGTGCTGCCATCATGGGAAGTGATGTGGACTTCCTAGCACTGAACATATGGCCAAAAATGGAGAAGGAAGAACTGCAGAAGCTACTAAGAGTTTGCAAAGCATGGGGATAATGTATTGCAAAACAACACTTTCCTCCTGATCTCACACTAAAGTACAACAGATCAATAATCTATGAGGGTAGCTTGGGTGTATTCAATCAAAAATACAGACTGGTCCAAATAGACGAAAGTATGAGTTATAAAAAGCTCATACAGTACAAGTGCACTTGTCCTGTGTGGCAAGAACGCCTAAGGGTAGGGGAAGAAGACATCCCTATGCTCCCAGAAGATCATCCGGATGACGATGTCCCTGATGTTGATGAAGAGGGAGAACCTTAAATCACCAATAGTTTTACTCATCTCTGTGCTTGATAGATTAGGCGATGTTTAAAATGTTTCTAGTGATAGTGCATATCTTAAATTCTTCCTAGGAATTATTTAACTACTTGAATTAAGTCAGTAAACATCTTCTTAAAGATGTCTTATGATTAATGAAGAAATTTTTGTCATTCCATCTTACTTCCAGACCATTAAAGAATTGTGGGCTTGATTATTGTTCATAAAATGAATAATTAACCCAAAGAAGTAAATTTAGGCCCAAATGCCTAAAAAGTGGTATACTAATTTTAAGACTTATCAACATATTGATAACCTTAAAATAAATTATAATCAGCAAAAAGTCCATAAACTTCTCGTAAAAAGGGGTCAAAGTACTCAATTACTCATTGATCCTAGAAGTTATTACGAAAGTAACCGTTGAACAAATGAACTGGTTATTTAAAGGGACCTAGCCATAACATCCCATCATCACATTTTCATTTCAAAAAATCAAAATGAACAACGAAGCGTATGCAAACTTAGCAGCCGAGTTTGATGATGATTGTTTCAATCATCGCTTCGCCCTCAACATCATAGAGGAAGATAAAGAATCCTTCATCACAAATGAGAGGGCCAGATGGGCAGAGCAAATGGTGCGCATCTTTGGCGATGCATGAACCTGTAATAGTCTGGGCTAGTAGAATCAAGCACTACAAAGGTCGGTACAAATATTAATCTCTTGTCTACCCACATATGGCCCAAATTGGACTGGAAATCACAAGACAAACTGCTAACAGTTTGTAAGAAGTGGGGCAAGGAGGCTTCCACTATCTTAAATTTCCCAAAGCCTCAAAGGATGAATTGGGTCTACGCCAAGAATCTAGTTCTCTCTTGCACTCAGTCCTCCCTTAAAGTGGTGAGGATATAAGAAGGTCAAGACGAAAGTCAGGGGAGGATAGTACATTTTAAGTGCGTCTGCAAATTGTGGCAGCTATTGGCCCAAGAATATTTCCTTCCTTGGATGTATATCGCACTGAGACAGGAGATACGTCTGGGACAACAGCTACGACAGGACTATCTTCAAGGCAAGGTTCAACAACTCTCCTGAAGAGGACTACTACTTTGTAGTTATCAGAAGTAGTGCACGGCGCGAGTTGGAAGTCAACGAATATAATGCTATATGGTAGAGATAGTGTGTAGGAGTCACTTCCAAATGTTGTCTCTAGACCCAAGCATTTTCAATTAAAATGTCATTAATGTCTCTATCTTCATAAAGATAAGTCATAAGACGAATGTAATCAAGTTACCCCAAATGGTAACTTCATTAATAATACATTTGTTTTATTATTATGATTCAATTGCTTTAATATAAGTTTGTTTCATCAAATTGAAGTAAAACGACTATTTGTCCATTTAACTTATTATTTTCCCTAAAAAAATGTCTATTACTTTCCATAAAATGAGGCAGTTAGGAAATACTTATTGGACGGTTGAAACATTTAAACCTCTATATATATGTGTAACCCCTAAAAAGATTCTAAAAATCAAAGATGGATTATACATATCTTCCCATATTTCACCAATCTGCTCCGGAAAATATGCCATATCCATGAAAATGCCCAAACCATCACAAGGCATTGAATGTCATATCTAGAGACAAGGATGAATTTAGTAAGAGTGAATCCACTAAATGGATTTCTTCTATTCAAAAATATTTTGGAAATAATCCTGTCATACAACAGAATCCGGAAATTAAAAGAGAATTTAAGGCCTTCCAAATAGGGTCCAATTTAGATCTCGTAAAAGAATTGATATTTCCTAAACTTAAAAGGAATGATCAGGTTACATCTCTTTTGGTTTGCAAATAATCATGGGGCAAAGTCATTACAGAAGAGATATGGAAACCTAACGTGCCTTCGAGATATCTAAGAAAGCTCTTTGTCAAGGGAGAAAATAAAAGTCTATAGACTGGTGGATGGGTCATCATCAAGAGATGTGGTACAATACAAATGTGCATGTCAGATTTAGTATGATCTCATGGCCTATGATGTAAGCCCTTGTTGGTTATCACCAAATAATCATACAAGTACACATCTTGAAGAAAATTTCTTAATGGATTTCACAATGGCTAGAAAACAAGGTGAATGAATACATGAAAGATTATTCTTTTCCACTAAATTTAGCTATCTTACAAGAATGTTCATTGACCACCTTAGAACAATGGAAGAAGTTACATACAGAATACTACTGGATGATATTGGCTATAACCATTGAAAGTCCTTCTCTGCTCATAATTTGTGGGTGCTGAGTACATCACTCCACAGATCAGGGGGGACAATTTGTTACCACCATTTTTAGATGTCAAGTTACATTTATTATGGTACATTGAATTGAACATCAAAAGGTTTGGTCTCGATTTAATGTAACGGCCCAACGCAAGTATAAAGCCCATCGGAGGAAGTCAACAAAAGTCAAAGTCAATAGAAGAAGACCATCAGGAGATGAAAGTCAAGAATGGTAAAAGGACAGGCGGTTAAAGAACAATCATGAAGCGGATCCACATAAGGAAGAACGTGCAAGGCTGCAGTTTTTCAACGCCAGAAGACGGTTGAGATTTGAACCAAATACGATTCAAATGTTTTCCCTCCAAGTAAGCACGAAAGTTACATACCACGTTTTTCTATAAATAGAGGAATGATCGTCAAGCAAAGAACAACAAACAAACACACATCAAATTGCATTACTTCTTTTCTTAGCGTAGCCGAGCCTTAGCCTAGCCAACCCCCTTCCGGGGTTATAGTTTAGTTCCTTAGACGTAGAACATGTTCTGGCGACGAGGTCTCTAATTCTCTGATTGAAGAAAGGAACCATGGAGGTAACAACCTTCATGTCTTCAATTTAGTTGTCCAGCCTGGCTTTTCCTTCTATGTGTTGTAAAATCTTTCTCGAAGTTTGTGGCATGTATGGGAATGTTGTGCTTTAATTAATAGATTAATTATTGTTTGCTCTATTTATTGCATTTCGCCTGAATTTATTAGGCTTTGTAGTTTAATCCTTAATTAAATTACAACAAAGTACGTTAGCAAGGTATTATCTAATTAAAACCGGTAACCCCCAGGGGCTAAGTCCCCCAAGACATTCAATATCAAACTATTGGGTGTGCATCAACTTGTTTGCAAAGTCAACCAATTGATTTTGCACCAACAATTCCTAACAAAATTTGATAAATAAAACCTCTAATTTCACTATACATCTTTTAAGAAAATGACTAATCACATTGCCTATCCAAATAACTACCTAAAATTAACAATATTTTATCCATTTATTATAATCAAACCTTCAATTTTAGAGAATTCCCTAAATTTATACAACCAATAGGCGATGGCTACTCTAAATATGTAAATGAAAAAAGCAAGAAGGACAAGAAAGCAAAGAGTTACATATACTTTTAAGGACAATATATGGATTGAAATAGCATGGTCCAGCTGCATTAGTGAAGGTGAAGAAGGACAAGAAAGCAAAGATGGTTAATTTGTTTTTTTCGGCTTTGTAATTTGTAAAAAATAATTTGCATCTAAGATGGTGAAGAAATTTATAAAAAATAAACAAAGAAAAAGATGAACATATTACCTTGCTAAGTTGATTGATTAGAGAAATCCTCTGACACATATACATATATACATACATATATATATACATACATATATATATATATGTATGTATATATATATATATGTATGTATATATATATATATGTATGTATATATATATATATGTATGTATATATATATATATGTATGTATATATATATATATGTATGTATATATATATATATGTATGTATATATATATATATATGTATGTATATATATATATATGTATGTATATATATATATATATATATATATATATATATAAGATTTCAGTTGCAAAATTATGCAATTACTGAATTGATAATTGAACTTCAATGTGCAAGGAGAATATTAACATGATTTAGGAGTGATTAGTGAACTAAATTATATCTGCAATCAAGGGATTTGTGCTAAGATTAACAATTTCACTGACCTTCTTTATGGGCGTTGCCCTCTGACCATTGAACTCCATCTCTTGATTCGTATTCTCGAACAACAACAATAAGATTCAATTAGCATCAAGAATAATTTGTACTGCTAGCTCATTAATTACGAATCAGAGGAGTCTAATGTTTATGGTGAATTTCGAAAGAGGAGACCAGCAAGGGGATGACAGCAAAAAAAAAACAAATAAGAAAAATAACCTTTATGGCTGGAAGTAGGCATTGACTGCCACATTACTAATTACAACACATATCTATAATTCTATGGAAACATCATGAATCACTAAAAGATGTTAGATCAAATGGTGAGTCTTTGGAAATCCTTACCTAAGGTCAGGGGTTCGAGCCCAGGCTTCAAAATATATATTTTTTAACTAATGATCACCTGACTTATTGTTGGTTAATAGACACGTGGCAAAATTCTGGTGGCAAAAGGAGCGTGCCACGTAGCGCATAGACATTGTCAAGTACACCTTTTAATATATTTGTATAGATATATGGGCTAAGTATAAACTAAACCCTTTTTCTTTTAAACCCTAACATCAAATAAATGGGCTAAACAAATTAAACCCATTTTATTTTTTGAAACCCTAATAATTAAAAGGAGAGGAGAGGAGTATTTGCCCCCCATTTCCCCCCCTCGGCGATGCACCTCTTTCTCTCACTCTCTCATAAATTTTCTTCCTCTTCCTCACAAATGAACTCCATAAAACTTGGTACTTTATTCTTCATTAGTTCTTTATTCCTAAGAGGTTAGTACTTTATATTTTATATTGAAATTTGTGTCTTGTCTTAATTATTTATGCATGTGTCTTGGATTTTTCGACCCTTATTGTGGATCCAAAAGTGTTGTAGTTTGTGTATATTTTAAAAGGATTAATTAGATCTAAACCCTAATTTCATGTATTATTATTAGATGCCTTTTTAATCCTTTGAAACTTCTTGTATTTTATTATTAAGGGATATTATCTCAGATAACCCTGATATATAGTTTTTCCCCAAATAACCCTCACATTGTCACCCCTATCGCGGATAACCTTAAATTTGTAATTTGTCATTAAACATGACGAAATTACATTTGGTTTGACTTTATACGGGTTTGGCGGCATTTAAGAAGGTGGTTGATGGCTGTTCAAAAGGATGTTTATTAGTTTTGATGCACAATTCAAGGGTTTCATTGCTAGCAGCAGACAACTAATAGGGTGTCAAAACACCTTCTTCACATTTAATGCCATCAACCATCTTCTTAAATGGCGCCAAATCCATCAAAAGTCAAACCAAGTTAAGGCTGTTTGTAATTCCATCATGTTTAATGACAAATTACAAATTTAGGGTTATCTGCGATAGGGGTGACAATGTGGGGGTTATTTAAAAAAATGGCTATATGTCAGGGTTATCAGAGATAATATCCCTATTATTAAAGCATAATTTAATTCTCTTTTGAACAATGTATTTTAATACAAGTAGTAGTAATTTGCTAATTATTGACAGGATAGTTAGATCAAGGATTTTCGGACAAACCTTGAACTTTTGGACATATCGCGTTAAAAATTGAAGGATTATGCTGCAGTGAGTGGTGAAGAGTAAAAGCATGAGACATTTAGTATCATGTTTAGGAAACAAAATTGTTTGTTTTATGGACATGAGTTGTATTATCAAGCATGAGTTGAGTTGAGTTCAAGTATAAGTAAGTCATATATTAGAAGACAATTAATATTTCATTAAAAACTTTTATTAAAGTTCAAGTATTCTTGGAAGTATCAAGTAAGTTTCACTTCTAGTCAAGTGCAGGCAAGTATTTGTTAGTTGATCTTAAGGACATAATAAAAGTAATTTGTTTGATCATCAAGTATGTTAAGATAAAACAAGATTACCTATGTTCACATGTTTTGTCTTGAGTCTACATGTTTCTAATCTATTAAATCACGTGAAGAGAAAGAAATTAAAGTTGGTATTAAAGCTCGTAGGTAGGATCCCCTATTAGCAATGAACATAAGAGGGAAGTTGCAACCGCTGTATTGTATATTTTTTTTAGGCTCTATATGACGATGTAGATGACCTTGTTAGTTTATTGTAAAACATCTAGATGGTTAAGGTTAGCCAGACTTCCAAAAGGCAAAGTCAGTCCAATGAACGTTTGTTGGGGTATGATCATACTGATGTAGCACAATTGGTTGAGAGAACGGTCCAAGGGACGCTCTAACCACCTTCCAGTAGTAGTTAGTAGCCTATATGACTCCATGAGACGATGGTCCCCATTGAATGACGATCTTATTTTAAAGTAATATGAATAGAATTAAAGTCCAGTCTTTTCCTTTGTCCCACATTTGTGTAGTGTCATGTCTAGGTTTACATCTTCTATTTTTCCTTTGTGTAAGTACTCAGCTTTCGCTGACGTGTTTGTTGTTGTTGTTTTTATTGTTGTCATTTGTCAATGTACTTTGACCAGGCGGCGAACCATTCTAACCTTACGTTGAATGGTAAGTAGGCTATTCCTTCAGGTGATCATCAAGTATGCATGGGGTTGATTCGTCGCAAGATACTTTAAGCAAAACTTCTTACTGTCATTCTTAGTTTGAGATTTTAATTGTTTGAATCTCGGATTCTTTGATTTGGGGCATGATGCTTCCACTTTGTATTAACATTCAAGTTACCTTTCATAGATTTCTGATGCGTATTTACGATAGAATTGGATGAATTATTTTCGACAATTTAGAACCCTTACTTTTATACAAAGGACAAACAATTTTATAAAATTAATTTAGATTCAAAGAGCATCTAACCTGGCAATAGCCTTGCATTTTACTGCGGCTGTAACGCCTCCAGTTCCCTATTTAGCAAAGTGATTTTGGAGGTGTTTCAAGACTAATCTCATACGAGACCAAAATCTGTGAAGAAAGAGTGGAGGGTCGAGGAAAACAAAGATCATATTCAAGATCAGCTAAGTAAACAACCATGCGTCCCTCTGGAGAAAAGTCGTCGAGTCAGTAACCACCGGTAGATGGCATCCATAACCTTTGGCTTTTGAAATACCGAACAAGTCTTCCACCTGAAAATGCGTGTGGTTCTTCTTTTCATACGAGACCAAAATCTGTGAAGAAAAGAGTGGAGGGCCGGGGAAAGCAAAGATTATATTCAAGATCAGCTAAGTAAACAACCACTGCGTTCCTCTGGGGAAAAGTCGCCGAGTCAGTAACCGTCGGTAGATGGAATCCATAACCTTTGGCTTTTGAAATACCGAACAGGTCTTCCACCTGAAAATGCGCATGGTTCTTCTTCAGCTCTTCCAACTGGCCTGATCAAACTTCTCCTTAATCAGACGCTCATTCTTAGCCTTGTCAGTCCAGACAGCCCAAAGGCGGTTTGAGTCAGGAACAGGTGGAAGAAATTGAGGCTCTGTTGAAGATAAAATCCTTTCCCTTAGAGAGAAAAATTCCCATTCAAGAAGAAGGGCCGCCAAATGCTGGGTATGATTAACGAATTAATTCAGTAAAGCACGAGGTATGACCGAAAAAGCTAGCAACGTCGATGAAATAAGTCAAAGGAAGCCGAAAACTAGGAAAGGAAGGATGACTTTGAGAAGTGAAGAAACAAACGGGGCAAGACAACTCACGAGTACAACCGGAGAAGTGGAGAAATAAGAAAGTAGAAGATGGGAATTAACGGAAAATGGTTAAGGAAGAGCAAACGTCTTATTTATAGCAAAAACAAGTGGTTCTTAAGCCCAACCGACATCTTCAATTACTTGTTGAAGTTCCGATGCAACCGTCATTAAGTGGCATGTGCGTAGGATCGGACAAAATAACGGCCACGTCGTGCAAATCCGCTCCACTCTCCAAGGCATGATCATCATTACTGTTAAGCCAAGTTCACCAATCACAATTAGCGGAAGGTGAGCATTTTTTAAGAATTCATGATAATCGTCCAATCATATCCAAGCATTCCGAAGTGTTCTGCCACCTAAGCATGCAAACTGCCCTGCCCAAAAGCCGTCCGTCGATGTTCGTCTGCTGAGATCAACTCGAATATTCCAAAA
This sequence comes from Beta corolliflora, assembly GCA_947648045.1. Lineage (NCBI taxonomy): Eukaryota > Viridiplantae > Streptophyta > Magnoliopsida > Caryophyllales > Amaranthaceae > Beta > Beta corolliflora. The sequence goes on along the minus strand of CANSZD010000355.1, from coordinate 19,090 downwards.
CCAGATCAAAACCCATCATCCTAGCCAGTTTAATGGGTTTGGAGGGTAAATTATTGGGGGTTTAAATATATATTTTTCCATTTGGCACTAACATAAAGGTAACTTAATCTAACAACACAAACACATACATTTGACAATTCTCTTCATCTCTCTTGCCTACTCTTGCTCATATATCTAACTTAAGCATTGGAAAGGGATCACCCGGAAACCCCACAATTTAGTCTTCTTGTATTGTTTTGCAGGCGACCGCCCACTTGGAGATTCGAACCATCAATCACCATACTCACATTGGATTAGTTAAGGCCCACTTGCTAATTGAGCCCACAATATTGTGTTGTTAAAAGAAGCACTATATAAGACTGCGAAATATAAATTATGTTAGTACCTTTGTCTTGCACAAGCACTTAAGACATGAGATTCGCACCGAAAGTTACTCAAAATTTAACCAAGCAAAATTGATCCGTGAGTCTAGAATAGTTACATAAACTTGCCTGAAACTATGTTAATTCTATGCGTTATTGTTTACACCAACACTCTAGTGACAACTCGAAAGCACGTATTTCTTAGAGATGGTAGTAAAATGTACGTTGTACGTACGTGGTTGATTATTTAGGAGAAAGTATCGGCAGCTCATAGTGAGATGCCAAAATGACATCTCACAAGGGTATTTTTGATATTTTGCACAAAAAGACAAATGAATGAGTGAATGACCCATGCCACATCATCATCTTTTTATGCGTTCTGTTCCTCCCCTCTCTCTCTCTCTCTACAGTCTCCTCCCTTCAACTCAACTCCCTGCACTCGTCCGTCGTCCCCGACTCGCCGATTAGTGACAGCGTCCCCGTGTCGCCGGCGAGTTAGCAACGAGTCGAACTGGGGCTGTGACATTTTTGTGGAACCGGTGTTGACAGAGGGGCTCGGGTTGGAGTGGAGGAGAGAGAAAATGTTCTCCGGAGCTCGCCTGTGACATTTTTGTGGAACTTTTTTTGAATTTTGTCGAATTCAAGTTTTTTTGATTTATAACCCCCCTTCTCCCTCTTCTTCCTCCTCCCCCCTTTCTCCCTCTCCCTCTATATCTCGAAAAAACCCATTTTCTTCTACCATTGAATTCAAAATATTATCTGAAAATAATCCCCTAAATTCATTGGCAAATTAAATGTTGCTAAATTCCATATCACATTAAGATTTGAATTAATTCAAGTTCGTCGCCATTGAAGCTAAGAATTGACTTCTCCAGTAGCTCTTGGTTGCAACTTGCAACAATTCTTCGTCATTCTCCTACTGTATTTCTTGCTCTGTCCTTCGTTTTCAGCCATTGATTGTTGTTTCCTCTTTGGAATTTCCTGGCAGGATTTTACAATTGCGCATTGCCAGTGGCGGAGCCACCAAGTCAGTGCTACCCCTGATTTTTTTTTTTAAAATGAAAACCAAGAGGCGAAAAGCGTGAAGAAGCAAATCAAGTTAGTCCAATAGTTGTTTCTCTCTTCTCACTCAAGTCCCTTTCTTCGTCTGAAATGATGTCGTTGCCGGCTGCGGTGGCCACCGCTAGTGTCTCTAAAAACTCAAGTCGCCGCTTGACTGGTGGATGCTTGGAGTGGTGCAGAGGTGATGCACACAGCGGTGGCGCTCCGTCTCCTGGATTGGCACTGTTGGTCTACTAGGTGAATACTGTGTTCATCATTCATGCAAATTGCAAGGGAGTTCATAATTTATATTGTAGATGTGTAAAGGGAAAATATAGGGGCAAGCTACAAGATTGAAAAGAAACAAATCTGGAGGAAAGGTGAAAGAAAGACAACTAAGCTTGACAATAAATCATGAATAATTATGTTCAATTCTTACTTCTTTTTTCAGCTAATGATAATTATTAAGTTGTAGTTAGGACGACTTAGGTATTATGTCCTTTGCAAGATTTACAAGAATATTTTACACTTCTCGTTTTAAAAGAATTTGATTTTAACAATTTTTTTGTGTAAATTGCTTGTTTTTGGATTATTACCCTTCTCAAATCCATGAATTATGATTTATGCCTTGTGGGATCTATGAATCGTAGGAATTTATAAATTTGTGGATTTATGGTATTTGAATTGTGAATTGTGAATTGTTGAATATGGATTTAGAGTTGTTACTTGTGAATTGTGTCAATTGTATTCAATTATAATTTGTGGATAATTGAATAATATACAATAATAATAATGATGATGTGAATTTGTGATGAGTTGTGAGATGGTTTTTTTATTATCTCAATGTTGAATTTAATGCTAGTAAGAAAATACTAGTTGAATTAATTAGTGAATTTTTGGGAAAGATTTGTTTTCAAATTTGATGCGCTTGTAAATCAATTCTGAAATTTGTGAACAGTCGTAATTTTCTTTTATTAAAGTACTTTGAGGTTATATTTGGATTTTGTAGCATTTTGAATTAGTTATTTTTTTGGTATTCGATGGTATCACAAAATTGCACTACCCTAACTTAAAATCCTGGATCCGCCACTGCGCGTTGCAAGTTCATAATTGGCCAAATTTCCTCATTCTTATTGATGCTTTGGTTGAAATGTATAGTAGTTGTGAATTGATTCATACTTGGCATAATTCATCATTCTTATTGATGCTTTGGTTGAAGTGAAAAGTAGTTGTGAATTGATTCATACTTGGCATAATTCATCATTCTTATTGATTTTTTTTTGGTGAATTCCTATTGATGCTTTGGTTGTAGTATATAGTATTGACAGAAAGTTATTTTGTTCTTATTGATGCTCGTGATTTTGTGAATTGATGAAAATTGATAAATTGTTATTGATGCTTTGGTTGAAATAATATTAGTTGCAAACTAATTGGTTAAACTTAACATGGTTGAATTTAAAAAGTACGAACACTTTTTTGTTATTGTTTCTTATTTAAAGTTTAAGGAAAACACATAATATAGGATTTGATATGAACCTTGTTGTTCTTGGGATATGAGTCTCATAGAAGGTGATATGATTGAGGGTTGAATACAATATATGATCGAGTAAGACGAATTTTTTTTAAAGATTATTGTAGGAAGTTTGAGATTTTCGATTTTTTATCGTTTTTATTTGAATTTGGGTTGAAATGTAAGATAATTTGTGCAAAAATTATACTTTAGAATTTAGATGCTTGGATGTGCATATGATCATTATCAGGATTTACTTTGGTTAATAAATGAATATACTAAGACACACTTTTAACTGAAAACACTTAGATACACTTTGGCATTTGAGGTGGCAAATATCAATTTTTCACTGAATATATTCGAATCTCAATATATACTTCCTCTGCTCTCAAATAAGTGAAATAATTTTCTCAACAAGCTCTAAAATAAAAGAGATAAGTGTTTCACTTATTTCATCAATTTAAAAATTCTCATAGAAAATAGTTGGTATCATTTAAAGGATCATTGGTAGTTTGGTACCAATAATATATTTAGTCATTAGTCATGTGTTACAATTTGTTTTATATATTCAAAATAGTTTATTTTTCTATCTATTTGCAAGAATATGTTTTAATGCAAGTTTATTTAGTAGAATATTAAAGTATGATTAAATTAAAGTAAGTTTATGAGATAAAAAAAATGCAATATTTGTAAATTCTTGTGAAAGATTGTTCGATCAGATACAAAGTTTATACTGTATATCTTAATATCTCTATTATATAAGGGAAGTGGGAGGAAGATGGTATCCCCCTGTGAAAATACTAAATTACCGTTAATGATCTAATGAAATGAAAAAATTACAAAAGATTTAAGAACCCTTTCTTGCAACTTGTCATACGAAACAAGTTAAAAATGGTATATGCATCAAATATGTCAATCAAAATATCTTAACCTTTTTTTTACGGTTTATTTACCAAGTATCCCCCGAGTTTTTAGAAAATTCATCAAGTACCCTCGCACTTTTCAAAATTCACCAGGTACCCCTCAGTTTCATGGCAATACATCAAAATGCCCCTAATGACTAACGTCAGTTAACTCCATTAGTCATTAACCCTAATTAACCCCTCTAACCCTAACCCTAACCCTAACCCCCTAACCCTTACCCCTAATCTAATGCCCTAACCCTATTAACGACAAACATCCTTTAATTGAGACCATATTAAAGTATTAAAGTCTCCTTTGAATGATACCATATTGTCAAGGGTACCATATTGTCTCCTTTAAATGATATACCAAGTATCCCACTAAGGATATCAAAGTATCATTATTGTACCAAAATATCCTGTTAATGGTACCAAAACATCATTTGAATGATGCCATATTAAAGTATGAAGGAGATGTGTGGCTAGGCAGGCGAACAGAGAGAGAAACGAGGTAACCTCACGGGGAGGAAGATATTGAGTTGGGCTTTGACAGTGAGAAAGAATCACGCGGTTTAATTAGTAAAGAATCATAATCTGCTAATCGAAATTGAACTTAGGAGATAACATGGCGCATAAATGATTACGTTTAATCAATCTTTTTTTATAAATCTCAAGTTGTGGAATTTATGTTAACTCTCCTTAGTTAATTCTAAGAGAGAGACATATTGTAATTATTTGAGGTACTTGAAAACTGTTATTATCATCATTAAGATAAATGTAGATTGATAATCATAAAGTGTGAAAGAGTATGAATTTTATATATATATATATATATATATATATATATACTTCCTGCATTCCAAAATAAGTGAAACACTTGTCTCAAAAAACTCTCACATAAATGAGAGAAGTGTTTCACTTATTTTGGAACGGAGGAAGTATATATGTATGAATTATATATATATATATATATATATATATATATATATATATATATATATATATATATATATATATATATATATATATATATATATATATAATTCATACATATATATGCAAAAGCACGTGTTATGCATAATTGGTTTAGTAACTCTCGTTATTTATTTTTAACTGAAAAACTTTTTGTTGTTGGTATTTTACCGAATATGAGTGTATACTCGTTACTCTGATATATAGGCTCATGATTGGAATTCGATTGGATTTAAAAGTATATATGTATTAGTGACTTATTTGAACTTATCTAAACGACTCTGAATTTAACTGACTTATTTAAACTTATCTAAACATAAACTTATAAACGTGATATTATTATTTTAACTTATATGGAAATCATATTTAGCTTACTTTGGCATTCAGAGTAAGGTACTTTCGCATTCATAAATTATTGTTACTTCGGCATTGATATTTTGGTATTTGGACATTCATGATTTGTTACTTTGACATTTACCCGAGCGGGAACTGTTCATGAACAGGTCAAGCTCATTATCACCCCTAGTACCTGCCATGGGTAGCGGGAAGGCGACGAGCATAAATATTTTTACTGTGATAGAGTATAAAACTATTCATGGCACTCCAACCATCAGCATAATATTTTGGTTGAATTAGTCCTTTGACATTTTGGTTGAATTGGTTCTTTTTAAGTGGAATATTTAGCGCCAGGTATGAGGGAGGTATGTGCTGCATCGACACTTCAAGCGCAATGCGCTCTCGTGTGAGGGGGCGTGATAGAAAATAAAACTATTCCAGGGTCTCCAACCATCAGTGTAAACTTTTGGTTGAATTAGTCCTTCAACAAGGTGGATAGTGCCAAACTATTATGTCAATGGTACCAAAGTACTCTTTGAATGATACCAAAGTATTCAATCAATGGTATCAAACTATTATTTGAATGATACCAAAGTATTCAGTTAATAGTGCCAAACTATCCTTTGAATGATACCAAAGTAACCTGATAATAGCCTTTCAATGATACCAAAGTATCCAATCAATGGTACCAAGATTTAATTTGAATGATATCAAAATATTCGATCAATGGTACCAAAGTATCATTTGAATGATGCCAAAGTATCCAATCAATGGTACCAAAGTATCATTTGAATGATACCAAAGTATCCTATCAATGGTACCAAAGCATCCTTTGAAATGATACCAAAGTATTCTGTCAATGGTACCAAAGTACTCTTTAAATGATACCAAAGTATCCTGCCAATGGTACCAAAGTATTCTGTCAATGGTACCAAAGTACTCTTTGAATGATACCAAAGTATCCTGCCAATGGTACCAAAGTATCATTTGAATGATACCAGAGTATCCAAAAAATGGTAACTAAGTATCCTTTAAATGATACCAAACTATCCAATGAAAGTCTGTTGATATGAGTACCAAAGTCTTTAGTCATTGATACTAAAGTGTATGAGTACCAAAGTCAGATGATAATAGTACCAAAGTCATTGGACATTGGTAACAAAGTCATTGGACATTGGTAACAAAGTCAATGGGTACCAAAGTCAGTTGACATTGGTACCAAAGTCATTGAATACCAAAGTCAGTTGATTGTAGTACCAAAGTCATTTGACATTGGTACCAAAGTCATTGGGTACCAATGTAAGTTGATATTGGTACCAAAGTCACTTGACATTGGTACCAAAGTAATTGGGTATCAATGTCAATTGATATTGGTACCAAAGTTGGTACCAAAGTCATTGAGTACCAAAGTTAGTTGATGATATTAGTACCAAAGTTATTTGACATTCATTGGTACCAAAGTCATTTGATATTAGTACAAAAGTCATTTGATGTTGGTACAAAAGTCGTTGAGTACCAAAATCAGTTAATAGTAGTATCAAAATCAAATGACATTGGTACCAAAGTCATTGAGTATCAAAGTAAGTTGACATTGGTACCAAAGTCATTGACATTGGTATCAAATTCATTGGGTACCAATGTCAGTTGATATTAATACTAAATTCAAATGACATTGGTACCAAAATTATTGGGTACGAAAGTTAGTTGATAGTAGTACCAAAGTCATTGGTACCAAAATCATTGGGTACGAAAGTTAGTTGATAGTAGTACCAAAGTCATTGGTACCAAAATCATTTGGTACGAAAGTCAGTTGATAGTAGTACCAAAGTCATTTGACATTGGTACCAAAGTCATTGAGTACCAAAGTCAGTTGATGATATTAGTACCAAAGTCATTTGACATTGGTACCAAAGCCATTGAGTACCAAAGTCATTTAATAGTAGTACCAAAGTCAAATCAATTGTACCAAAATATCCTTTAAAATGATACCAAAGTATTATATCAATGGTACCAAAGTAATAATTGAATGATACCAAAGTATTCAATCAGTCCACATGCTGCGGTCCTCTAGAAATCTGCCATTTGTTGAATTTCTATTGGTCCTCTTATTATTAACGTTATAATTTTTGTAACGTTAATATTTTAAAAAATACAATTCAAAAAAAAAAAAATACCAAAATTTATAATTTTTCATTCTCTATAAATAGACTCCCATTTTGCTATACTTTATTCACAATTTTAGTTTTCTCTTCTCTTCCTATTATCATTTCTTTTATAACATAATTTTGCTTTAGCTTACAATCTTCCAGAAAAAAATGCTTCATAATTATGGATTCTAATTATCCTAATTATGTACCTAATCCTAATCCTAATCCTAATCCTAATCCTAATCCTAATCCTAATCCTATTCTTAGTAGAAGACGCATAAATCATCCAATAAATCCACAACAAAATACAAACTAAAACCCCATAAATTACCAATAAAATCTTAATAATTACCCCAAAATCCCCTAAATTACCCACAAAATCCGCATAATTATCAGCAAAATCTCTCAAATTATCCACAAAATTCAACTCAAAACTATCCTCAAAATTACGCCCAAAATAATCGCCAGCATCAACAGAATTACCAATATAATTCCACCCCTGAGAGTTCCCATAACCAACAAAATTGTGCACGAAATTATCCACAAAATCAAGATTACGATGATGATAGTGATGATGATGATGAAGATGAAGATGATGGTCAGTTTGAAGTTCCATGCATGCAACAAACGTTCACTCAACTTTTGTCTGAACCGACACAATTTCAACTAACTCCTCAACCAACTCCTCATCCAACTCCACAACAAACTCAAGAACCCATTGTAACTGAGAAAAAAAATTGGTTGAAAGCTGAAAAAGAAGCACTAGTTTCAGCATTCATGAATACGAGTTTAGACAGCATTGTTGGAACGCAACAGAAAAAGGGTGCGTTTTGGGGGAGAGTGATGGAAAAATATGAGGCAGCGAGATAAGCCAACCCTCATGAAATTCAATTCCGCGCTATTGGCAGTATGAAGGGCCAATGGTTCAGAATGTCTGAAGCGGTGCAAAAGTGGTGTGGATGCTACGACAAGGCAGAGGTAAGAAAGAGGAGTGGCCAAAATGATGATGATGTGATCTCCGAAACTCATAAGATATTTGAAAGCACGGGAGGTAATATAAATTTCACTTCTATGATGAATGGATCCACATGAGTAAGTTTGATAAGTATCGTTCCATCTTGACTAACCCCGTTTACAAGATAACACGTGGACGTCCATCGAATACGCCTCAAATGTCTGATTCTGTTGGTTCTGGAAGTAGTGGGAAGAGAACAAGGTCTGAAGATGGAGGCTCCACACCAACCACGCCCACAAGCGGATATGTTCGGGATTCCTTGCCTCGTCCAGAAGGCAACAAGAAAGCTAAGGCCAGACTCAAGGGTAAGAGCTAAACCAGTGAAGCTATTGAAGCTTTTTCATCATTTGGTGACAGACTTCAACTCTATGGTGAGCGAAAGGGTAAAGATTTTGATATGCAACATGAGAAACTAGAGTTTCTTAAGCAAAAGGAAGCAAGGAAGCAAAAGCAACTGGAGTTGGAAGAGATCAACAGGCAGAGGCAGATGGAAATTAGAGGAGAAAAACTTAAAGATGCAACATTATCAGATGAATTGGCAAATGCTCCAATCATTAACATCTAAGGTAATTCGTACACCATGGGAATATGAAATGATAAGCAATCTGCAAATATATTTTAAGAACTTTGGGGGAGTGTAGTATTTACTTTTGGAGTAATATGTTTAGGCTTTTAGTGTCGATTTAATATGTTTTAGGTGTAAGTGTTTTTAATTATATTATGTTGTATGTTTGAGTGTTAATGTATTATGTTTTAGGTTGAGTGTTTGAGTTTTAATGTATTAAGTTTTTGTTGTAATGTTAGTTTCTGTTATAAAAGTTTTAAGTATTTTATCCATTATCTATGATCCCATACTACTTTTTAGAGAACCCATGTGATAATGTCTATGAAGAGACAACTCTATGCTCCCTTACTCATTTTCAGATAACCCATGTGTTACTGTCTCTGAATAGACATCTCTATGATCCCATACTACTTTTTCAGACAACCCATGTGATAATGGCTCTGAAGAGACATCATTACATACTCCTTTTCAGAGAGCCCATGTGATAATACACTTCCTACTTTAAAAAGGATCTCTATGCTCCTCCATTAGTTTATATAAAAAGGATCAGAGTTCCACAATTCTCTACAACAATCTCCTCAACCGATATCCTACAAATCTAAAATGAATTCCTACAAATTTAGTATAAGTTCAACTTCCTCTTCTTCTTCCGATGATTTAGAAGAGGATATCGAGAACCAAGAAGTAGATGACATGATCGACAATGTCACTCATACTTACCTCCCTATCCATGTGTCGGTGGTCACTCCTAGAATGAGACCGGGTGGGCGCACTAAACCTCGGGCTGATAGGGGTCGAGAAGAAGGTCATTTAAGATTATACAATGACTATTTTGCAGAAAATCCAGTTTACTCAAATAGGTTATTTCGACGTAGATTTCTTATGCAAAAACATGTTTTTGAGCGTATCATGAATGAAGTTGTGAGGAATGACGATTGGTTCGAACAAAAGAGGGATTGCACCGGTCGTTTTGGCTTGTCGCCGTTGCAAAAGTGTACCGCAGCAATACGACAATTAGCTTATGGGTGTGCTTCTGACGCTTGCGATGAGTACATACGTATTAGTGATAGTATGGCAAGATTGGCGCTTCAGAGATTCGTTGATGGTGTCATCAACCAATTCAGTAATGTGTTCTTAAGACGACCGAATGAAGTCGATGCGAGGGAGGTCATTACAATTGGAGAAGAACGTGGATTTCTGGCATGATTGGTAGCATTGATTGTATGCATTGGGAGTGGAAAAATTGTCCAACAGCATGGAAAGGACATTATCAAGGAAGGGCAGGGGTAGCTACACTTGTGCTTGAAGTCGTAGCTGATAGGGACTTGTGGATTTAGCATTCTTTTTTCGGAATGCCGGGAAGTTGCAACGCTCTGAACGTGCTTCATAGATCTCCTGTGTTTGAAGATGTTTTAGAAGGGCGAGCTCCAGCTGTTAATTTCGTTGTAAATGGCCATCAATATAACAAAGGATATTACCTAACTGATGGTATCTATCCGAAATGGGCTACTTTTGTGAAGTCCATAACGAGTCCACAATCTCATAAAGACAGACTCTTCGCAAGACATCAAGAAGCAGCAAGGAAAGACGTGGAACGAGCATTTGGAGTACTACAAGCTCGATTTGCTATTATTCGGATGCCATCCCTTGCTTGGGATGTCGATATACTTCATAAGATTATGTTGGCGTGCATAATTATGCACAACATGATAGTTGAAGATGAACGAGAAACCTACCAAAATTACATGGATCCATCAGAGTTCGATGTAGGGAGATCTCGACGTCGTTCTGCTCAGAGAAACAATGAAGAGCATGAAGGTCGCTTTTATCATAACGAGTAAATTGTCGACATCAACACGTATTTGCAGCACAAAGCACAAAATCGAAGATCAACAAACTCATTTATCTTTGAAAAACGATTTAATCGAACATATATGGGGAAAGTACGGTAGGAATGGGAACTAAAATAATGGAATTTTATCAATTTTAATTTTTTGTTTTAGTGTTGCATTTAATTTCCATGTCTTGTTTTCATTTGATATATGTAATTTGTTTTGAATGGATGCATCTTTTTTACTATTTGTCAACTAATATTAATTAATTTCCAAAAAAAAATTGATTAGATTACGATAATTAATTAGTCATCGATAATTAATATTTAATAAAAATTAGTAATTATGAATTAATAATTATAAGAGTTAATTATAATTAATTAGCGTAAATTGGTTTTACATTAAATCAATACAACTCCATAGAATTATTTAAAGAGAGAGAAAATGTGGTGGGGTAGGAAAAAAGGATGAGAGAGAGTGATGAACCATTATTTTTGGGTTCATGGTTAAGAATTGGAAATGGTTTGTGAAAATGATGTGGAGGAGAGAGAATGATGAACCTTTTTTTTGGGTTCATTGATAAGCTTGCTCTAAAGTATGCTATCAAGGATAACTAAGTATCCTTTGAAAGATTCCAAAGTATATAGACTTTTTATGATACTATTGATATGGTATGAAAGTATTCTATAAAGGATACCCGGCATACCCCTTTAAATGATACCAAAGTAGTATTTGAATTATATCTAAGTATTCAATTGATGTGTATTTTATATGGAGTTTTTAGCCCCATTCCCTTAGCATTGATTATTGTTTTGAGCTCTCTTGAGCTCGTATTTGTGTGATTTGATATGGTTGGGTTTGGTTTGGTTTCTTTATGCCTTAATCTTGCTACGCAAGGAAAGTTCCTATTGATTTATTACTATGTTTAATTCATGTAATTGTACAATATAATGGGCTATCATTTAGCTTCTAAGAGTTAGAATCGAAAGATTGTACTCATTAGAAGCTTGTTGCAATTGGTAGATCCGATTATGTTAGTGATCGTCTCGCATATGTTGATCTAAGAGTGTTAAGACCCAATCGTAGGATTAGCAAAAGACTCTAATTACTCATCCCTTAATCCAAATATCGTTAAGATTTATTGTATTGATTGAGTTGGTGTAAGCATGGTGTACCGAACGAATGCCTTGGGTTTTAATTATTTGATTAACACATACCTAATTAAGTTTGCTTTAGACTAGTTATTAATCATTCAACAAACTTTCTCCTGAAATAGTTAAGTAATTGAACATCAAACTATAAATATACTCTCATTGTGGATCGACCCGTATTTGGTAAGTCTCTGCTACCAACAGACACTGTGAACTTGTGGTATTACTTTTGAACTCATGACAAAATTAATGGTACTAAAGTATCATTGGAATAATACCAAAGTATCCAATCAATGGTATCAAAGTACTTTTTGAATAATGATACCAATGTATATTGTCAATGATACCAAAATACTCTTTCAATGATACCAAATTATCCAATCAATGGTACCAAAGTATCCTTTAAATGATACCAAAATATCCTATCAACGTTACCAAAGTATCCTATCAACGTTACCAAAGTATTGTGTGTCAATGGAAATTTATTTAGTAGAATATGGTATAATTATATTTTATAGTAGGAAAAATTATTTTAAATAAGTCAACCTTTGCCTGGTCTTCCCATTTTAAGTCTACCTTTTGATTATCCCTGATTGAGTTAGGCTTGTAAGGCTATTTTCTTCTATTGAGTTTTAACCTTGTTTGTGACCTATTTAGCAAGTTACATGTGCCACGTGTCGCTATATGATTGGTTTGCTATTTTTTTTTTGTTTTTTTTTCTCCTCCTCCAGTCATCTTTATCTTCCCTCTCCCTTAAGACCACCCCACACCCACCCCTCCTACCCATACCCCCCGCAAGCCCACCCCCACCCTCCCTCTCCCCTGCATCCCCACCAGCGGCATCCCCCCACCCCCCCCGCCCCTCTGCGTTTCCACCGGTAGCACCCCCCACCCCCCACCCCACCCCACCCCCTCCCCTCCCCTCCCCTGCTAGTTGCGTTCCTAGCCCACGACGCGCCCCCGCCTACGCCACCCCCTTCCCCACTCCTACCCCCACTCCTTCGCCTCCCTCGCCCATTCCCCTATCATCTCCCCTTCGTCCCGGCCCAAAGCCCCGTCGCCCAACACTAACCTCGCTCGGTGAAGGTGGCGGGGAGAAATAGAGAGAGAGAGAGAGAGAGAGAGAGAATAGAGAGAGAGAGAGAGAGGGGCGGGGGAGGTGTTCGCGAGGGGGGGGGGAGGTCGCAGGGACGAGGGGGTGCGGGAGGGGAGTTTGTAGGGGTGGGGGCGGGGAAGGGGGTGTTCGCGAGGGCGGGGAGAGGGGGGGGGGGAGGTGTTCGCGGGGGCGGGGAGAGGGTGGGGGAGGTGTTAGCGGGGCGTGGGGGAGGTTGCGGGGAGAGAGGGGGTGCGGGAGGGGCGTCGCGGGGGTGGGGGGCGGAGGGGGGGGTGTTCGCGAGGGGGGGGGGAGGGGGGGGAAGGGGGTGTTTGCGGGGGGGTGGGGGCGGGGAGGGGGGTGTTCGCGGGGGGTGGGGAAGGGGTGTTTGCGGGGGTGCGTCAATGGGTTTATTTTTTTGGGTGGGTTTTCGGTTTTGGGTGGGTTAATGGGTGGGTTTTCGGTTTTGGGTGGGTTAATGGGTGGGTTTTCGGTTTTGGGTGGGTTAATTGGTAAACTTTTTTATTTATCAATTTATCGGAGTTACCGGTCATTTAGCCTAATTAAAGTTAATGGTGCTACAAAGTTGACTTGACTAGGAATAATCAAAAGTTAGACTTGAAATTAGAAGACCACGCAAATGTTGACTTATTTAAAATAATTTTTCCTTTATAGCATGATTATAAAAAAAACCAGTTTATGCAACAGAATAACGCGGTGTTATTGCTACTAGTCCGACTTAATTTTTTTTAATAAGTTTAGATTGGATTAAAAATAACATAAATAGTTTTTTTTTAACAAATTTTAAGGATATTTAGTAAAATATGGTACCATTAATAGGATATTTTTTTATGTATATTTGCACAAATATGTTTTAATGCAAGCTTTGAGTAGAATATTAAATTGTGATTATAAAAATAAATTTAGTTTATGCGACAAAAAAGCCCGTTAAAAATTTAGTTTACGATTTTTTCACCAAGTACTCCCGAGTTTTCAAAAAATTCACGAGTTACCCCCCAACTTTTCAAAATACACGGGGTACACTTAAGTTTTATTAATAATACACCAAAATACCCTTAATGACTAACGACGTTAGTCTTAACCCTTATTAAAACCTAATTAACCTAACTAAATCCTAACTTCTAACCCCAACCCTAAACCCTAGCCCTCCCCCACCCTCCCGGCGAGACCCCACCCTCTCAACATCCCCCCCTCACCCCTAGCGGCGCCCCTCCCCACCCCCCCTCCCCCCACCCCGGCGAGCGCCCCCACCCCCCCCCCTCCCAGCCAGCCCCCCTCCCCCCATCCCCCGTAGTCCCCCTTCTTCCCCCCACGACCTCCCGGGAAAATCAACGCTCCACGCGACCCCAAAATATCAAACGCAAGCCCAAAAAAATCGACACGAGCCCGGGCTGTTCCCACGCGAGCCCATAAAATCGAAGCGAGCCCAAGTTTTGTGGGCGGTTGGAGTCGCAGGTCGACGGGGGTTAGGGAAGGGGGGAGTTTCGACGGGGGTTATGGAAGGGGGGAGTTTCGACGGGGGTTAGGGGAGGGGGGAGTTTCGACGAGGGTTAGGGGAGGGAGGGGGGATTCGAAGGGGTTAGGGGTGGGAGGGGGAATTCGACGGGGGTTAGGGGGTGGGGGGCGGTGGGGGTGGGGGAGGGGGGTTAGGGTTAGGGTGAGGATTAGAAGTTAGAAGTTAGAAGTTAGGGTTAGTTAGGAGTTAGGTTTTAGGGTTTAGTTAGGTTAATTATGGTTTAATTAGGGGTTAATTAAGGTTAAGACTAACGGAGTTAACCACCGTTAGTCATTAATGGTATTTGGGTGTATTATTATGAAACTTAGGGGGTACCTCGGTGAATTTTTTGAAAACTTCGGGGGTACTTGGTAGGGCCGGCAAAAGTTGACCCAATCCGATAACCCGACTCGAAACCGACCGAAAATTCCGAGTTTGGGTTGAGATTTTCGACTTGAAATAAAAAATGGGTTGACCCAATCCGGCTCGAAAATATAATAGGTTAGGTCCGGGTTAACTTTTTGAACACGAAAATAACCCGAATAACTTTGATTTAGAAGTCGGATTATTTTCAGGTCGGGTCAACCTGAAATTAACCCAGACTTTCATAACTTATACAACCTAGCGTGTATAGTTGAATTTCATTTCAGGTCATTTTGGGTTAGTTTTGGGTCAACCCGAAATCGGTAAGGTCGGGTTTGGGTTATGATTTTCGACTCGAAATTAGAATCGCAGTCGGGTTTGGATTAGAGGTAAGTGGCTCGAAATATAAATCGAGTCAAGTCGAAATTGACCCAACTCGACCTGATTGCCAGCCCTACTACTTGGTGAAAAAATCGTTTAGTTTATTATTACTCTTTAATACGAGTTAAAATTTACTTGTGAAATAAATTATGTAAATTTAGAAGAAATTGATTTGCCATATTGAAGATATTTTTGTATACATTTATATGACAATATATAATAGAAAATAGTTAGTTAATTTATTTATTACGGGTATCATATTTTTGTATACATTTATATGACAATATATAATATAAAATAGTTAGTTAATTTATTTATTACGGGTATCATACATTAAAAATGGCTAGTAAATATTATCTGAATTACTAAAAGCTATAATATGAAATTTTTAACTTTTTTGCTCCTTGCATTGTTACTTTGATACCATTGCATTAATACATTGATACCCTGAAATATCAATCTCAATTTTATAAGGAGCGGTTGAATGGTATTATATCATTAAAAAATTATTTATCTAATAAGTTGAGTCATATTCTTTTTTTGGCCAAGGAAAAAATATATACTTTAATAATAAAAGTCTACAATTAATCATGGCGAGTTATCAAATTTTAAAATTGATTTACAATCGTATCAAGACTTGCATCTAAAAACAAACCGTTACTTAACTAGTGTTAGGCCCTGTTCTTTTGGACTTATTTTCAGTTAATTTTAGTTCAATTAATTTAATTTCAGTTCAGTTCAGTTAATTCCAGTTCAGTTCGTTTCAGTTCAATCTTATCTAATATTTTAATTATTATTTTTGTTTTCAATATTACTATTAATATTGTTATTATTATTATTAATATTATAATTATAATAACAATAATTTTTTATTTTTTTATATTTTTATTGTCATTATTTTTTATTTTTTTTTTATTTATTATTATTATTATTATTATCTACACCACCAACAACAATTTAATGAAAATAATAAACAATTATGTAATAATAATAATAATAATAAGTATTGATAATATTATGTTAATACTTATTGATTATTATCGATTATTATTATTTTAGAAAATTAAATATACAATTCAGTTCAATTTCTCTCAGTTCAGTTAATTTCAGTTCGGTTAATTTAATTTCAGTTCAGTCAAAATAAGTTCAAAAGAACAGGGCCTTAGTCTTACTCTTTTATAATTCAACATTAGAAGATTAAAAAATAGCTTCACAATGCAAATCACTAATTCCCAATATAATAATTGTCAAAAAAAAAAAAATTCCCAATATCACAATTTTTATAGGGGATTGTTAAACATCGCCACCAAATTACTTAAAATCGCCCCAATAACCCTCTAAAAGTACCATTATACCCTTACTATATTTTATTGATTTTACTCCAACTTCACTCCACCACTAATTCATATTCTCTCTCATCTTCACCATCACCACCGACGATCAACACCGACGATCACCACCGACGAACACAAAATTCCGACGAGCTATTTTTTTTTAACGAATTCCATGGGCCTAACGTGTGGCCTGCACGTTGGCCACCATGGACACAACGTCCGGCCCGGGCGTTGTGTCCATGAGGCTAACGTGCGAGCCACACGTTGGCCACCATGGACACAACGTCCGGCCAGGCGTTGTGTCCATGGTGGCCAACGTGTAGGCCACACGTTAGCCCCATGGAATTCGTTAAAAAAAAAATTAGCTTGTAGGAAAAAAAATTACGTCGTCGGTGGTGATCGTCGGTGGGTTGGAGGTTGCGATTGGTGGTTAGTGATTTTAGGTGGTGGTGGAGAGAGAGTTGTAAAAGCAGCCAAGGGTATAATGGTACATTTACATGGTAGTTGGGGCGATTTGAAGTAATTTTAGGGCGATGAATAGAAGTTCAGTTTTTATATCATCCAAAATCACGATTCAGCAACTGGGAATTAGTACAACACCACCGAAACGCCACCACCATCAATTCGCTTGTAGGACTTATCCCTTCCGGCATTGGCCGTTTGCCTTCTCTTAAAACCTTAATGTTAGACGGCAACCGCCTTAGAGGTCAAATGCCACCTAGCTTAGGAAATCTTAAGGGGGAAAAAAGTACCTTGCTGGTCCTATCCCACTTGGCACTTACTTTAAAAACCTTGAGAGTTTGCAGTTTATTGATCTTAGCAACAATTTATTATTTGGCGTAATCCCTGATTTCATAATAAGCTTATACCCATATATATCACTTTGCAGGCCAGTCTTAATGCGCTTTCAGATGTTTCCCTGAGTGACAACCAGGTCACAGGAAGGATTTCTGAGAGAATCGGTGGTCTTAGTAATAATCATCTTACAGGTCCAATTCCTGAATCTATTGCTAGATTAGAGAATTTATGATACCTGAATTTGTCAAGAAATGCGCTCTCAAATCCTCTGCCAAAGGCTTGCCATCTTTGTTGTCAATTGACCTGTCTTACTCTTACAACAGTTTCAGCTTAGGGACAGAGTTCCTGATTGGATCATTTAGCTGGTTGTAATCTTAAAGGAACTCACTCTTCCAACTTGCAAAACACCTACCTCTTTAACCTCCATAGATTTCCCAATAACCATTTCACAGATGGTATCTCTAGTTTTTTGAATTTACTCAAGCTATCCAACAAGCAACTCAAGTTCGATGTTTCTAGCATTGTCTTGCCAAGAGCCAGAGGGATATCTTCTATTGATCTCAGCCCGAACCAGCTCTTTGGTCCTCTTTCCGCTATTCTAAATTGATCACACTAGTAGTTTTTCTAGAAGTTATTGATGTCTCAACTCTCAACTCTCAAGGAATATAATCTCTGGCACTATAGCCAGTTTTCAGAATATTTATATGGGTATGAATTTTCAATCCATGTGAATAGTGTTGACACAAAAAGTCCAAGTTAAATTCTTCGGTGGCTCAAATTGCGAGTGGAATTTTGTTGGTTCTTTTCTCCGGCGAAGACAAATTGCCGCAAAGCCGTGAAGGCGACCAGCCAAGCAACAAAATTAAAACCTAAAACCCCGAAAAAAAAACATTATAATAAAACGAAAACAAAATTCACTTATCTTGGCAGTTTTTGTTGGTGGTTCAGGCGAAGGAGGGACTGAGGTCTGCGAGAGAGAGAGAAGAAAAGAGGAGAGAGATGATGTATCCTGCTTTGCTACGGGGCCCACGCTTTTTTTCAGAAGCTGGCATTGTAGAAAATGACTAAAAAGCCCCTGTTTCGCATCTCACTGTGAAACGTCTATCCAAGCATCTCGTAGTATTTAGTAAGTGCTTGCCCTACCCAATCACTTTTCTCTTGAAAACTGTCAGGTAGAGCGGCCAGTCAAAACTCACAACACCAACTAAATTAAAGCGTTAAAAGTAAAACTCACTACACTCTAGATTTCTCTCTCTTTCTTTTCACACAATATTGGAGTACTTGATGTAGTAACTCAAACCTAAACTTCCTTCATCACCTCCGTTTTGTTCTTTTCAAATCAGCTGTTTTTCTATTCACCCAATTTCATGATCACATGTGATTCTTGGTCATAAGAGGAGAGGATATTAGGCAAAGCAAATAAAAAATTGCTCTAAACAAATAGAAAAAGTTAAATAATGGGTGTTCCCGAGAATCAAGTAATACCCAGCTTCAACAAATGTTACAATCAGCTGTGCAGCAGTTCCGATGGACGTACAGTCTGTTCCTGGCGTTATTGTCGCCAGCGGGGGTAATTCTTACACCGCTACCGAGGTGAGTTTTTAGAGATTCCGTATCTTATAGTATTCCACAATTTGTATTACTTGCGTCCCAAGCTTATGTTATTGGTTGTTATCATTATTATTATAACTGAATACTTTTCAATTCTCAAAGTTAAAGCGCAATAATTATTAAATTGGGACACCAGTGGTACACTAATTATGGAACATAAA
>CANSZD010000354.1:0-102121 GCA_947648045.1 Beta corolliflora | reverse complement strand
AAGGAGTCTTTGCCTCTATAACCTTGTAGAAAACTCGAAAGGGCACCTATAGAGGACTTCTCCAACGAGTATTTTTGAGCATCCATGATTAGCATTCATCGGGGCATCACGGTACTTTTGCCTTCAACATCCATATCTTTCGTGAATTCCAAGTTGCTCTTCTCAAATGTTTTCTTCCTCCACTACCCATTTCATTAACGATATCTCCTTCGAGAATTCAAAATCATCATCCTTCTCATTATTTATGAGCATTTCCTCTTCTATTAGTGGTATTGCTATATCAACATCTTCAAGCACACAATTCTCGTGACTCACTGTCCTAGGTGAGCTATACTCGAGGATTATTAACTTCACCCTTGGAGTCACAAAACAGATAGACATTCAAGCAAAATCTTTGGTTTATGAACCTTAAGTTCTCTTCCCTGGAGTAGACTATTGTATATAGAAGAAGAAAAATTCAATGAACTAGATTGCTTCCTCTTGTGAGTGAATACAGACTTGTGCTTCTCATTACTTGACATAGATGAAGCATTTTGGACCATTTTCATACTCATGCATACTACTTTTCTCAGATGTATAGTCGTTAAATAATAGGAAGTGTAGCTTTGCTACCTTCCAACCACGAGGATAAGCATCACCCTTAGTTTCTTAATTTAAGAATTGATTAGATGATCAATTGGACAAATGAAAGGTCTTTCTTGCCTTTCTTTTCCATAGCTATCAAACTAACTTCTTCAAGGGTCGCATCCCCTTAGAGACGACTTCATTTGATTGTAACTGTGAGGGAATACGCTTCCCCATTTTGGTAACTCTTCCTAGCCAAAAGAACATAGTGGCTTAGCTAGTTATGTCTTGTGAACCCCGTAGTCGGAACCCTCTTCTTCTTTATGGTTTCCTTGAGTTTTTAACCAGTTGTTGAAATTCTGATACGATAGCTTTGTCTAATGGTTCAATTACTAAAGCTAGCTTGTTCCAAATTTGAGATTGCAGGCTTGCAGCCCTAACATCACATATTCTAGAATAAGCATGGCCCCTTCTGTAGAAGCTTTTGGCATTAGCAGGGTCCATTTCCAAGACCCAAGAACACAAAGAGATAACCTGATTATACTTATGGAGCTTCAATTCACAAGCTGATAGGTTTAAGAGACAAGAAATTACAAGGTTGAGCGATTTATGTTTCTTTGCTGTTGCATTTGAGAAATCATGAAAAACAGTATTCAAAACTGTTTCATAAATCATGGATGCTGACTGAAATTCCCTTTTCCTAAAGTAAATATTACCAATATTTTAACTCAGTAGCCCAACAGATATCACTCTCCATTGATGATTCATCAATCATCCCAATCTTCAACATATGCATCTCAAAATATTTACCAGTGTATCAAACCTCAATTTCCAATATTCAGGTTCCATTAGGACACAAAGGAATCCCCAAACCACAAACCAAGCAAGAAACAACTAGAACTGGAAATTAAAACATGAGACAAAACAAAAGAGTTGAACTAATTCGAGAAAAGTAGAAAACTAGGTTGAACGTGAAAAGTAATTAGCAGAAAAAAAAAGAGGATCTGTAGCTTATGAGCTTAGCTGAGACATGTGAGGTCCATTTACATTCCCAGACTCGCGGCGACCACGGGTTGTGCTTACCGAGCTGAGAGCATGACGGGGAGCCGACTTGGAGGAAGAAAAGGGGGGATGGAGGACTCGCCGACAAACTACGACGAGCGGCGGCGTGACCTAACCCGGTCACCGGTGAGTTGCGATGGTCGGGTTCAGTCAGATCAAGAAGTGGGTTTAGCGGCGGGAGGGTTAGGGTTTTCGATGAGCAATCTTGTTGTTGCAAAAGAAGTAAGATAAAGATGGCAGCTGAAATCTAACAAATTGAATCATTCTGTTATGAAATATAATATGGATGTCCATTATACCCCGTTAATATATCCGAAATATTACTAGGGTTTTTGTTCTCCAAGCAAATCCCTAACTTATTATATTGTATATATACCCCGGAATTTATATGGAATACACACAATTGACACAACACTATTCTCTCTCTTCTTCTCTTGTTTATTCACAACACGTTATCGCCATCTCAACCTGTGGGCGAGCGAACGAGAAACCAAGGAAATCATGTGTTAGTGAGGTAAGTTTTATCATTAGCGACTATCCTTATTTCTTTGGATTTGACTAATTATAAACAAATTTGTTCCGCCGCAATTTTGAGTAGTCAAGCAAAATATTGCACCGCTCCACTTTTTGTATTGCACTGATGTAATGCGGTAGTCTAGAATTGTGATTCATGTGGCATGGCTGATTTTTCATATTGTATTCTTACTTGCTTTCTAATGCATGATTTTTTTTTCTCCTACGAATATTGCCCTGGAGATTCCTCTCCACTTTTGTCTTATACATGTGTCATAATTTCATGAATTAAATCTTCCTGTTACTAATTTTTTATATTTCAGCATATACAATTGTTGTTTTTATATCTGCGTGAATCGTACTTCTTGCGTCTAAAACAATCGGGGGCGGTTCTTGGATATATATAGCATAATGACACACTATTTTTTGTTTTTTTGTTCTGCGTCTAAAACATGTGTCATAGTATACGATTGTATAAGAAATATAGGAAGTAAAACTATTGGAGTTTGGAAATTGTTTTGCGGAAACGAGCAAGGATCACATCTTCTCACAAGCCGAATCACATGAACTTATATTTATTTTGGCCTAGCTAAACATGATTATTTTTGAAGTTTTTGTGAGATAAGCCCTAAAAGTAGCTATGTGTTGTGTTTTTCTTTGTATGTATAACAATATTATAGGAACATTATTTATTCGAACTATATTCTTACATTCCCTACTCTATGAATTCCTTGAACTACAATATTAAATTACAATTTTATATGAACATATTTATTATCTATGTCCTAATATTGCAATATTCACTTGTATATAGTGAACTATGTCGAATCTTACAAAACTTGAATTTACGGCCCTTGATATTCTTTGGAAAGAACTATTTGTCTTGGGTGTTAGATCTTTGAAATTCACCTAGATGCAAAAGACCTTGGTGATACAATCAAAGAAGGAAATAAAGCAACAAGTCAAAACAAAGCTAAGGCTATGATATATCTTCGCCATCACCTCCATGAGGGTCTTAAGATTGAGTACTTGATTGTGAAAGATCCACAAGTCTTTTGGAGTAATCTAAAGGAAAGGTATGACCACGAGAAAAGCGTATTATTACCTAAAGCTCGTTATATTTGGTTACATTTAAGACTACAAGACTTTAGAGTACGTAAGTGAATATAACTCGGCTATGTTCGAGATTACTTCACGGTTGAAATTATGTGGAGAGAAAATCAACGATGCGAAATGCTTTGGACAAAACATACACTACCTTTCACGCGAATGATGTTGTCCTGCCGGACACAATACCGTGAAAAGGAATTTAAGAAATATTCGAACTTATATCTTGTCTCCTTGTGGGTGAGCAAAATAACAAGCTATTGATGAAAAATCATGAATCACGTCCAAGCGGTTCTGCTCCATTCCCGAGCGAATGGGACATCCCATAATGGGAAAGAAAAATATCATGCCAACAATAGTGGTCGAGGTCGTGGACGTGGATACGGATATGGTCGAGGACGTGGACGTGGATACAGATATGGTCGAGGACGTGGACGTGGATACAGATATGGTCGAGGTCAAGGCCGAGTTGGTTCTTTCAAGAATTCAGATTCCCACTAGAAGAGGGACAATAAAGATGATAGAAACAAGAGAAAGATAAAAATGAGAACGTGACCAATGTGTGTTACCGATGTGGAGGAAAAGGTCATTGGTCTCGTATGTGTCGTACACCAAAACACTTGGTTGACCTCTATCAACAATCATTGAAGCAAAAGGGAAAGAAAGTAGAAACAAATCTTGTGTATGAATGTAGACACATAATCGCGTCTCCCCATTTAAGGGTCCAATGATGAAACATACCGCGGTACTAGTTGGCGCGACCCAACTGAAGAGCAATCCGAAGAACCAATCCAAAAATTGTGTTTTGAAATGATATTCTTAAGCCCAATTAATTATTCATGATGATTAATTGTATTTTAAGCCCATACAATATTTTGAGTCCATTTAAAGTATTTTAAGAGCCGATTTAAATATTTATTATTTAAAAAAATATTTTCATAAATATTTTTATTGTCTTTAATAAATACTTTAATACAAATCAGATTTTTATTCCGTAAAATTCAATTTCCGGATTTTAGGGATAGAAAATTATCTTCAAAAGACACGTTTAATAAAAAAAGGCGGCGAATGCGCCCGGACGCGGAGGCTGCGCTCGGCGCGCCCACGTGCGTCGGCACATTGGCCGAGCCGTGTCGGACGCGCCCATGTGCGCGACACGTGGATTTGTGATTCACACGAGTCCTGCGCCTACCGCAGACACTTTGTGAGACGTAAGTTTTTAATTTATCTTTTTAAACACGCGTTTACACGTGTACAACACCGATTGGGCGGGCTGCGTCGTCGAGCGCGCCAATGTACGCGACACGTGTTGCTGCGCGTTTGACACGTCGGGCTTGCGCTAGGCGCGGAAGGCACGTGAGACGCGAATTCTCTTTGTCTATAAATATGGGCGATTTCCCGAATCAATTACGACTTTCTTCAACTTTGGCGGTTTTCTTCCGTGAGGTATAAATAGGAACTTGCGCCTCTTTTTACGGGGGAAGGCGAGAGAAAAACGAGCAAAAGGCAACAACTTCATCTCTTCACTTCTCTTTCATATTTTAGTTTGTAATTTAGTTAGATTATGGAAATTGTAGCTTAAAATACTCTTGGGAATGATTAATTGAAGCTTGACTACTTATTGTAAGATTCTCTATACTCTACTATCTCTCTTGGTTATTGTTTGATTTCTTATGTTTCATTATATGATAATTGCAAAACTTGCTAGGAGTACTACTAGTATGATTTTGTGATTTGTCTATTGCTAGATTTAAGAATAGAATCGGATTGTTTTGTTCTTTTTATCACTTAGTAGTTAGCTAGGATCTCACTTTGCATGCGATCGTGAATTGTTAGAACTTAGGGAAATCAAACAAATTGATTGAATGTTCATCACTTATATAACGTTAGTAAGCATATTGGTTCTATCTTATTATTGCTACTTTTGGATTGAACTTAGACGCGAGACCCAGGACTAAGTTATTCAATAGTAAGGGTTTTGTAGTCACGCCGATTGTGCTATTTAACTTCAAGTAAGGAGAATAGGAGATTTCATCTCAACAATAGTTAACCTTGAGCTTAAGTAGAGTTGTGGTTTCAATGATCAATAAATTAGTTGAAAGCGGAAATTAATCGGACTCAAGACTTGTTTACATTGAATTTCTAAAACTTTCATTTAGTTGTTTACATTTGTTTACTAGCAATTTCTATTGAAAATCCCCCCTTGAATTGATTACTTAACACTTAGAGTCATCTAGGTGTTCTTTACGTTGAGTACAAATTATTCCCTATTTTCCTGTGGATACGAACCTTACTTCCCTTCTACATTTAATTGTAAAGAGAGTAGGAGAAATTTATTTTTGGATAGGTGCATACCACTAAACCGCTGCCCAGAATTTTGGCGCCGTTGCGGGAAACGGTGTTACTTGTTGATATGTCACATTTATATATAGTTTTTAGATGCATTTTGATTGCATTTAGAACTCCTTTTAGAGCATTTAGGTGCATAATGGCATGAATTACGTAAGTTGTGCTCTACTACTCCCCATTTGTGTGTTTCGATGATTTTCAGGTTATTTTGATGATAATTGATTATGATTATCTAAGATCAAGCCTATTAATCATTGAGGATGAAGATAGCTTACACAAGGATCACAATGCATCCGTTTAGGACAATTTCGAGTTAGAATGAAGCAAAGAGTTAGTGAAAGAAGTGCCAAAGCGACACTATTCACTATTTTGATCATAACTTTTGATAGAAAATTGATAATCAAGAAATTCCGGTTGGGCTTTCCAATGATAGGTCACACGCCCCAAACGTACATCTGGTTTGAGAGATACAACCTTTGCAAGTTGACGTAAAATCGCAGTTTTTCCCGCCTTGGTCGGCCAGGGCGAGAAAAATCTTCATCATAGTCCAAGGCATGTTAGCCCGGTCCAACGGGCGAGAAAGGAGCCAAAATCGCTTGCGCGCCCCAGACCAGGCGGCCTCGCCG
This sequence comes from Beta corolliflora, assembly GCA_947648045.1. Lineage (NCBI taxonomy): Eukaryota > Viridiplantae > Streptophyta > Magnoliopsida > Caryophyllales > Amaranthaceae > Beta > Beta corolliflora. The sequence goes on along the minus strand of CANSZD010000354.1, from coordinate 95,900 downwards.
GTTGGCCAGGGCGAAATTGCTCCTTTGCTCGTAAATTCAAGACAACGTCGCCGACCGGCGGTTTTACCGGAACGTTAATTTTTTGCCTTTTTTAGGTTTTGTAAACACTATAAATAGGTTTTTAGTATTTTCGATTAGCATATCTTTTATTCTTCGTTTTAGGTTTAAACACTTAGTTTTCTCTCTCTACTTTTGTATTAACTCTTTGCTTTGAAGATAATAAAGATCGTTGATTTAGTTTCCTTTACTCTTCATCATTCGGTATTCTTCTTTACTTTGTTTACTTTGATGAATTCTTCTATTTGCATTATGTTTGTTGTGTTTATTATTATAATGAGTGAGTAGTCCTTTTTCTAGGGCTTAGTGAGGGAAGCCATGTTTATACCTATTTGATTGTGGTTTAAAGTTCTTCGATATTTGGATTGAATTAGAGTAATTCTTTGTTGATTTATTATAATTTCTCGGTTCATGTAATTGCGCAATATCATAAGTTATGTTTAGCTAATAGGAGTTAGAATCCAAAGATCGTACTCATTAGAGGCTTGTTACAATTGGTAGATCCGATTATGTTGAGCGGCCGTACTAGCATATGTTGATCTATGAGTGTTAAGACCCGAGTAGGATTAACAAAATACTCTAATTACTCGAACCTCAATCCAAGTATTGTTGAATTATATAGTAGTGATTAAATTGGTATAAGTATGGTAGACCGATCGGTGCCCTAGGTTTTTAATTATTTGATAAACTTCCATCCTTTTGTGTTCTAGTTTATTCTAGTTTACGGTAGTGGAAAAAAGCCCATCCGATCCGGTGGACCAGGACTTGCGTCCGGTTTTGGTCGGATCGGGTGGGCTTCCTTGACATTTTACAATGATTAGCGATCGGGTCCTAAGCCGGATCGATTAATCATTCTTACTCCGGTTTGACCCAAAACCGGAGCGGTTAACCAACCCCAAAAACCAAATTTTTTTTTTTTTGCATTTTTTCATTATTAATCAATACAAAATCAATAATATATATCAATACTCATTTTATTAAGCATATTATGCTCAATAAGGCTAGAAATTCAGACTTAGTGTAAGAACTAACAATAATGTGCCTTTTCTTTTAATTCATACATATATAAGGAGGTATAAAAGCCAAACCCACACGAGTTCCAATTGCACGTCTATATTACAACCACTTACATTTTTTATCAACTAAGCTAGCTACCATACGCAATGTTCGAAGCATGTACGAAATGGCAAAATACTAGTATCACCATGTCGGTTGTATATGTACGAATCAAATTGTCAATGTTTCACAATTTAGGCGAACTTGGGAGGCGGGCGAGGTACGTTTACGCAAAAATCATGTGTAGTCTTTGCTCTATGGGAAGAACATCCTCATCAACGAAAAATGAGGAGAATGCGGGGAGTGCACTTTGCACCAACTCCTTCATTTCTTATACATATACCAATTATGATGCTAGGGATCTTTTCTTGTATGTATATACAGGTCAACAACCTGACCACCAAGAGCAACCACATACTTCAAACAGAAACTGACAATTGTTATTGTATTAACTTGATTAAAAATAAATTTCACCCGTATATTTTGATCACTCAGTTTCAAACACAATTTATGGGTACAATAATCCTCTGAACCATGCTATATTAATCTTAAGTTCGATTACTTAATAGGAAAATAAATCTCGCAAAAGGCTAGAGACTAATGTACACATATATGCCCGTAAGAGATTCCAATCATTTCCTTTTCATGACAATCTACGGCCATACACTATGAGATACCAAGCTGCGTTCATCTATTATTTGGTTCAAAGCTTTAAACAAAAAAAAGCACACAAAACCACATAGAGAAAGTTTATGGACCATAAAACCAATCAAATCAACAACAGTGACAGAATTGAAAACAGAAATAGCAACAAGGATTGGGAACACTAAGCCAGCAAAATATCATTAACTCGGGTAAAGCAGAACATACTTTCCATATAGTTGTATCAAGATCCACTTCATGTTTCCTTGACATGTCTATAGCATCCACACTAAGAACGCCTGAAACAAATGTCACTCATGAAGAAATCGGATGCGAGATAAGAATGTCAAATTCAACATGTACAAATATTCGTTTGGAAAACGAAGTGGCCACGAGGCGAAACACGAGATGTCCTTTGTCGGCTAATCGGAAATATCGAGAATCGAGAATATCCACACCAAGTACTAACCATCGCATGGCAAGGAATGGAACGTCATGTTTATGTGTATAGGGAGTGTTTCACCACGCTTCAAATCCACATACATCTACAGACATGCAGAAGAACACAATCAAAACCCAAAGCAAAATAAAATGGCCGTAATATAACTAAAAAAGTGGCCGAGAAATGGTGACAAACATTTCACACGATTAAGCTGTATAGGTACTCAAATAATATCTAAGCTCGTGTATTAGCAAGTGGCCATAATAACTAGGCCGATGATAGACCTTTGCATAACCATAGGGATAGGTTAGACATCCGGTACCAGATAAGGCTCTAAGCATAAAAGATGAGAGAAAGAGAAAGCAGAGTAGCTTATGAGATAATTCAACGAAACTTTAGCTTTAGCATGTTATGAGCAAGAGAAAACCACTTTTCACTTGGTGGTTCAGGATTCAGAACTGCTCAACTCATCATATCATCTAGTAAACTACTGAAACAAAAGAGTTTCAGCACCCTTGCTTAACCATGCTAGAAAATTGTGGAGTACCTCCTTTCATCTAATAGTACCACCTTTACAAACAACCACCTTATAAATTATATCTTTAAGCAGGTAGTCAGCTAGTATATAAAACAATTTAAACAATTAACACTAGTACATTAATCTATTATCATGAGGTTCAAACGTTATGTACAACCCACAAACCAAAACCAACTAATGGGGAAGTAAGAAGAACAGCATAGGGATGCCATTTTTGTGAGTCATACTAAACGTCTAATTCTCACAAAAACCATCAAATGGTGGTGTTAATTGAAAAGTTTATCTTAATTAAGGAAGTCCTTCAAACCAAAAATACAAGGTAGTTCTTGAAGAGGGGGGGGGAAGCTATTTAATAGTGGTAAGGTTTCACCAGTTGGAAGCAGAATCTTGTTACCTCCCCACAAAGAAACTCAATTTCGGTGTACAGACACTATTTCACACTTCAAATCATCTATAATAGTTCTCTTGAGTTTTCTACTAGTGTCAAGGGCGGATTTCTATAGTCATCCTACACTCCTCACTGAGTGTCATCCGTCTAGAACGAAATTCCACCATAACCTAAAATGAAATAACATTTACATGCTTAACGATCCCAATTCAAATTAAAGCAAGCCGAAACTGACTCATCTACAATCCGACGAAGAACATATCATATAAATTCTGGACATAATATTATGACTTGAAGCTGAAATTTATCCAATGTACAATCAACCTGTGTAACAAGTCTAGCAATCCAAAATTAGAAATTAAAGAGGGATGGTTTAAGGATACCAATAGCGCCTGATTGTGTCTTCTGCAACAAGTGTTCTTCAGCACGAGGGAATGCATCAAGTTTCTCTATAGCTTGCTTCACCCCATTTTCGGATTCCGGCACCGATAATTATTAATTCAACACCCTCTTTTAATTCAATATTCATGTTAAACAACAAATTTAACAATATAAATATTTGCAAAACTACTATCACTATTTCGTGCAAATTAAATTATAACCTCAAATCAATTACAATAATTCAGTGGAATACAATTTAGAAAATTTGACAGTTTTTGAGCTTGCTAATATAAGAAAATGAAAACACGTAAATTACCTAAGAAACTTCTTACACGGTTTCTGCAATTCAGAATTTTGGTTCAAATATATCAATCGAAGACACAAATCGAATAAAACAGCGAAAAAAAAATCCTCAGATGAACCAAATCAATCGAAGACACAAATGAATCAACCCTAAAAACAACAATTAAAAAATACTCCCTCCGTCCCTAAATAGAGTGCCCATTTTTCCATTTATGTTTGTCCCAAATAGATTTCACATTTCCTTATTTGGTATTAGGCCACCAATTAAAATTTTATTTGGCTTTCAATTTTTATAATATCACCCACTTCCCCATATGGCCCACATTCTCTCTCCTTAATAAACAATTCATAAAAAGTGTACCAACTTCTATATTTAATTATGATTTAATACAACTAAGGTCCTACACATGATTTCTTCTTAATACTTGTACCCAAAAGAAATGGGCACTCTATTTAGGGACGGAGGTAGTAAAAACGCAAAATAAAAGGAAATAGATTAGATGTTGGATCCCTACCACAAATCGGTAAAACAAAGCGAAATTTCGGATGAACGTTGAACGTTGGACGCCTTAAAACAACGAGAAAATTGGCCTTTCGCCCTTTCTGAATCTCTCTCTGGTGGTTGGCGTCGTGCGTTGGTGGTTGGCGTCGTGCTCTGGTGGCTGGCGTGGTGTTGATGGAGGAGAGAAAGAGGGAGGATTGTGGAGATGGTGGTGTTGTTCTTGGCGATGGGCGGTGTGGCGTTGTTGCGTCTTTGTGATAGCGAGGGAGGAGGGAGATGGACGAGAGGGTGAGAGGGTGAGACTTGAGAGGGTGAAGGAATTTTAGGGTTAATGAGAGAAGTTGGGCCAGGAGAAACCGATTTGGACTATTAACGTTGGACCTTATAATTTTTGGACTATTAATCTGATCCGGTTTGGAGGTGAACCAGATTAGTTTATAAAACTGATCCGGATCAGATTAGTAGCCGAAAAATTTGCATTAAAAAAAATTAGATTTACGAATCCGGTTTTACCATAACCGCATCTGTAATCTTGTGACAGATAGCGTTTTTTCCACTAGTGTTAGTTATTAATCATTCAATCAAATTTCGCTCTTGAAGTAGTTAAATAGTTGAGCATAAATCTATAGAACTCCTCTCCCTATGGATCGACCCGTATTTGCCAGTTTTTGCTAACAACAGACACCGTGCACTTGCGGTATATATTTCAAAACCCATCACTTGTTTGTATTTAGCATGTGTTTTTTTTTGGATTGTATTGCTTATGGTTTTTGTTTATGGTTAATACTCGTGCCACTAACAGAGAAAATTTGCAGTACGACCCCGAATTGGAGCAAACTCTTTTCAGGTTAAGGAAGGAATTGCGAGAAAGTTTTCAAGAGTTACCTTTTGCTATTGAAGTGGAGAAGGAGGAAGAGATGCCTCCTAGAGCGGAAGCTCGTACATTGAGGAGCTTACGAACTCCTAATCTTGATCGGCGGCCTCTATGTATTGTGTATCCACGAAGCGAGGAGAGTGCTACATTCGAACTCAAGTCAGGGTTGATTTATTTGCTCCCCACTTTCCATGGATTGAATGGAGATGATCCAAATAAGTTTCTCTCGGAGTTTCATGTGGTTTGTACTAGTATGAAACCAAGTGGAGCAACAGAGGAACAAGTCAAGTTAAAAGCATTTCCATTCTCTCTAAAGGATTCAGCCAAAGATTGGTTATATTACTTGCCTTTAGGATGTATCTCTACATGGGTCGAAATGAAGAGGCGATTTCTAGAAAAATTCTTTCCAGCTTCTAAGTCATCAACATTAAAGAAACAAATCAATAATATTGAGCAGAAACATGATGAATCTTTCTACGAATATTGGGAGAGGTTCAAGAGACTTTGTGCTAGTTGTCCATATCATGGCTATTTAGATAAATACCTCATCTTGTACTTCTACAATGGTCTTTCTGACGAAGATGCACGAATGGTGAATGCTGCTAGTGGAGGTTCTATCATAAACAAAACTCCACTTACAGCTAAGGAGCTTATTGAAGAACTAGCTGAAGGCTCGAGACAATTTAGTAGAAGTTCGATTCATCGTAGATCAAATGTAGAAAGTGCAAGTCCAACTTCAAAGCTTGAAGATCAAGTGCAAGCTCTCACTTCAATGATGCGTGAATTCATGGTAAGAAATAAGGTTCAACAAGTGAAAGCATGTGGGATTTGTTCTTCTGATCACCATTCTGATTTTTGTCCACATTTACAAGAAGAATCGAGTGAAAAAGCAAAAGCTATGGGTTTTCAAGGCCAAGGATTTCAAAAGCGATATGATACGTACTCGAATACATATAATCCAGGGTGGAAAGATCACCCCAATTTAACTATGGTAATGCTCCTGGACCCCAGCAGCAGCAACAACAACAACAACAACAACAACAACAACAACAAGAACAATACAACAGACCATATCAACCTCAACCTAGGCCCCAAGGCCAAAGTTCGAGTTCCGGCATGTCCACGGAGGAAACGTTAAATGCTTTAACTAAAAATGTGACTATTATGCAGGGTAATATGGTGCAACTTCAGGAGGAAACTCGAGCAAGCATCAAGAACTTGGAACGGCAAATGAGCCAAGTTTCAGGAGCGGTGACTAGATTAGAAGCTCGAGATTCTGGGAAATTACCATCTCAAACAGAGTTGAACCCCAGGCCTAATGCGAGTGCCATTACATTAAGGAGCGGAAAGGAGTTGAAGGGGAATGAAAAAGCAGTTGTCCGTGACAAAGAGCTCGAGGAAGAAGTTGTTGTTCATGAACCTTTACCTAATGCAGAGCCATTGTCACCACAACAAGATGAGCAAGTTCAAAAGCCACCTTCTCCACCTTATGCACCAGTTCCACCATTTCCAGAGGCATTAAAAGACACTCGCAGGAAGGAAAGTGACAAGGATATTTACGAGTTTTTTCGTAAATGTGAGGTAAACATCCCTCTTTAAGATGCATTGAAAATAATTCCTAGATATGCTAAGTTTCTGAAAGAGTTGTGTACTGCTAAGAGAAAGCATAGGTTGAAAGGAGTGCAAAAAGTGAAGGTTAGTGAGCATATTTCAGCGATGTTTCAATGATAACTCCCTCCTAAATGCAGTGATCCGAGCATGTTTACTATTCCTTGTGTCATAAGTCACACCACGTTTCAAAAGGCCATGTTAGACTTAGGTGCTTCTATCAATGTGATTCCTTCTTCATTATATGAGTCCTTAAAACTTGGTACATTGCATGAAACTGGTGTAGTGATACAATTAGCTGATCGTTCCAATGCTTACCCTAGAGGTATAGTAGAAGACGTGCTAGTTAAGGTTGATAAGTTGATTTTTCTGTTGATTTTTATGTCCTCGATATGGAACATGATTAACATGCGGCTCCTATTCTATTAGGGGCGACCATTCTTGAAAACCTGCTAGGACTAAGATTGATGTACATAGTGGATCTCTTACTATGGAGTTTGATGGAGATACGGTAGAATTTAACATTTATGATTCCATGAAATTCCCTGTTGATGACCATTCTTGTTATTCAATTGATGTGATTGATTCTATGACCTAGGATGTTTTTGATATCAATGGTAAAGACGATCTACAGGTTGTCCTTGAGCATGGCTTGGGGGGTGATGAAATTGAATATGTTTTGCGTACTGATTTGCAGGAAATGGTGCAGGTTTTGAAAGAACAAGACAAGCTTCTGACGATCCCTTTTCGATTAGGACCCGGTTCCACTTACTATACCTAGGGAGAAGCTTTTTCCATCTATTTTGCGAGGCACCAAAAGTAGAATTGAAGCCACTCCCAGATAATTTGAAGTATGTGTTCCTTGGAGAAGGAGATACATTGCCAGTGACCATCTCAAGTAAGCTTACCAAGGAGCAAGAAGGAAGATTGATTGAAGTCCTCAAGGAGCATAGAGAAGCAATTGGATGGACGATTGCCGACATTAAAGGCATAAGTCCTACCACATGTATGCATTTTGTTGGAGGATGATGCAAAACCAGTGAGGCAACCACAACGCCGGTTAAACCCACCTATGATGGAGGTAGTGAAAGCTGAAATTCTGAAATTACTCCAAGCAGGTATGATTTACCCTATTTCTGACAGTAAATGGGTTAGTCCTACCCAAGTTGTGCCTAAGAAAACGGGTGTAACTGTTGTGAAAAATCAAAATGGTGAGTTGATTCCTACACACATCCAAAATGGATGGCGTGTTTGCATTGATTATCGCAAACTGAATGTTGTGACTAGGAAATATCATTTTCCTTTGCCATTTATTGATCAAATGCTTAAACGACTTGCTAGTCATGCTTTCTCTTTTGCTTCTTAGATGGTTATTCGGGGTATTTTCGGGTGGCCATTGCGCCGAGAAAATCAAGAGAAAACCACATTTACGTGTCCCTTTGGCACGTTTGCATATAGGCGCATGCCTTTTGGATTATGCAATGCCCCCGCCACTTTTTAGAGATGTATGATGAGTGTATTCTCCGAATATGTCGAGAGGTTTGTTGAAGTTTTTACGGATGATTTCACTATACATGGAGATTCTTTTGACAGCTGTTTGCAACACTTAGTTTTTGTGCTTAAAAGATGTATATATTCTAACCTTGTGTTGAATTCCGAGAAATGCCATTTTATGGTACAACAAGGAATTATTTTAGGCCATGTGGTTTCTGAAAAAGGTCTCGAGGTAGATAAAGCTAAGGTAGACACTATTCAATCTTTGCCTTATCCTACTAATGTTCGAGAAGTACGTTCTTTTCTTGGCCATGTAGGTTTTTATCGCAGGTTCATCAAGGACTTTTCGAAGATTTCATCTCCTTTATGTAAGCTTTTGCAAAAGGATGTGGATTTTTCTTTTGATGAACATTGCAAGAGTGCCTTTGATACCTTGAAAGAAAAACTCGTCTCGGCTCCAATTATACGGACCCCACGATTGGTCTCTTCCCTTTGAGATCATGTGCGATGCAAGTGATTACGCCGTCGGAGCGGTGTTAGGTCAAAGGGTGGGGAGAGCACCTCATGCTATCTATTATGCTTCCATGACTCTTAATGAGGCTCAGTGTAACTATTCTACTACTGAAAAAGAATTGTTGACTGTAGTATTTTCTTTGGAAAAATTTAGATCTTATTTTTTTGGAACAAAAGTTATTGTATATACTGACCATGCAGCTCTTCGTCATTTAATGACGAAGAAGGAAGCCAAGCCAAGCCAAGATTGATCAGGTGGATTCTACTTTTGAGCGAGTTTGATTTGGAGGTGAAAGACAAGAAGGGGTCAGAGAACTTAGTGGCAGATCATTTGAGTAGATTGGTGTCCTCCTATGATTTAGAGAAGAATATTGAAAAACCTCGGAGAGAACCAATTCGAGAAGAATTCCCGGATGAACAATTGTTCACCCTTAAGGAGCTTAGTCCATGGTATGCTAATATTGTGAATTTCCTTGTTTCTAACAAATTTCCTCCTCATTTTTCAAAAGCGCAGAAAGATAAATTGCTAAGTGATGCAAAGTATTATGTATGGGACGATCCATATTTATGGAAACATTATGCGGATCAAGTGATTAGAAGGTGCATTCCCGATAATGAGGTAATATCAATTCTCACCTTTTGTCATTCTCAAGCCTGTGGAGGTCATTTTGGAGCAAGGAGAACTGCTCGAAAGATCTTGGATTGTGGTTTTTATTGACCTAGTTTGAATAGAGATGCATTTAATTTCTGTAAGTCGTGCGATTTGTCAAAGAGTCGGGAATATTTCCCAAAGAAATGAAATGCCATAAAATTCGGTCTTATATTGTGAAATATTTGATGTTTGGGGCATTGACTTTATGGGACCATTTCCTAACTCTTTTGGCTTCACTTACATTTTACTAGCTGTTGATTATGTGTCAAAGTGGGTGGAAGCAAAACCCACTCGAACTGATGATTCTAAAGTGGTTGCAGAGTTTATCAAAGCTAACATCTTTTTTAGGTTCGGCATTCCACGAGCCTTGATTACTGACAAAGGAACTCATTTTTGCAATCGGACAATTGGAGCGTTATTAAAGAAATATCATGTCACTCACAAGACTTCAATTGCATATCACCCACAGTCCATAGACAAATGGACAAGCTGAAGTGTCAAACCGGGAAATTAAATCCATCCTTGAAAAGACGGTAAATCCCAATAGGAAGGATTGGAGTGCGCGATTAGATGATGCTTTGTGGGCGTATAGGACAGCATATAAGACTCCTATTGGCATGTCTCCGTATCGCTTGGTGTTCGTTAAACCTTGTCATTTACCGGTAGAGTTGGAGCACAAGGCATATTGGGCTGTGAAGAGCTTTAATATGAGCTTGGATGAGGCCGGTTTGCATCGGAAATTGTAGTTGCAAGAGTTGGAGGAAATAAGGAATGAGTCCTACGAGAATGCAGCCATTTATATAGCAAAAACGAAGGCTTGGCATGATAAGTTGATCATTAGGAAGGATTTTGAGGTTGGTCAAAAGGTCCTTCTCTTTCAATCTCGCCTCCGTTTATTTCCAGGTAAACTACGTTCTCGATGGATAGGGCCGTTTGTTGTTGAGAAAATATTTCCACATGGATCTGTGGAAATAAAGAGTGAATCTACATCGAGGATTTTCAAGGTTAATGGGCAACGTTTGAAGCCCTACTATGAAGGTTTTCAACCAGAGGAAGTTGACAGGGTAACATTGGATGACCCGGTGTATGAGTAAGAACACCGGATGCACTACGTCGTGCCAACAGCTTTAAATTAATGGAGCTTCTCGGTAGGTAACCCGAGCTTTACATTACATTTGTTTTTTCTTTCCTTTCATTAAATTTCTTTTGGTTTGATTTGATTTGATTTTATGCTTTGTGTGCTTGTTTTTGTTGTAGGTTAGTCAAGAAGGTGTTGTGCGAATTGAAAAATAAAAATTGATAATGAAAAATGAGTTTGAGAGAGTTAAGTGTGTGAGAGATTACAATATGAGGATTGGATTGGAGTATGTTTATGCAGCAAAAAAAAAAGAAGCAAGGCAAGAAAACTGAACTGCATCGCGGCTCCGACAAGCGGTGAAAAAAAACATGCGGCTCATGGCAAACCGTGATTTTCGTCGCAGGTCACGATATTTGAAAAATAGAAGGTCCCACCCCACGACTTCCTTCGCGACTCCCGATTCGCTTCTGCTAAAAACCTGCAGCCAAACTTCAGAGACCCCCGCCCCTCTCACTCAATCACTCGACACTCACACTCTCATCTCCTCACAGCAGCCCTTCTTCCTCTCTATCATACTCACTCACACCCCTCCCACCACCACCTTGTCGCCACTCCACCACCCAAATCTGCCGCCCAAACCACCCTAAAACCGACAAACACTATCCTTCTTCCATAAATTCCTCCCCTCTCACTCAAATTTTTAGAATTTATTCTCAAAATTCTCAAGCCTAGAATTTGGGGGTTTTCTTTTGGTGAAGAAATTGGAGTAATTGGAGGGTATCATTTGAAGATACAAGCAAGGAAGGAAGTTTGACCACCACAACAACTACATTGCACTCTTAGAGCAATTGGAAGCTTGAATTTGGTACATACTTTCAATCTCTAACAATACTTTGTTTTGTTTGAGAAATTTCCCTACATTGTTCATTATTGGTATTGGATTGTTGTTGGTTGTTATTGTTTTGTGAATTATTGGTGATTGTTGAGGATTGTGGATTGTTGTGGGGATTGTGCCAAGTATTGTTTCACTTGGGAATTGGTGGTTGTGTTGAATTGTAGAGAGGGAGTTGTTGAATAGAGATGGCAACCCAAAAGAGAAAAACTAGAGGTGGTAGTAGTTCATCGAGTGTTCCCCGAATTAATTCTTTGGGACTACAAACCCTTAGTGATGATGCAAAGAGAAAGTGGGATAAATTGACAAGGAAGGATAGACAAATTCAAGAGACGAAATTTGCTAATGTCTCCACCTTGAGTGATTTAGGTTTGCTCGAACCCGTTGAACATTTGATGTCCAAAGTGGGTATTCACGGTTTCCTTCACAAACAAGCCCCCACCTGTGAACGGTACACAGTTGAATTCCTTTCTACCTTAGAGAGGGGAGAAGATGAAGATGGCCCCTACATTACCTTTCACCTCAATGACAATGAGATTAGGATGAACAACATGGAAGTGAGTGAAGCTTTTGGTTGGGATTATGGAGATGATGGAAGTTTTGAGAACTCTTAGGGCTACAATGAAGCGGTCTTTTAGCATGCCATCACCAATGGTCTCATTTGGCATGGTCGGTGCAAAAGTAGTTCCATCCCCCACCCCGCACTTCGTTTTATTCACCGCCTCCTTGCAATGACGGTGTTTTGTCATGGGGAGCTAACACATCTTCCCAAGTTTAATTTGAAATGTTTGTAGGCAATGACACCTCAAGGAGTTGGGTGTCCCGATTGGGTACATATCTGGGTCACGAATTGCTTAGAGCTTAGTAAGAAGGAGTCGGGTAAGATTAGTATGGGAGGTATGGTTACCCTTCTTGCAGAGTATGTTCATGTCGACTTACCCCTAAATGCTGAAGATAATCCTATCCTCCATCAACTAGGTACCCCTGGAACTAGTCGCACTTATCCTTCTAATGAGTATACTATCCATCAATTGAAAAAGGCCTTCTTGCTTTGGTTTCCCAAGGGCCAAAATGCTTATGTGTGGCTTTATGGTGCCAATAATGTGAAATATATGGTTTTACCGCAACCACAACGCACGGCTGTCACTATAGAGACTACACATGCTCAGCTCTATATTCCTCCAGATGAGAATTATCGCCCCGGGGTAGAGGAAGAGTATGGGCAAGTGAGGGCCCCAGAGCCCGATGTTGCACCCCCTAATTTTTATGATATGGTAGAGGATCGACTGGAATCAATTGAGGAAAATCAAGCCACTTTTGGGGTTCAACTTGGTCAAATGCAACACCAAGTTGATGGATTTAAGGACACTATGTTTTCTATGTCTTCCATGGTTTCGGCCATGAATAATTTCTTTGTGTCTGAGTATCCAGCATATCAGGATCCTACACCTTTGATCGAGCAACATCTTCGTCAGCGCCGAGAGGAGCGTGCTTCTAGGAGAGCGGGCCGCCGCAATCCTAGTGGGCCATCTAGATCTTTGAGGTGCTTACTTCTTCCCTTTCTCCCTTTCTTTTAGTTATACATTAGGGACAATGTTTGTACTAGGCGTGGGGGAGGAGGATTCGCATGCTTTGTATATATTTTGCTTTGGTTTTTATTTTGTTTGTATTTATATTGCATTTTTAAAGAAAAAAAAACAAAATGATAAAAAAAAAAGTTGAAAAAAAAATGATGATGAATTTAAAACCCGCAAGGGCGGGCGACTTAGGAAAAATTTAGGGGCCTTGATAGGTTGAAAACCTGAAAGGGCAACCTATGCAAAACCAAAGGCTTAAAGAGCGGGTGAGTTGTGAGCTTTCAAAGAAAAAAAAATGAGAGGCTAGGATGAAAACCCGAAAGGGCTCCTAGGCAAAATGAGACAAAAAGAAAAGATAGAATAATACATTACTCATTTTCAGGAGTTGGCATCATAAGGTTGGAGGCGATCTTGGAAATTTTTCGGGTAAGACTAGTCGTTTATTTACTTTTTCTCGGTGGTTTGGAGGACTTGTGGGTGTGTTATGGTAATTGTGAATGATGGTTTGGAGGAAGAGCTTGAGGCTAAGCGTGGGGGAACCCTTGTTCCCTACGTTTTGGTTTTCAAGTGGTTTTTGTTGGTTGGATTGTCATTGGTTGGGAATTGTTGAAAGTTCAAGTCCCTTGAACTTATTTCATTTGACTATTTTTGGGGTAAACGTGGGAACATGTCTTTTTGTTGCCTTCCCATGTCTAATTAATGATTGTATAGCTGTGGAAATTTAGGCTAACCTTAGGTTTGGAGCGATAAGAAAATGTTAGATGTTGGTATGTAGCTTGGGCAATTTTAGGGTTGTTGATTCTTCTTTTTGAAGTTTACTCGAGGGCGAGTTTGGTTCAAGCGTGGGGGAATTTGATGTGTCTGAGTTATGCGTGTATCTTAAACACATTTTCTATCATTTTGGTTAGTAATTAGGCTTAAGTGTGAAATAATGAAGTTGTTTTAGTCTTTGAAGGTTTAGGAGTAATATGTTGATTTTTATCTCCTAATTCCTATTTTTGTGATTTTGAGAGAGTAAAGGTCATTGTTATGTGGTCCCGTTCTACCCGACATATTTGAAACTTTGATTTTACAGTGTTCGGGAATTTCAGCATTGAAGAATTGTGGTGAGTCCAGCAACACAGGCCAGTCGCACCTCCCGAGGCATATCGCGGGTTGCGACCTGATATGTCATTCCAGCACAGAACTGCAGCGTCAGTTTGAAGAAAAACAATAGCAACTCGCACCTCGCAACCTATGTCGCGACTCGCGACCCTTAACCGAATTTGGCGGTTTCTTCAACAGCTAGGTTTTCTTCTGTGAGGTATAAATAGGAACTTGCGCCTCTTTTTACGGGGGGAAGGCAGAGAAAAACATAGCAAAAGGCCACAACTTCATCTCTTCACTTCTCTTTCATATTTTAGTTTTTAATTTAGTTAGATTATGGAAATTGTAGCTTAAAATACTCTTGGGAATGATTAATTGAAGCTTCAACTACTTATTGTAAGATTCTCTAAACTCTACTATCTCTCTTGTTTATTGTTTGATTTCTTATGTTTCATTATATGATAATTGCAAAACTTGCTAGGAGTACTACTAGTATGATTTTGTGATTTGTCTATTGCTAGATTTAAGAATAGAATCGGATTATTTTGTTCATTTATCACTTAGTAGTTAGCTAGGATCTAACTTTGCATGCTGATCATGAATTGTTGGAACTTAGGGAAATCAAACAAATTGATTGAATGTTCATCACTTATATAACGTTAGCAAGCATATTGGTTCTATGTTATTATTGCTACTTTTGGATTGAACTTAGACGCAGACCGGACTAAGTTATTCAATAGTAAGCGTTTTGTAGTCACGCTGATTGTGCTATTTAACTTCAAGTAAGGAGAATAGGAGATTTCATCTCAACAATAGGTAACCTTGAGCTTAAGTAGAGTTGTGGTTTCAATGATCAATAAATTAGTTGAAACCAGGAAATTAATCTGGACTCAAGACTTATTTACATTGAATTTCTAAAACTTTCATTTAGTTGTTTACATTTGTTTACTAGCAATTTCTATTGAAAATCCCCCCTTGAATTGGTTACTTAACACTTAGAGTCATCTAGGTGTTCTTTACGTTGAGTACAAATTATCCCCTGTTTCCCTGTGGATACGAACCTTCTACATTTAATTGTAAAAGAGAGTAGAAGAAATTTATTTTTGGATAGGTGCATACCACTAAACCGCCTGCCCAACCCACCATGTGGAACATTTAGATATTTTATGGTTTTAATTGACGCATCGAGTAGATGGTCACATGTATCCTTGTTATCAACTCGCAACCTGGCGTTTGCGAGACTACTTGCTCAGTTGATTAGATTACAAGCACATTTTCCAGATTTCCCTTTGAAGGCAATCCGTCTTGATAATGCTGGTGAATTCACTTCTCAAGCCTTTGATGATTATTGCATGTCCATTGGGATAAGTGTTGAACATCCTGTAGCTAGTACATGTTCATACACAAAATGGTCTAGCTGAATCATTAATAAAGCGTCTCCAGTTGATTGCTAGACCATTACTTATGAAGTCCAAACTCCCAATCTCTGCTTGGGAGCATGCTATATTACATGCAGCAACATTAATTCGCATCAGGCCAACGAGTAATCAAAAGTTCTTCCCATCACAATTGGTTTTTGGTCAGGAACCAAATATTTCCCATCTAAAAGTTTTTGGATGTGCTGTATATGTTCCAATTGCTCCACCACATCGCTCTAAGATGGGTCCTCAAAGGTAGTTAGGAATATATGTTGGATATGAATCTCCATCAATAATTAAATATCTAAAGGCATCCACATGGAATCTATTTAAGGCTCGATTTGCAGACTGTCATTTTAATGAGTCAGTTTTTCCATCATTAGGGGGAGAAAATAAACAGCTGGAGAAGGAAATCAGTTGGAATGAATTATCATTGTCTCGTCTTGATCCTCGTACTAAACAATGTGAATTAGAAGTCCAAAAGATAATTCGTTTACAATGCTTAGCAAATCAATTGCCAGACGCATTTACTGACCCAAATAGAGTAACCAAGTCGCATATACCAGTTGTAAATGCTCCAATTAAAATTGATGTCCTAGCAGGAAAATATCAAACTGCTAGTGAATCTACAACACGCCTGAAGCATGGTAGACCTATTGGTTCCAAAGATAAGAATCCTCGGAAAAGAAAAGGAGCATGAATTGACAATGGCCAGACCGAGGAGGCAAAAAATTTTGAAGGATCTCTAGAAGGGACTTTAGACATGACAAAGGAAGAAATTCAGGTACCTGACAATGAAGAGATCTCAACAGATTATGTCATGTCTATAATAAAATGGAACCGAAATCAAATCGACGTCGATGAAATTTTTGCATGCAATGTAGCAGTTGATGTTATGGAAGAAAATGAGGATCATGAACCAAAGTCTATTGAAGAGTGTGCACAAAGCGATGATTGGCCAAAATGGAAGGAAGCAATTGAGGCAGAATTAAAATCTCTTGCAAAGAGAGAAGTATTTGGACCAGTAGTCCGTACACCTAAAGGTGTAAAACCAGTGGGACATAAATGAGTCTTTGTGCGAAAGAAGAATGAAGATGGTGAAATTGTGAGATACAAAGCACGTTTAGTTGCACAAGGATTCTCACAAAGACCTGGACTTGATTATGAAGAAACATACTCTCATGTGGTGGATGCAACTACTTTCAGATTTCTTATTAGTCAGGCAATAAGAGAAGGACTTGATTTATGTTTAATGGATGTAGTCACAGCCTACTTATATGGGCCACTGGACAATGACATTTATATGAAAGTCCCAGAAGGATTTAAATTGCCAGAAGCAGTAAATTCTAGTTCTCGAGAACATTACTGCATAAAATTAAACAGATCTCTTTATGGATTGAAACAATCAGGGCGTATGTGGTATAATCGCCTTAGTGAGTACTTGTTAAGTGAAGGCTATAAGAATGACCCTATCAGTCCATGCATTTTTATAAAGAGATTTGGGGGCAGATTTTTAATAATTGCGTGTATGTTGATGATTTAAACATTATTGGGAGCCCTGAAGAGATTTCACATACAATGGAATATTTGAAGAAAGAATTTGAGATGAAAGATCTTAGAAAGACAAAATTTTACTTGGGGCTACAAATTGAGCACCTAAAGAATGGAATCCTTGTGCATCAAACAACATATATAGAAAAGGTGTTAAAAAGGTTTTATTAGGATCAAGCACATCCGTTGAGTAGCCCAATGGTTGTAAGATCACTTGATGTTGATAAAGACCCATTCCGTCCTCGAGAAATCAATGAAGAAATCCTTGGTCCTGAAGTACCATACTTAAGTGCAATAGGGGCATTGATGTACCTTGCTAGTCATACGAGACCTGACATATCATTTTCTATGAACTTGTTAGCAAGGTTTAGCTCATGTCCAACTCGAAGGCATTGGAATGGGATAAAACATGTACTTCGTTACCTCCAAGGAACGAAAGATATGGTTTATTCTTTTCTAACCAGCCCAAAGATGACTTAATTGGTTTTGCAAATGCAGGGTATTTGTCTGATCCCCATAATGCTCGATCACAAACAGGATATGTGTTCACATGTGGTGGTACTGCCATTTCTTGGCGTTCCATGAAGCAAACTATTGCAGCCACTTCTTCCAACTATGCAGAGATTTTAACTATCCACGAAGCTAGTCGTGAATGTGAATGATTAAGGTCCGTAATTCAACATATACGAGAAGATTGTGGCATATCTATAGGGAAAGAAGCTCCAACAGTTATGTATGAGGATAATGCAGCATGCATCGCACAACTCAAGGAAGGATACATTAAGGGTAGAGATGGCAACGGGTCGGATCTGGATCGGGTCTATATGGACCCGGATCCAGATCCGGATCCGTTTCCAGACATGGGATCCAAATTCGACCCGGATCCAATGGGTCTAGAAAAGTAGGACCCAGATCCATATCCGACGGATCCGGGTCCAAAACGGATTCGTTTATATTTTATACTATTTTACTATTTTTTCATTTAAAATATTTTTCGAAGAAAAATATGATACTGTTTTTTTACATCTCCAATAGAGAAAAGCTTGGTTTCATTACAACTAATTAGGGAATAAAAAACAGTAAAACTAAATAATACAACAAATTCATTTCATCTTTAGTGGCGCACACTGCATGTTTACCTTCATATAATATATGCTTCTTTAAAACCTAACTATTAAATAGCAAAAAGCACAAGTATGTCATAAATCTACAACATTCCGGCAAAGAAGAATAAGGAATGCATGAAGAAACTGGAACAAATATTTGGAAGAAGATAAAGAATTATAATTGCCTTCAATCAATGGGTGCAAGTATTAGAACGACTTTCTGGAAGAAGACAAAATTATAATTGCCTTCATTTGACACCTGATTTCATAAAGTTGATTATTTGACATTCCGGCAAGGTTTGACGCCAGACCATCGCTATATATTTTGTTTGATTAAGCATCTGCTTTGAAGAAGAAAGAGACAAGGAGGATGAAGAGGCGAGAGAGGAGTGTGAAAGTATGAAAGTGTGAGTTAGGGTTTTGGGAGGAGTGGTGCGATTTCTCAAAGTATGAAAGAGGCCTAGAGCCCAGTACCCCACTGCCATCATTTAAAAAAAAAACGAATCTACGGGTCCGGTCCGGGATCTTGGAATGGATCCGACCCGATTCCGCATTCTCGACACAGGACCTGGATCCGACCCGATCCAACGGTGCCGAAATTTTGGGATCCGGATCCTATAAAACAGATCCGGATCCACGGATCCGGCTCGGGTCCAAGATCCATTGCCATCCCTAATTAAGTGTGATAGAACAAAAGCACATTTTACCAAAATTCTTCTTCACCCATGAACTGCAGAAAAATGGTGATGTACAGGTTCTACAAATTCGTTCAAGTGAAAATTTGGCAGACCTATTTACTAAGACGCTTCTAACTTCCACTAGTGGAAAAAACAGCTTTTGCTACTTATCAAATGCTTTGGTTGACTAATCAACCCGAGCATTTGTGATAATTTTAGAAAAAAAAATTCACAAATGCTCGGGTTGATTAATAACCGAAAGATTGACATCAAATGCTCGGGTTGACTAATCAACCCGAGCATTTTGAACTAAATGCTCCGGTTAATCAACGGAGCACTTGGATGGTTGAGCGGTAGTTTTTGTTTCTTTGGTGAAATTCTCCCCACTGCTAATTTAATAAAATGAAGTATTAATTAACCGATCCTATAGTTCAGTCCCTCACTCCCTCCCTCTCTTATCAATTTTCGCTCTCTCACTCAGCCGTCCTCCGTCGTCCCTCCCTCCCAAGTCCTTCGCTTCCTCACCCACTCAGCCGTCCTCCATCTGTTCGGTTAAGGGCTCCGTTGTCGTCGTCCGCTTCCTCCCAAGTCAGTCCCTCGTAACATCTCTCAAGTCAGTTCATTCAATAGAGTTTAGACTTCGCTAGTCCCTCTCTACCGCTTCCTCCGCCGGAGTTCGATTGGAACTCGCTTCGCTCAAGTCCCTCTCTATCACCAGTCTACCGCAGTTCGAAGCTTGTTCGCTGAAGTCTGGCCACTCGAATTCGCTAACCCCTTCAGGCTCGAATTCGCTAGCGCAAGTCTGGCCACTCGAATCAGTCTGTCGCACTCGAATCAGTCTGCCGCATACTCCTTCAGGTTTGGATCTGATGTATCTTCAATTTCCCTAACTCCTTCAGGTTCTATTTTATCATAATTTCTAGGTTTTCCTGAATTACTCAAAATAATTCTAGGGTATAATATAATTAATTTCCTCAATCATTTATCTAACTCTAATCTAGTAGGATGCTTTTAGCATGACATACACCAAATTAGAAACTTGGTAGTAGTTTTGTGTAAATTGTGACTAGTTTTGGTGATTTTTTGCCATTAAATATGGGAGAATGACAACACTGCTCTTTCTTTTATGGGTTATACCAGTCACTGAGCAATATGAAGATGTCGTCATTCCTTTCTGTAATTCGTTGCAAGATCCGTTTTGTTTCCTTTGATTATCTGAATTTTTTTTTCGAGATTTTTTCTAATCGGTGATTTAATTTGGTTAGGGTTTACATTTTTAATTTAGGTCATGAAAATATTTGATCCTGTTTGTTGTTCTTCATCAGTTGTCTATGCGATTTGTTTATGCAATTTATTATTGGTGTTATGTGTATTTTTCATTTTGTGTTTGTATGTTGTAGATTTTTTAGTGCTTCTATGTCGAATATTCATATAGTGTTGTATGTTCTTCATCTATTGGTGTGAAACAAACTGAATTTCTGTGTGTGGTATGATGCCAAATTCGATAGCAGATTTTAATATTTCCTAAGTTAGAGTATTGTAGTACTTGTCAGTTATCTTTTATTAAACTTCCCCAGTGATTATCAGTGTGTAAAAACCTATCAATTTAGAATCACCCAACACTTCTAAATGTATACTATGGACGTTGTTTATAAATAGTTTTGAGTTGCTGTTTTTTTTTATTCAGCTGTGTTCTTCTGCCTTAAAGGTGTAAAATCCACTCTCTGTGAGATACTCACACAATTGCACTCTAAAATTCTATAATGTGACCAAGCTCAGTTGTTTCCTGTAGGCCCTGTTATCATTTATCAATTCACAAAAGTTAGCACATCAGTGTTGTTTTGTTGACTAACTAATATAGTCATATCCCTCTTTTTTTTTTCCTTTTTGTTGGGTTTCGAGAAAAGAAGAAAATTTACCTTTCAGGCTGAATCTACTATTTTCTGATCACTAGACTTTGTATTTTCTGAACACTCTGTTTCTTGGAACTTTGCAGACTTAGTGCGCAGGAAGACGAGGAGGATGGTGCTAACTTATTGAGGAGAACGACAATTGAAAATGGTTAGTTCTCTTTTCTTCTCCTAGTGGTCTGTGTTAGAACTCTTGCTTATCTCAGTCAATGTTGTTTACCCTTTCCAACATCTAGGACCTCCAGAGGCTATTTTCAACTGGACTCGTAAAATAGACTATGATCTATCTCAAAGTACTAATAATCAAGTATTCTCTCGGAAGCATTGGCGTCTTCTTCAATGTCAAAATGGTACTCTGTATAATATAAAAGTGAGAGATTATCTCTCTTGACTCATGCCTCACTTAAAGCCTTCACACATAGAAGAGCACTCTGGAGCCCTTACCCCAAAAGTACACGAGTTTGCTGATCTTTAGTTTAATGCTTCTTATAGGTGGATTGTCTTGATGAAGTGGAACCACAGAGTTATCTGATACAAGCAATCATTTTTATATTTATAGGATAAATGTATGCAAGACTTTATGCAGACCTTGACTGGAGGCACTAGACTTCTCAATTCCGCTAAGGACTTGTTTTACTCAGAGTTCTACACTTCTACATATCGGACAGTTCCAGCTCCTTGCAAAGAAGTCTATTACAAACCCTTGTAATTAAGCTTCTTCTCCATTTCCATAAGTACATGAAAGAATATTTGCTACACCATCCATTGTTACCCAAACTTTGAATCTTGATTTTCCATTGATACGAAAGTCAAAGTTTTGCATATATTTAGAAACGAAGAATGTACATTTTTTTCCGATTAAATTTAAGAGATATACCAAGGATTCACGTGTTTAAGAGGATGCATGCTGGACATGGGTATGGCGTGCTAAAGAGTGAGAGTAACATAGTACATTATCTTAATAGTTCAGACTCTAGAGTGCTAGTGTCCTAACGTATGTTTTTTGTCTATTGAACTTGATATTTGGCCTTCATTTATCCTCTCTCTGCTTGTGTTGTAGTTTAATATAGTTGGAGTTCTTTCTTTTGGTCGCAGAGTAGGATGTGTTTTATAAACACACAGTATTCACTAAGCTTATTAGTTGTTTGCATCTTTGTATCAGTATATTGATTCCATGGAATAGAGCTTCTACTTTTCAGTGTTTCTTGAAAATATTAAGTTAGATTTGTGTCTTGGATGTTGTATCCCCTCTCTGCTGCTATGAGCTATATACTAGTTTCTTTTCTTTAATGTATCAGAGTGGATGGCTCATTACACTGAGTTGTTTTTGTTCTTTGATGAGAACAGGTGATTTTATATGAAGATGAATTATAGGTGACAATGGAGTTTCTCTGTTGACTGCCAAAGCGGTAAACTTTACGTTAATATTTTGATTAATGAAAAGACTTGTGTGATTTTTGACTACATGGAGCACTCGATTAAATACATATAATTCTCGCAGAGTTATGCCCAAGTGGTTGGTTTAT
The DNA here is from genome assembly GCA_947648045.1 of Beta corolliflora. Lineage (NCBI taxonomy): Eukaryota > Viridiplantae > Streptophyta > Magnoliopsida > Caryophyllales > Amaranthaceae > Beta > Beta corolliflora. The sequence goes on along the minus strand of CANSZD010000354.1, from coordinate 73,629 downwards.
TCTCTTGATTTTGGGTGAGTAATGAACTTTAACCTTTCCTTTCGTTTTTATATACTTCCTCCGTTTCAAATTACTCGCTACACTTTCCATATAGGGAAGTTTCATATTACTTGCTACACTTCCTTTTTGGGCAATAAACTCTCTCTATCTCTCTCCTCTCACATGGGTCCCTTTTCTTTTTACTCTCTACCTCTCTCTTCTCCAAAAATTGCCTAGGAGTCCGTGAATTGAGAAGTGTAGCGAGTAATTTGAAACGGAGGAAGTATTTTCCTTCCTGTAAATCCATATAATACTACCTCTAATAATGCTCCTATCAAGGCCCGGTTAGGGATATTATGTTTACTAGTGTAAATCCATATAATACTACCTCTAATAATGTTTACTAGAATTTTCTTTCAATTAACATATATTTGAAACTTGGATTATCTTCAAATTTTGATGTATACTAGTGTAAGTTTTTCTATCCACCTTTTTGGCTTGGGACAGTGCTTTCTTATTTACAGCTTGACTTCCCAAAAGTAGAACCCCAACTGAGATAGTCTCCATACTGAAGGGGTGAGGGGATTGTCGTTTTAAGTTTTAACTGCAAATTTTAACACACGATGTATTCTTTGCTCTGCTGTTTAGTGTTTCTATTGCTCGATGTACGTGTTAGCCCAGTGTTTGCTTTTAAAAATGACTCTGAAATTGTGTGCAGGAACTGATGTCAACATGGCAGATATTGATGGTCAAACTGCTCTTCACTGTGCTGCTGAGAAGGGATGGGTGCATATTGATAAAATATTGATTATAATAGTGCAAACGTCAATGCTAAGGACGAGGTTCGTAACCTACTTTAAGAACTTGCACATGCTATGAAGTATAAGATCCCTATATCACTTTGTTCTAGTTGTTATGTTTAGCTTGTTTAGGTTACCTATGTTGTGCAGTGGTTAATGCTTGGAACATTTATCTCAGCATGGAAACATGCCATTGCATCATGCAGCTTGCATAGGAAACTTAGAGCTGAGATCGATCCCCCTGATGGGATTGGTCAATTTCGTTTGCGAGATAGCGGTCAAACATGCACATACAGGGGTACATTTTTGTGTGGTCTTGTCTTCTACCTACTCATTACTTTTTACACTTTTAATACAGATTTGTCGTGCTTGCTTCTTCGTACTCTTGACAATCTCTCTGGGTCAATTGTCAAACTATAGAATTATGATAGTCCCTCCGTCGAGAATAATAGTCACATTTACCGATTTAGGATGCGCGGACAAAGCTTACACATTTCCTAAAATGATAATGGTTTGTGATCAATTTTACCATTATACCTTTTATTTACTACTGAGATTGAGTGATAAAGAGATTAATGGAATGGTCCTATAAATACTTCCTCTGTTTTTTATTGCACCATATTTATTTCACATTTAACAAGACACTTCTTCGAATGCCAATATCTTTCTAGTACAAACTGCAAATTGTTTTCCACTCTTGAGGCTTGGATAGTGTGGCTGTTCGATTGTTATCTTAGATTGGTGCATCTAACTTATCGGGGACCGAGTCACTGAATATTCCCCTTTAAGCTTAGATGTCGATGATTCTATATAGGTACTATCCATATCTAAGTTTTAGGCTTGCTCTCTCATTTGCTAAATTATTTCAGGCATGCAACGAGAGACATTGATTAGTTAGTGACTCTTTGATAGTGATTGTTTAATTGGTAGAACTTTAGACTCTTTTGAGCATTATAAGCTATTGATTAGTTAGTGACTCTCCGTAATGCAATGTGTAGGTGCAAGGTACAGTTCGTGATAAGCTAAAGCAACACAAGGTTACAAGACCTCAAGCGACGAAGGAGTTGGTTTGGTTTGAGGAAGAGGAGAAGGAATCTAGCATTTGGTTTCTTGACCACAACTATCACAAATCTATGTTTTCCATGTTCGGGAGGATCAACGGTAATGTTCTCTCGGGAAGCATAACTTGCATCTCATCTTCTAAGACTGTTCATATTTAACTTGGTTTTATCTTGTCTTAATGTTCAGCAAAGGAGCATGTTGTCTGGTTGTCTGGTTTGGCATTTGAACCCGATTCATAACTGAGCCTAGAATTAGACATAAATTAGTGTCATATCATTCTTAGGAAAAAAATTGGTAGGTATCTAATGTCAAAGTAGATAAATTTTCTCATATGGTATTTCAAATAGGAAATAGTTCTTACTTCTTAGAAGTTTAATTAGCATGTTACATATGAACTTAAAATGGTACCTATATAGTGGATTCTTACGTTTTCATAGATGAATGTTGAAAATCTGAATAATCCTCCAATATCTAATTTAGAGTTTACATATGAACTTAAAATGGTACCTATATAGTGGATTCTTACGTTTTCATAGATGAATGTTGAAAATCTGAATAATCCTCCAATATCTAATTTAGAGTTAACATCCGCAGAATGCAACACGGAAGAGCCGAGTGATTTGTACATGTTCCCTCTGAAATTGCTGCCCATGAAGTAGAAGAAATAGGTATCTTCTCTCGCTAGACATGTATGGTTGTTTTCTATTGCAACATTCTTGTCTTTGGAGAAGAACGTTGCTTGTCATTTACAGCAAGAATTAGGAGTATACGTGACTAATTTTACGTGCTCTATTGTGTGGCATAGACCTTGTCTTCATGTAATTTATATGTTCTTGCGGGAGTGGAGCACTTGCTTAGAGATGTGAAGGACACTACAATCAGTACTCTAGCGACAGAGGTAATACTTCAGCACTTGGCTATTTTTGGCTTGCAATTTTCCTCGGTTTGGATAAATGAAAGGGACTTATAAGTGTTCGATTATATGTCTTTTTAATTTTTGATGGATAAAAAGTAACCCTTATTTTTTTTATGTCCAGGTGACTGGTAAACTTGCAGCTCTCAAAGGGCTTGATGCCCGTCTGCGAGAGATCCGCAGTTATCTTGATCTTGTTATAGATGGGAAACTCCCACTTAACCATGAAATACTGTACCATTTGCGGGTTTGTTCATCTATAGGTTTGTTATCATATCAGCATTCTTGTTTCCTGGTGGTATTTTATTTTGTCCATGACAACTATGGTTCTTTCTGCCATTACTCTATAGTTAACATTAATGCATGGGCTCAAATGAGACATAGTATACTGTATGATATGGTTGTTTTGTAGCTGGTCGAACTCTCAATGCAAGGTTGTCCTTTTGTTACATGTGATACCTTTCGGGGTATATATGGGTTGCCCCCACTTCTTTGGATGATTAGATGTATTGGTATGTATGGTGGTGTAGTCGTTGACAGACAGCTAAGCAACAAGTATGGCATGCTTTGCTCCTTTGAATACCTTGTATTTTTTGAGGAAAAAATAAAAAGAAAAAGCTTGTGAACTTGTTCAGACTTTAGTGGAAGATAAAAATTTGCAGTAAATGGTGAAAAAAGGCATGCAGCAAGAAAGAGAAAAAGGGGGGGGGGAATGCTCATGTTCTTGGTTTCTTTGCTCATGCTCGAAAGAAAACTACCTAAGTTGGTAATTTCATGATGAGCATTTGTTTCCTTGGTCTTACGAGAATGATGGCACTACAAATATAGTAGCTCATAAGTCACAACTCACAAGTAATAGCTATTCTCAGCGGTTGTAAAACAGTCAAGGCCCTATCTCTCACTTACTTGGTTATTTGTAGTATTCTTAGTTCTTATTAACAACTTTTCATGGAAAATATATCAATAATGTATCACATGTTTAGAACTCTGTCTTGTTTTAAAGTTAAATTCCTCAAGAGTCCAATTATACTTCGTTAATTTGTCTAGCCCTACCTTCTCCTTAATTTAATGTCTAGTCCTTCATTACTAAGTTTGATGCTATAAGATCTCTTGCTAACAGAACTTATTGTTATTTTTTGTGTAGGATGTGTTCAACCTTCTTCCTAACCTTAGTGTGCTTGAGTTGGTCAAGGCTTTTGCTGGTATGGAGGAAAATAATCTTCTATTTCTTTCCCCGGATCTTGTATGATTCTGTCCATTGTTTATGATTCTGTGTTCTTTTTCTGCAGTCAAAACGAATGACATGATGCTTGGTAATATATCTGTCTTCTCTTATCCGAAGTGTGATCGCTCTCCACAACTTGATCAACAACTAGGTGAGACTTGCGTCCTAATGTCTACGAGGAAAATATAGGATATGGCAATGTTTTTGGTAATTGTTTTATTATTCCTTACTTCCAACCCGGATAGGAAATTGGTCTAATTAGTATATCCTCTAGAGTATTAAACCTATACTAATAGCATATGTCACTGTTGTTGGACACTGGATATCATCATTATGCAAACAATGGTGGATTGAGAGAGGTGTTCCAAGTGGAGCCCGAGGCGTCTTTAAATATATTTTTAATGAAATATCCGGATGGTATATACACATATTTTTGGGAGTCCAAGTGGGTGTAAACTCCCCTGCTCGGCATATGTGCATTTGGTGGTTCTATGTTTAAATTAATTGTTCTGTGTACTTTGTTAATGACTTTTGTAGCAGTACTACCTTCTCCTTTTATTTGGATGGATGTTTTGCAATTTATACGAGATCGATTCATGATTACTTTTTATTTTTTGAAATTAAAGGTTTTCTTCTTGTAAGTAATGAAGGGTACATAATGATCATTGTTATATTATTTGGTTTGTCTCATTAGGTGCGAGAGGTTGTTGTGGTTGTGGTGTCCTGAGGAGCGGGTTTTGAATCAATCTGATTGTGATGATGTTTTAGCTTGTGAGAATGATGATGAAATATCTATTGCAATGATTGAGGAATCACCATCACGCAAAAGGGTGACAACTTTCCTTGGTTTATATTTAGAATTCTTGCCTGTTTTTCACGGAACTTTTTTTTAGAATACTAATTATGGTGTCCTAGAGGCATAATGAGATTTTTTTTGCGGTTATTATCTTGTTGTTTATACTTATGTAATGGCATATTAATTTTTTATTTGATTAATAAAATTTCAGTTTATATCCTTCTTATATATGTTCTTTTGATTCTTATAAGAGTATAAGTAGTCTTTAAATTATGTGAGGACAATGGGGTATGAGTTGTATGTATCTTTGCATGATAGGGGATGCCACTAAAAGGTACTAGTAATTAAAGGTTTACTCCTTGTTGGTGCATGTACGACTTCAAAGAGCTGTACAATTTTTTTTAAATAAAAAAACCTAGCAAATGCTCCAGGTTGTTAAGAAAAAACCAGAAGCATTTATGCTTTACAAATGCTCCGTTTTTTCCTTAACAACCGGAGCATTTAACAATCAAATGCTCCGGTTTTTTAAACAACCTGGAGCATTTGAGACACCAAATGCTACGGTTGAAAACCGGAGCATTTGTAAATGCTCAAATGCTCGTATGGCGTCTCGCTACGGGTCAAATACGGAAGCATTTGTGGGCTTTTTTTAACCGGAAAGATTGATGTTTTTTCCACTAGTGTTCTACTTTCAAGAAATAAGTTTACCATATTGGATTGCGTCGTCTCAAAGATCTCAAGTTATGTAATCATGAGGGGGAGTAGATGCGCGCTACACTCTTTTTCCCTTAACTATGGTTTTTCCCACTGGGTTTTCCTGGTAAGGTTTTTAATGAGGCAAAGATCTTACGCGCATTAGGAAATATTTTATTTTAAGAGAGAACTTTTATTTTTGTATAATGGACATCCAAGAGGGAGTGTTATGAAATATAATATGGACGCCCATTATACCCCCGTTAATATATCCAGAATATTCTAGGGTTTTTGTTCTCCAAGAAAATCCCTAGCTATTATATTGTATATATACCCGGGACTATATGGAATAATACACACAACACTATTCTATGTCTCTCTTCTCTTCTGTTTATTCATAACACATTCCTTATTATTTTACAATGTAAAAGTGTTGGACAAGCACATTGTGAACTCAATAAACAACCTTCACCGTCAATTCTTCTGGCGGCAACAAAACGATAAATATGTCATCCCCTAATAGCATGGGACAAAATGTCGTCTGAAATGCAAGGGGGTTTATACTAGTTCTTACATGTGGAAGGAAAGCCAAAGTCAAAGTCAGGTATGCGATTTTATAGTTATATGATAGTATCGTAATAAGGATAAATGGATAATTATATTGGTTGTGTCAATTATTGTAGGTGGGAAATAAGGATATATTCAATCCACATAATAATTCCCAAACCACCTTAAGCGATGCGTCAAATGTGAATTGGCTAGGTAAGTGTTATTACTTGTATGGATTTCATAACAAATATATATATATATATATATTGCAAGGAGATTGAAATTAGTATATATTATTGTACTGATTGTTTGGGAGAAATGGCACCTACTAAGAGTTGTAGACTAGCTTGTTCCTTGCTATTTGTGCTGCTTCTACATGCTTTTTCGTTGCTTCATGTCCCTGTTCTTTGTGGTGATGGTAATTAGCAAGTATATTATTGTACTGATTATTTGAGAGAAATGGTACCTACTAAGAGTTGTAGACTAGCTTCTTCCTTGCTGTTTGTGCTGCTTCTTCATGATTTTCTGTTGCTTCCTGTCCTTGTTCTTTACTGTACTGCAAGCACGCTACTAGATACTAACTTCTCTGTTTTTGTGTGGATGTAGGTCTATAGGTTCTTTCCTACTTGGTTCTAGATGTTCGAAGCGACATGTATGCAACTCATAAAGTTGGTTGGTCTTGGCCCTGACAGCTAGTTTTCATAGTAATTGTGTATTTAGATTACTTGTCCAATTATGATTTTGTGTTAGAGTTGTTTTGTACTTATCTTGCTTCATTTAGATATTGGAACATTGTAATTTGACACAAGAAGCCTTGAATTCAATAGTATTTGTACAATTACTACTGTGTTTGGATTGAGGGCTAAAAGTTTCCTCTTAATTGTTGCTTTGAAGTAAACTTGCCTATGTAGGAGTTGAACCTACATCTTTGCATGTTGCCACGCAATGCTCTCCCATATTGAGCTAATAGGCATAAATCCTGTGAAAATTAAGTAAACAAGAGCATTTTGGTTCAATTCCATTGCCACGGATCGACATTTTTAATGCAAAACAACGACCCAATTGTTGAGAATGAGGAATACCAAACTTGTGGCAAATCATTATGGTTTGTGGAGGTGGATTTAGTAGAAATATCTTATGGTTTGTGGGTTTGACTTAGCGAGTATGATGAAGAAAAGTTGCCCTCGTTATTGCGACATCTCGTATCAGCCATATTAGGGGTGTAAAGGCATGAAGCACCCACCTCTCTCAAGTCTCAAGTCTCAAATAGGCACAATTTCAAGGATTAGCATTCTCTAAAGATCCAGACCAAAATTGCAAAATATTATCAAACTTGTGGCAAATCATTATGAATTCAAGAGTAAAAGAATAATATCCCCAACTCTCTTCAATTAAAGCCTAAAATGACTCATTGCAAACAACCGCAAGCTACACCAGGCAAACTAACCCACGTAAGCATTATATAAGCCACTGCAAAACCCATTAATCCCATTATCACCTTTCCTTAACATCCTTCATACACATTCTCTTCTCAAATGAAGCCATCATTTCTTTAATTCAAGGCATATCATCTTTCAATCACTCAAATAGAATCAATATCACACCAAATCCCCTCGAAGCATTCAATTTGTTAAAAACACATACTTGAAAATATAAAATAAAATAAAAAAATTACTCACAAAATCCTCCGGTGAACAGGCTTTAATCCATCACGCACATCGGGCAAAGCTCGACCAAGCAGAACAGACATCGCATACGCCATATAAGTTGCGAGAATGCAGATTTATGGTGACTTTCAATGGAGATGTTCGTTTTTGTGGAAGAATCGAATCAATTGAGGACAAATTTAAGAGTTTGAAGCTGCTATGTAAGAATTGGGAATTCTAGGTTGAATTTGGGGATTCTTGTTAAATTGTTCAATTAACTAAATTGGAACAAATTACGAGTAACAATTCTTCCCAACTACACTAGCGCAAGCAAGATCTTGACAGTTTCAATGGAGAGATGGTTTAGGGGACATATTTGGAGGGAGAAGGGTGGAGGAGAGAGAAACAGCATAGGAGTATCTCTAACAGTAGAGGAAAAGGGTGGAGGAGAGAGAAAAAATAGAGAAAAACGGATTTAGATTTTGGGTATCATTGTTGATTTTTTTTTTTCAAATGGATGGCTGAGATGAATAAAATTAGATAAAGGGCTGAGATTGCACTAACTCTACCTCTAGAGTTCTCTAATGACTCTAGAGGAGCCGGACACGGTTATGGGAGGAGTGGTGCGATTTCTCAAAGTATGAAAGAGGCCTAGAGCCCAGTACCCCACTGCCATCATTTAAAAAAAAAACGAATCTACGGGTCCGAGTTCAGATCTTGGAATCGGATCCGGACCCGATTTCGCATTTTGACAATAGGACCCGGATCCGACCCGGATCCAACGGGTCTGAAATTTTGGGATCCAGATCCTATAAAACAGATCCGGATCCACGGATCCGGGTCGGGTCCAAGATCCATTGCCATCCCTAATTAAGGGTGATAGAACAAAGCACATTTTACCAAAATTCTTCTTCACCCATGAACTGCAGAAGAATGGTGATGTACATGTTCTACAAATTTGTTCAAGTGAAAATTTGGCAGACCTTTTTACTAAGGCGCTTCTAACTGCTACTTTCAAGAAATAAGTTTACCATATTGGATTGCGTCGTCTCAAAGATCTCAAGTTATGTAATCATGAGGGGGAGTAGATGCGCGGTGCACTCTTTTTCCCTTAACTATGGTTTTTCCCACTGGGTTTTCCTGGTAAGGTTTTTAATGAGGCAGCATCTTACGCGCATTAGGAAATATTTTATTTTAAGAGAGAACTTTTATTTTTGTATAATGGACATCCAAGAGGGAGTGTTATGAAATATAATATGGATGCCCATTATACCCCCGTTAATATATCCGGAATATTCTAGGGTTTTTGTTCTCCAAGAAAATCCCTAACTATTATATTGTATATATACCCGGGACTATATGGAATAATACACACAACACTATTCTATGTCTCTCTTCTCTTCTGTTTATTCATAACACATTCCTTATTATTTTCCAATGTAAAAGTGTTAGACAAGCACATTGTGAATTCAATAAACAACCTTCAACGTCAATTCTTCTGGCGGCAACAAAACGATAAATATGTCATCCCCTAATAGCATGGGACAAAATGTCGTCTGAAATGCAAGGGGGTTTATACCTCACAAAACATTACCAGGGCCAACTAGGGGTGTTAATGAGCCGAACCGAGATCGAGCCTGCCCAGGCTCGGCTCGGCTCGAAAATGGGTAGAACCTGGTTTGACTCGAGGCACGAGAAATTTGAATACGAGCTTGGCTTGGCTCGAGGCTCGACTTGAGCTCAAGATCGTAGATTACAGCAAGCTCGGCTCGACTCGAGCTCGAGCCACTCCATATACCTTGAGTTAGATATTTGAAGTAGTATTTAATAGAGAACAAAACTTTATGTTTCAATCTCCCACCAATATGGAACTTATAAAACAAAGGTTTATATTTTGTTTCCCGACAACGAGGAAACTCATAAAACATATTATGTTCCTTCTATAAATAACATAGGCTTAATCTTTTGTTTCCCAATCAATGTGGGACAAGATCAAACCATAAGTATAAGTATAACTATGGTTGTAACATTTTATGGGTTGTACACTACTTAATGTTTTACATAAAAATTCTTATTTAAAGAATTTTCGAGCCTGTTCACAAGCTTTCGAGCCGAGCCAAGGCTAGCTCAAGTGTAACAGCCCGACTCTGGTGGCCGTACAAACAGTTAGAATTGAGAGGAGGATGATGCGTGAGAGGTGAGAGAGAAGGAGAATTTTTGGGATATGGGGTTTCATCTTCGCCGAGTTCTCTACCTTTTTTTGGGAATGGTTTGAAGATTTGAGCAGTCTAAATGATTATATTGCAGGTTGCATTTAGGAATATCTAAGTGTTGCTTTGAGAATTTGACAATAATTCATCTTGGTGGCAATTCTTTCAAGTGACACGAAGGAGGAGAAAATAAGAGGATTTTGACTCAATTTTAGTTCCTTCATTTTTTTTAAAACACTAAATTTGTCTAATAAAATACATCAAACTTATACCAAATATCATAAGTAAGCTAAGATAAGTAATTAGCCTTTAATTAAATCTGCTTAAAATATATTGGCTATTACATTAAGCTTGGCTCGTTTGCATACCGAGCCAAACTCGAGCTCGACTCGAACCCCCTTGAGTCGTGCTTTGACCGAGCCGAGCTCGCATAGTTCACAAGCATGCTTGGCTCAATAAATCCCCTCATTACCACTATACAAAGTCTTCATTACCAAACTTGGCTAAAACAATTCTCACCGATTCCAACAATTTTTGAGTCAAATTTATAAAGAAAAAGTATGTCATAAATAAATTTTTTTTCGAATATTTACCAAAAAAAAAGGTTTCACAAACTGGGGGTTGATTATATATTGCTTAGAGAGAAATCCTTCGCAAAAGCATAAGATGGAAAATACGCAAAGAAGTGACAGATATATATTCTTATATGTTGTTGGCCACACCTATATTTAATGGTGTGGCATGTTTCACTACAATCCTTATCTTCCCTATTTTACCCTTTCTTTTCATTTTTATTACTTTAATCTCCTTTCTCCTTTCTCTCTTGTCCAATAGTAAACCCGTTTTTATTACTTCAATCTCTTTTTCCCTTCTCTCTCCTGTCCAAAAGTAAATCCATGTCCAATTTCTTTTTTCAGTTTATTGTTCCCTTCTTCAATGAAAAAGGAACACCTAAAGATTTAGAAAGTGAAACTCACAAATTGTTGCTAAGAACTGACGATGAAATAGTTGTCGCCATTGTTGCTGAGATTTTTGAGCTTCGATGTAGGTATAATTGGTTTTGTTGTCGAATCATCTGATGAATTGGTGTGATTTTGGGTGAGGAGACAAAGGACCGAAGAGTGTGAAGAGGATAGGGTTTTGGGGTTAAAAGAGAGAGGATAGGAGAAATGCTTTGCTAAGTATAAAAGTGGCGGATAATTGAATATATTGACATATGAAGAAATATATAATTAGATTCTTGACGATTTATGATGCTATGGTTGGAAGCGACATGGTGGTGGTATCGCTCTTCAACAGTAGGTTTATGAAGAGGGGGAGTGTCCCAACCCACTTGATTGCAGTTTGGTCTAGGTTCTTGGTGAAGGATAGGTTGTAACTTGTCTTTTTATTGTTAATAATAATTTTGAATTGCAAAAAAAAAACTAGAGTTGATGGAGTATTTCACTTTGATGATATCTTATCATGCTAAGCGGAAGTTTCGACAAAAAAAATCCATATAGGGTTCCTGAGGTCAAAAGAAAGAAAGCTAAAGTCCAAAGAAAGGAATACTCAAAGGATGAGGAGCGATCATAGTGTTGAGTATTAAAAGGTGATGTTATGGTTGGCTTAGAAGGTTATAATGTAGTTGAGAAATTAGAAGGGAAGAAAAAGAAAAAGGCGGAGCCATAATGAATTGACTCACGCAATAAGGTAGTCTAATGAGCCCTAAAAACATGTTTTTTTGATTGAAATGGACGGGCCTCAAAAGAGGTTGCCTACGCATCCATGATGGAGTCAAGCGAGTCGTAGATCTTAGCATCTTGATTGGTGGCCCGACATTTTTGCTTGGAGCCATTTGCAATGATTTTGGTATATAATTGATATTAACTTTGAAAGAGGTCTTTGGAAGGGTGGATAATGATGTAGGTTTGGCTTGGTTTGAAGCGGCCGGACATTAAGGTGAGGTTTCCTACATATCTTTAACAAAATCATACCATTCTTAGTTTAGGTCAAAGAATGAGAAAAATGCCTCGCCTTTTGCCTAAGTCGCCCTTATAGGTTTTCGACCTAGCGGGCTTGGGTTTGTCTTTTGAGGTTTATTGAAATGTGATATGGTTGTTTATGAGAAGGTTGGACTTGTAATGTATGGTTTGAGGTTTGGTGATGGAGGTCAAATCCTTTGGTTAAATGATGGTTTACAAGGTTTATGGATAAAGGATTTGGAAAGAAGTATAATGGACAAAGCTATTGATGGGCTTATTTGCAACATTTATTTTTTTATTCTCTTTTCGATTTTTTTGGCTTTTTGTTTTGTTTGTTGCTTCATTTTTGTTGTTGCTCTTTTCTTTTTGCTTGCCCCTTACACTGAATTGATGTCAAAATGCACTTCCCATGTGGTAGCTTAAAGGAAGAGGAAGGATATGTGTTTAGGTTGAAATGGGTGATAAGGGTTGGAGAAATGGTCATGGCGAGGGGAGGAATGCCTCTTTTATGCCAATTATGTTCATTGCCTTATTTAAGAAAAAACTAGCATTTTTTGCACGCTATGCATGCGTGTTATATTAACTTTTTTTTTCTTAATTACTTATTCATCAATGTAACAAAATATTTGATTCGAACAGACATTTATAATTATTTTTATTATGTTTTTCTTACATCAATGTTTTGTTGGTATTTTTAGTTATTTTATCATCATTATTCAAATATAGTATTGAGAGAATGAAATATAAAGTAGATCAAAACTTGTGCTCAAATAAAGTGGAAGAATTTTTGTATCAGGTTCCATCGTTGAATATTAATAAAATGGAAGAGTTTGATTTATATAATAGAGATTACCAAATAATAATCAACATTTAGGTTTTAAAATATTATCAGTATGATTATTAATATGAAATTCAAGTTTGTATTTTTTCTTCTAATTGTGTCAATCAAGTTATATTGTCAATTTAATTTTTGAGCAGAGTTTTTCACATATGTAAGAATAGGAAATCATTCTCTTTAATTTAATATTTAATTAAAATTTCAAATTCAATTCCGTTGTTAACTCGTTCAATATATATGGCAAGTAGGAAGAATAAAAGATTATTTTATATATATGGCAATTTAAATTCATTAAGGGTATATCAGACTTTTTGTAAGGGGGACACCATCTCCCCTCCCCCCACTTATATAATAGAGATAATTTGAATGAGAATTAGAAATTCATTTCTTTTTAAGGCGACAATCATGATTTTCATTATGCTCATTAATGAAAAGTAAAAGAATAATTAAATAAATGCTCATTTATTGATTACAAATGAGGATTGGGGAATACATGCAATAAAGGAAATCCTATGCTATACTGAGCAGAATAGATAGAAATAGAAAATGAAGTTGAAATCCTAAGTCTAGAATCTACGTCGCGTGACGAGACGACTACGTTGCTTCGATCCTCATAAAGTCTTTTTCCAATGAAAAGGGAGGAGGTGCATACCCTTTTGCATGGTTGATAGGGTCCAAGCGAGCCCAAATATTTTAGTGAACATATGCAATTGGGCTTGGAGTGAGCCCAACAAGAGATATGTCTCCGATGTCTGAATCTGATAGAAGTTGAAATCTTGTATCATGAATCATGTCTTGGATAATCCCCTTATGGCTCCTATACTTTTCAGTCTGGTGACCTCTCCCTCTATGGTATTCGCAGTATGAGTCTTTATATCATATTAGATTTCTTTCCTCTTTAGGTGGATCTTTTATAGGTCCAATTGGGATAATCGCTCTTTTAACACGGAGTTGATGAAAAATTTGAGTATGAGTCCGTTTTTGAAGAGACGATCTCACGTTAGTGTTAACGTGAGACCAGCCGATGTCATGCTGAAATCACGCGTGTGCATCAACAGCACTGGAATTAGTTAAGCGCTTGGACCTATTAGTTATGCTAGCCTTAAATTGCTTCTGGATGAATTAGTTAAGTGTTGAAGTATATTAGTTATGCGGTGAAGTATATTAGTTATGCGGTGAAGTATATTAGTTATATCATAAAAACCAGATTATAACACATCTTATTTGTTCAATCACAACAATACTAGATAGGTACATGTGCAAAAGGTGGACTAGATTTGCAAAGAGCGAAATATGGAAAAGAGAAATAGATAGAGAAATCTCTGGAGCAGTTACAAACAACGTAACCCCCTGGTAATATGAATCCTAGCTAGACTTGATAGACTTCGAATGACTTTAGAATGTGAGGCTTAATTGTCTTCTGGTGGGACGCGGTCGTACGCGCTACCAAAGATAAAAGTTTATTTTCCTTCTTTCCAATACAAATAAATGTAAGTGGCAAGTAGGGTCGAATCCACAGAGACTTGGGGACTAACTCGTGCTTATAATAGATTAAATGGGGGTTTTGAGATTAAAGAATTGAATAACTAAATACGAAGAACTAAAGTATAATAAAGAAGTGATATAATCAAGAAGAGAAGAATCTTGAGTTCGGTTAATGGCCACTTCGATTCAAACTATTGATCATTGGTTTCTCAAACATGTAACTTACTCTTAATTACTCAAAGCTGGAAATCAAATTCCTTTCCCTCAAAAGTATCGTTAAACAATCACAATCAGATGATCATAAAACTTGAACTAATGATTAATCTAATCTAATCAGAGATTAAATTCAAATCACAAGAACATCAACGAACTAGGAAACAATGAGCCAATTAACAAATTGCTAGCACAACATATTCAAATTGGAACTTGTGACTTCTCTAGTGATTAATCAAGAATAATCAGATTCATTAATCAAACCCTAGATTGCTACTCATGAAAGAAGAACAGATGAATCGGCATCAATTCTAAATCCTAGCAAATGATAAATCGAATGTATAAACTAGTAGTACTCCTAGCAATACAAACTACAATCATAGATTTAAATCAAGAAATCACAATTATAATTAAGAACAAGTTAACAAAGAGAAACCTCACAATAGTAGACCGAAGCTTGATTAACCGTTCTCAAGAATAGATTTAGGCTACAATCGACATAGCATCCATCAAGCAAATCTTCAAACTCATGATTAGAAACTCAAAAAGGGAGAAAAAGGGATTAGGGTTCTTCTCTCTATCCTCTCTAATTTAGTTCAGAAAATACAAGATATCCCAAACAAAACGTTTTTTCATTAATAAAACCTAAGGAAAGCCGAAAACTGTCGAAGAATCGCAGCCGCGTCGAAGTGCACGAGTCGGGCATCCCTAGTGCGCGAGTCGGGCTTTGGCTGCTGCCCAAACTGCAGCTTCACTCGATGTGCGCGGGTCGCGCAAGACATGCGCGCGAGTCGGGCATGTCGTGCTGACAATCCATTGCCTTCGCTCGCAGCGCGCGAGTCGCGCAGGTCCAGCGCGCGAGTCGGGCACTTGGTGCTGCCTAACTTCAGCCATCAATCGATGTGCGCGGGTCGTGGGAGTGTTGTGCCCAGCTCGGGCATGCGACGCTGCCATGAATTTGGTGCTCGATGAGCTCGGGCTGTGCGTGTGTAGCGCCCAACTCCAACCTTCTCCACCGACACTCTAGGTGGGCTCTCCAACGTCCATGGTGGATACACAATGCCGTAGAGCTACAAAATGAACTTGGATGCCTCCACCATATAACATTATAACGCTAAACTCCAATGACTTTTGTGGTCTTCTTATGTTGAATGGATCGCAACCACGGGATGGAAATCCACCTGTAAATGACCATAAACACATAACCGCAAAATATCCTTAAATCTCCTCTAATATCACAAATTCATCATAACTCCCGCTTCTCCACACTAAGGTATAAATGAGTAAAACTCTCCTTCTTAAAGCTTAAACCTTAGTAAAATGGACTTCTCAACACCCTATAATCGCACATAACTTGGTCCCATCAAATACCCCCACACTTGAACTTTACTCGACCTCGAGTAAACTCAAAATAAAGGCCAATGAGGCACCCCTTCCAAACCATTGCTCACCTTTCACTACTCCCCTTATCTCTCCATCCTAGTGTATGATACAAGCTTGCTATTTCCCCCGATTCGCTTAAAGCCAAGCCTAAGGGTAAGAGTCACCCCCACACTTGAACTAAAAGCTCTCCTGAAATAATGTAAATAGCACTCTCATACTATACTCAACACCGAGATAAACAAAACACATGACTTTGAACCCCGAAAGATCTCAAAGGACTCAAAGCCATTCCAATCTGCACAACACCACAACCATCCTCATGTTATGAAATGACAAAAGCAAATTCGAATCTTGACAAATCTCAAAGGACTCGAACTTGGACCATCTAAACACAATCACAACACCAAACTCCTTATTCCTCCAATGATGAGCGAGCTCTAACCTATTCGCCTCTAACTCCGAACATCAAGATGAAAAACCTACCCGAGACACTCCTTATATCACCAATCCTCCTTATGACACCAACTCCGGCAAATGATATCAAATTTTCTCTCTTTTATCTCTCATTTTGCCTAGGAGCCCTTTCGGGTTTTCATCCTAGCTTCACACACATTTTTTTTTTCATTTATGAGCTCACCAACTCACCCGCTCCAATTAGCCACTTTTTTGCATAGATTGCCCTTTCGGGTTTTCAACCTATCCGGGCCCCCATTATTGCCTGAGTCGCCCGCCCTTGCGGGTTTTCAACTCAGCGGGTTTCATTTCAACACTTTTGTTCCTTTTTTTTTTTTTTTTTTTTTTTTTCAAAAATAAAATAAGCATCAAAAAGAACAATGAGAATCAAATAGAACAATGAGAATTTCCTCCCCCATACTTAATCAAGACATTGTCCTCAATGTGAGAGCAAGCACAAGAAAATACAAGAACCGAGAAGGGGAACACTCAAAAACCGACTCTCACAAAAATTCTCACTTCTTCAACAATACCAAACTAAAACACTTCACACCCCAACAACATAAGAGAACACATGGACGACAAACACACACACACCATCTCACAACCCGACTCCCTATAACACCCAAGTAAATGACTAATCCAAAATTAAATTCATGAGGAGAATATAATTTCAGAAATTTGCACCTTACAGTAGAACCAATCCAGTATGCAAATGTGCATCATTGCTCGCAAGCATTGCTCATGCACTCCTTCATCAATCTCGACCCTCCAATTTCACCAACGTCTCTCAAATGGACACTTCTCAAAGGTCTTTTGATGTATTTTGGCTTAAGTTGGATTATGATTGACTAAAAGTGTTTTGAATTATAGTTCGGGAAACAAGAGGGGGAATGGTGGGTGAAGGATAATTTGTTGTGGTGGAGTATAAAAATGGTGAGGTTTAAGAGTAAGAATAAAAAGAAAAGGAAGAAAAAAAGAAAAGAAAAAGAAAGAAGAAAAGAAAAAGGGGCTCGGGTTGCCTCCCGAGTAGCGCTAGTTTAAAGTCGTTAGCTCGACCTTATACCTCCCAAAATCAGTCCGGGGGTGGTTCAACTCTTTGTTCCAACACTTGTACCTGTAAGCTTGATGAGACATTTTCCTGCACAGCTAGCGTTAGTGATAACGGTGTAAAATTATGCAAGAAATCGGGTGGTCTCTCATGTTTTTGCAACCTCACTACCTCCAATGACTCATGTCCCTCAATGGTATCATATGTATCACACACTATGGACTGAATAGTACCCACAAAGCATGAGGGATGCTCACTCGCTAGGGAATTCTTAGACTCATGAATACCAAATGCTTCTATATGTCCCCCAAACTCCACAGTTAATGACCCAGCACCAACATCAATTTTTGTACTGGAGGTTTTCAAAAACGGTCTCCCTAAAAGAACAGGAGAAATATGACAATCGAGACTCCATGTCCAAGTACATAAAAGTCGATGGGAAACCGAAGTTTACCAACATGAACTAACACATCCTCTACCTTACCCTTGGGATAAGAGTGGGATCCGTCAGCTAATTGCACTATGACATTCGTGGCATGCAAAGGACCAAGCGCTAAAGACTCATAAAGTGAAAATGGAATCACATTAATTGAAGCACCTAAGTCTAACATAGCTTTAGGAATACCAACCTCATTAATAGTGCAAGGGATGGTAAACATGCCTGGGTCATCACATTTGGGAGGAAGTGCATTATGAGAAATAGCAGAAACATGCTCACTAGTGTTCTCTACTTTGGTTAAAATAGGAGAACTTACCTCACTTTCGCATATGGGCTCGTATATACCTTTGTTGCGTTCATACCTCCTATCGGCCCGCAAAGCTTCTGGAAAAGGTGGAGGAGGTCGATGCTTTGGAAGTAAAGTAACTTCCTTCTTTCTTGCAACCATGCTCTCTCCTCTCGTCACTGTGTATCACCCCCTTATCATGATAGAACTCACATTCTTCTTTGGGTTCACTTCGGTTTGGGAGGGTAATTTTCCCAATTCACGAGCCTCTAGCCTCGCTCACCGCACTCGAAACCCGGCTCATCCGTGTTTCCAAATTCCTTATACTAGAGCGGGTTTCCTCTTGAAACCGTACCATATTCCCTTGCATGGTGGTCACATTCTTGGTTAAGGCATTAATCATATCTTCAGTAGACATTGTAGAACTTTGCCTCATATCTGAATTCTGACCCTGATGATGACCCTGAACTGGAGCTTGGGGTCTCATGAACTGTTGTTGCTGTTGATGATATTGTGTGGGTTGTTGGTTACCTTGCTCATTCCCATATCTCAACCTCGGATTATCTCTCCAACCAGGATTGTATGCATTGGAATAAGGATCATATCTCCTTTGATTCCCGGAGCCTTGAAAACCAAGAGCGTTGACTTCCGCACTAGACCCCTCTTGAAGTTGTGGGCAATAATCAGTGGGGTGATCTGAAGCACATATCCCACACGCCTTAACTTGTTGTGTGTGTCCCTTAACAATGAGCTCTCTTACTAGTGAGGTAAGAGCTTGAACCTGTTCTTCAAGTTTTGGATTTTGCGTGTTTGAGCCACGCACATTCAACTTCCCGTGGGTGGATCGCCTACTAAAATGTCTCGGAGCCTTCGTAAAGCTCCTCTATCAAAGCTCTAGCGTTCGCTGGAGTCTTATTTATGATCGATCCACCACTGGCTGCATTAATCATCCGCACATCATCATCAGAGAGTCCATTATAGAAGTATAAGATTAGGTCTTCCTCACTATATCCATGATACGGACAGCTTGCACATAACCTCTTAAAACGCTCCCAATATTCATACAACGGTTCATCATATCGCTGCTCAATGTTGCTGATCTCTTTCTTGAGTGTGGATGACTTTGAAGCGGGAAAATATTTATCAAGGAACCGCTTCTTCATCTCAGACCAACTGGAGATACACCCCGGTGGAAGATAATATAGCCAATCTTTGGCCGTATCCTTAAGGGAAAAAGGAAACGCCCTCATCTTAACTTGCTCTTCCGTGGCATTACTCGGTTTCATGCTTGAGCACACAACATGGAACTCGGATAGGAACTTGTTAGGGTCTTCACCACTGAGCCCATGGAAAGATGGTAATAGATGAATGAGCCCTGACTTGAGCTCGAAAGTGGTACCAGCCTCCGGTGTTGGGAAAGTGATACATAATGGTTGCTGATCAAGATTAGGGGCGGTGAGCTCCCTCAGAGTACGAGTCTCCACCCTAGGTGGCATTTCTTCTTCCAAATTCAATGCAAATGGAAGTTCTTGAAAATTTCTTCTCAATTCCCTTCGCAACCTGAAAAGATTCAATTCTAACTCGGGATCGTAATCCACACAATCTTGGTTAGTAGCACGGGTGCCAACCATATACTAATCAAAAAGTGAAATTTCAAAACACAATCTACAATAAACACGTTTTTAGTAATTGCCAAGTCCCCGGCAACGGCGCCAAAATTTGGTGGGACGCGGTCGTACGCGCTACCAAAGATAAAAGTTTATTTTCCTTCTTTCCAATACAAATAAATGTAAGTGGCAAGTAGGGTCGAATCCACAGAGACTTGGGGACTAACTCGTGCTTATAATAGATTAAATGGGGGTTTTGAGATTAAAGAATTGAATAACTAAATACGAAGAACTAAAGTATAATAAAGAAGTGATATAATCAAGAAGAGAAGAATCTTGAGTTCGGTTAATGGCCACTTCGATTCAAACTATTGATCATTGGTTTCTCAAACATGTAACTTACTCTTAATTACTCAAAGCTGGAAATCAAATTCCTTTCCCTCAAAAGTATCGTTAAACAATCACAATCAGATGATCATAAAACTTGAACTAATGATTAATCTAATCTAATCAGAGATTAAATTCAAATCACAAGAACATCAACGAACTAGGAAACAATGAGCCAATTAACAAATTGCTAGCACAACATATTCAAATTGGAACTTGTGACTTCTCTAGTGATTAATCAAGAATAATCAGATTCATTAATCAAACCCTAGATTGCTACTCATGAAAGAAGAACAGATGAATCGGCATCAATTCTAAATCCTAGCAAATGATAAATCGAATGTATAAACTAGTAGTACTCCTAGCAATACAAACTACAATCATAGATTTAAATCAAGAAATCACAATTATAATTAAGAACAAGTTAACAAAGAGAAACCTCACAATAGTAGACCGAAGCTTGATTAACCGTTCTCAAGAATAGATTTAGGCTACAATCGACATAGCATCCATCAAGCAAATCTTCAAACTCATGATTAGAAACTCAAAAAGGGAGAAAAAGGGATTAGGGTTCTTCTCTCTATCCTCTCTAATTTAGTTCAGAAAATACAAGATATCCCAAACAAAACGTTTTTTCATTAATAAAACCTAAGGAAAGCCGAAAACTGTCGAAGAATCGCAGCCGCGTCGAAGTGCACGAGTCGGGCATCCCTAGTGCGCGAGTCGGGCTTTGGCTGCTGCCCAAACTGCAGCCTTCACTCGATGTGCGCGGGTCGCGCAAGACATGCGCGCGAGTCGGGCATGCCGTGCCGACAATCCATTGCCTTCGCTCGCAGCCGCGCGAGTCGCGCGAGTCCGGGCCGCGCGAGTCGGGCACTTGGTGATGCCTAACTTCAGCCATCAATCGATGTGCGCGGGTCGTGGGAGTGTTGTGCCCAGCTCGGGCATGCGACGCTGCCATGAATTTGGTGCTCGATGAGCTCGGGCTGTGCGTGTGTAGCGCCCAACTCCAACCTTCTCCACCGACACTCTAGGTGGGCTCTCCAACGTCCATGGTGGATACACAATGCCGTAGAGCTACAAAATGAACTTGGATGCCTCCACCATATAACATTATAACGCTAAACTCCAATGACTTTTGTGGTCTTCTTATGTTGAATGGATCGCAACCACGGGATGGAAATCCACCTGTAAATGACCATAAACACATAACCGCAAAATATCCTTAAATCTCCTCTAATATCACAAATTCATCATAACTCCCGCTTCTCCACACTAAGGTATAAATGAGTAAAACTCTCCTTCTTAAAGCTTAAACCTTAGTAAAATGGACTTCTCAACACCCTATAATCGCACATAACTTGGTCCCATCATCTTCTAAGGATGCTAGACTTTGAATATGTATGAAACTCTAAGTTTAGCTAGACTTCTAGAATAAACGGAACTCTAATGGGCTTAGGCTTTTATTATGCATGGATTTCTATATATGGATTCTAGACTCCTACATTAATAGGAACTCTAGTTAGATGGGACTAAGACTCTTAACATGGATAGAGTTAAAAGAGTTTAAGAATTCTACATGAAGTGAAATTAGATGGAGCTAGACATTTGGACTAGATGTACTTCTAGTGGAGTTAGAACTCTAAAATGGACAGATTTTTACACTAAGATGGACAACAACAAAAATCCTAAATGATATACAGAGCAAAGATGGGATGATAAGATAGAATGGAGGATATATAAAAGATGAATTTTTTAAAAGGATAGGAGATAGAAAAGGGTGGAGACTATTTTTGAAAATTGATAAGAAATAAAAAAAAGACGAGGATTTTGAAAAGGATGGGAATAGGTCTTATTAAAAAGATAGAGATTTTTTTTAGATGATGATAGGTTTTTTAAAACGATAGGAAATCGAAAAAAAAAAAGATAAGTATAAATTTTGTTAAAAGATAGAAGATAAAAAATAAGATGATTTTGGAAAAAAAAAAGATGAAGATAGGTTTTAAGAAAAAGGACAGGAGATAGAAAAGGAAGGTGGTAAAATTATCGACATTATAGTAAAGAAATATAATATCCTAGTAATTCACAACATATGGCATTACAATTTACAAGCATCAAACAACTATTGCGCGCCACGCAGCGTGAATGTGCAACACGCATCGGTTATGCGCAGAACGCTGATACTAGGCGCAAAACAGAGACCAATGGAAACATCAAACACAAGTCCGAGTGTTCCGCATACTAAGCGTGCAAGCACAGGTACTTCACACGACACTCAAGTTATGTAACAAACCGCTTTTGCTTTTTTTTTGTCACGTGAGTTCTTTTGATGATTTTTGACTCGAAACATTTCATAATACCTTGATCATGCTTTTTTCACCGCACGCATTGATAATGCGCCAATGGAGCAAGGACAATACCTTATGGTGGCTTGAACAATAGCCAATGTAAATGCAAAGCAATAATGTCATTTACAAACATAAAAATAGCATGAATCGTAGTAATTTTCAAGTTTCACCCACTCATCAAAAATAAATTTGAATCCTCTCCAAAGGAAAGCGCCAAATTGTAGGCATTCTTTTAGCCTACACGATGTGAGCACAAATTTGACTACCTCATTGTAAGTGTTTTCATTTTGAAATTCGTTTTGTAAAAGGAATCGCCAACAAGTCTTTAAAGGAAGACTCATAAACCTAACTAGATATTTGGGAAACCAAAGGAACTTATCCAATGTAGATTTCCCCTTCATGATTTCGTAATTGGTCAATGAACCAAAAATTGAGTTTGTGGATGAGGGTAAGAAACTAAGAACATGATCATGAATCACGTTCACCCATTGATGGCCTCTACTAAATATGTTTCTTAGTCTAGTTTTATGTAAATAAACAAATAAACAATATTGATTTCATATTTCTTAAAAATTAATCTAAGATAGTTTATTAAACACAAAAGACTGATTTTGTGGTATGTTCATTAAGCAATCAAATTATAAGGTACCTAAATTAATTTTCCAAATTATCTTATTAGGCATGAGAATATTTATTTAGATCTTGATTAGCAAAATAAACATGATGAACGTGATGAAAGCAATAAACAAATAATCATGAATATATATACAAAAGAGACAAAAGAGAAAAAAGAGATTAAAATATACAAAAGCATGCACTTTTCAAAAATCTACATCATGAAAAGAAAGTGTATACAACCTTAAAGACATCAATCTTCAAAGCTTGAAAACGAAATTCAATGAAGTGTCTGGGTGTATTGAATTGTATTTATGTATTCAGAGTTGAGTGTTTAGAGTAAGAATAATATGGGGAATAATATGTGAATAATCAGCCTTAAGATAGGGGAAAATACGATATATTTATAGGCAAACCAAGAAACTAGGATTTCGATAATCAAGTTGCAGTTAAAAAGAAAGACGTGCGCTGCACACAAGAGTTATGCGCTCTGCGCGAGGGTCATGCGCCCAACGCATGATGCATGCATTCCCCACATGAGGTCTACGTCAGCGCATGAGTTTTTTGATTTTTTCTCTATTTTGTTGATTAGTCGAGGATGGCGTATGCGCACTATAGCGCGTCGAACACAATTTGACCGGGCGAAGCGCAATCGCATATCTGACCGGGTTTTACTTTTTTAACTGGAATTGAAAGATTCCTTTTATCCTTTACCAAATACTATCACTTAAAATTGGAAATCCTTCTTCTAAAAGATGAAAAAACTTATTTTCATGAATTCATTTAATAAAAAATATTTATTTAAAAATTCAATTAATTATCATAAATAATTAATTAGGCTCTTTTTGGGGCTTGTAACCTTTAATTTTTATCTTAAAATAATGGACTTTGGGCCTTCAAAACGATTTTGGATTTAAGCACTTTGGATTGCACTTCTTCGGATCGGGCCGAGTAGGTCGACAATATGTATTATCATTGGGTACTTAAATGGAGACAAATTTATGTATCTACAATAATCCTAAATAATAGGATTACTAATCCTAGTTGATTTGTACGTAAAGGAACTCGAAAAGGGGGAAATGCATCTAAAAAAAGAAGAGATAAATAAAAAAAGAAGGAAAAGGAAGGAAAGTTGATTTGTACGTAAAGGAACTCGAAAAGGGGGGAAATGCATCAAAAAAAAAAGAAGAGATAAATAAAAAAGAAGGAAAAGGAAGGACAAAAATTAGAAAGCGAAAAATGAAGCTACAAAGATTTGAACCTCTTACTAAAAGAGCACAAAGCTCTATATAAACATGAGCACTACTAAACCAATCTAGTTTTTATTACATCTATAGTACATATTTTGTATACTTCCTTCGTTCAGTTTTAAATGAAACATAGGAGATTGGTATCGGGATTTAAGAGAGGAGAGCGATATAGAGAGAAAAAGAGGGACCCAAGTGATAATTGAGGAGAGAAATGACTGAAGTAAATACCAAATAAACTAACGTTTTATTTATTTTGAAACGACCTAAAATGGTAAGTATTTCATTTATTTTAGAACGAATGAAGTATAAGTTGATTCCTAGACCTTTTGGACTGCGTGTCTAAAAACCAGCTAAACGCGCCACACAAAAGATGCGCTGTAAAGCAAATACAAACCAGGTTTTTCCAATATAGGCTACAAAGGCCGAAGCCACAAAAGCCAAACAATCCAGGACATACAAATCACTGAAATGAACTAGGGAACATTCTCTAAATCTATCGAAGACATCAATTGAAAAAGAACATCTTACAAAGCTCATGTGAAAGAAGTTAACTGACTTAATTTATATCATTTAGCCTTTTAAAGTTCTTGTCACAATACACTTTAGTGTTCTCGCGTAGTCATATAGGGGAAGGTTCCAATGTTAAGTTATTGAAAATTGGGAGA
The DNA here is from genome assembly GCA_947648045.1 of Beta corolliflora. Lineage (NCBI taxonomy): Eukaryota > Viridiplantae > Streptophyta > Magnoliopsida > Caryophyllales > Amaranthaceae > Beta > Beta corolliflora. The sequence goes on along the minus strand of CANSZD010000354.1, from coordinate 48,772 downwards.
AAACACTGTCTCTGCAATTCTCATATGCACAATGTCTATATAGTACAATATAAGGAGAAGACCTAGCTCCTCTATGAAGCCTAATTACACAAGAAAACTACCACAAGGAAGAAAGTTTACATAACTAAAACTCATAAGTTTCCACAACATATAGAACTTCCTAAAATATGGTAAGAACAACCTTCGTATAAGAACTAGTATTTTGGCTCCGACGATGCTGCGGGTCAATTACAATTATCAAATATATTATTATTCATAAATCTCATACTTGATTTTATTAGTTTTTCTTCATATTCTGTCTAGTGCAAAATTGAAAAATACACGTTATGGCATGATAAATTGTTTTAAAAAAACTTGTAAGAAATTGGGGATAAAAATAACATTTTCAATGGAATTAGGGTAAGAGAATGTTATTACTTAATAAAAGTGTTAGAAATCAAAAAGCTTGTATATGTCTTTATGATTCCATATAATTATAAGACTTTATTATTTTTTTACTTTGAAACATTAAGCATTGAAATTGTAGTGGATTAGTGGTTAAACACTCACATTTAATTTCAAAGGTCATGTGTTCGAATCTTAGTAACAACATATTGTTAAAATTTTCAAATGAGATTATAAAAACGTGTATTAGAAGCTTGAGCAGAGTGTCACGTGGCACCGTTCCTTTGATAGGAATGCGTGTTCCTTTGTGAACAATAAATACTCCATTTTGGATAAACTATATAACAATTTTTTTCCTTGAGGGACCAATCATCCAAAAAGATTACATTTTTATGAAAAAGGATTTCCATGTAAAACCTTAATAAAATATTACATTTTTACTAAAATGTATTACTTCTTCATTGTTCTCACGTTCTCATGTAAATAGTGTCTCTATATCAATAGAAAACAAAATCGTAAACCCTTTGGTTTTTTTTAATTTACTCACTTCACTTTGGTGGAGAACCAAGGAGAAAGTACAAAAGTATAAGAGAGAAACTGAAAAAGGTGGAGACATAAACTAAAAAGTGGATGACATGGATGGAAAAAAAGGAGAAAGTAGGGGGGACATGTTACGAAGAATAGAAAAAACAACAGTATGTAGATTAAAAAGAAACAGACCAAAAAAGAAAGTGTGTAGATTCGAAAGAAACGGATGAAGTAGTGGATAGGACATTCTATGATATGGAAAATAGTTGATATTACTTATTATGTAATATAATCTTTCCCCAATTTATAATTTCAATCATTATCTATACTACTTGTTACGATTAATCTATTTAAAAATTCAAAAATCATAATTCATACTAAAAAATGACATATATTATTTATACAGAAAAGTATCCCTTGTATGACATAGGAATACGTCTAACTTTGGAATATGAGTTTTTATAAACGTTAAATAATATAAATGCACTGAATATGCAACTCCCATAAAATTTCCATTTAAAATTATCTACCAAAAGGGAAAACCTCAAATACTCTCTGAAGAGAGTAAAGAGTCATCAAGGAATGTGACTCTTCAAAGAATCATGAGCCAAGGATTTCAGGTGACAGAAATTTGTTGGGATTGCTCATGCGGCGATGCAAATCTCGCTCTTGGTTGATAGTTGTCCGGATCGTGAACAGATGTCGCTCCTCCCACCACTTCCATCATATAAGATATACCCTTTTAATGCAGGTTGCCTTCCTCTAAGAAGATACATTGTCGTCTTATTCGCAACCAAAGACAAGCAACTATCACCCATATCCACCAGAGTTATGACTCAACTATCACAATTATTGAACAGCTAAGACCTCCATAACAAGCAGCTCTTTACCAGTTTATTTTACTTGTTGTTTTTACTTTATATGATTTGTAAGTGCTATTAAAGCTCAGTTTAATATTTTTAATTAGTTTTAGTTTATCGTTCGTCTAATCTTTTTCCTAGGTTGTAATATGGTTTTAATTAATGCAAATTTTTTCGATGTCCAAAAAAAGAAATTTATCTACTAAAAATATATGTTTTGTCTTTCTTCTTCTTTTTTGAAAACCAAATGTTTAGTCTTTTCATAGAAACTTCCTTCATTTTTTAGGTGCAACATTTTTTATAATAGGAAGTTATGTATTACTTGGAATATTAACATTTTTGTTAACATATTTCCTCTATCTCTTTAATTTCCTAATACATATAGTGTCTTTTTTTTTATCTCTCTTCTTTTCTAAATTATTGAGTCATTCTCTAGTGTTTCAAGTAAAAAAAAAAAAAAAGCTAACCAACCTGTTTGGTACCAAACAAAATGATATATTTGGATGTACACCTTCTTTAACAAATTTGTGTAAAATCAACAAAAACATGAAAAATAGATATACAATACCTGTTCGGTATCGAAGTGTTCGAGATTTAGCCGGACTCTGAACAAATGGAGGAATTATTGGAGGTGGTAAAAGGTCCTATCCGTGTTCGTGTCATATATAAACAGGTTCGAAAACTCTTGACACTAACTCAACCCATTTAATAAACGTATCATCTCTTGTTGACCTGTTTAATTAAATACGTTGAGATATCTCAACACTATTAACCCGTTTTTTCCTTATACAGTTTGTATCGCGTTGTCATGTTGAGCTACTTATTGATATTTTTTCTATATTAATATCTTACATTTGTGTAGTAATTCCGTTAAACGGGTTCAAGCATGTCCTCTTCATGTTAAAAACCTCAACGCTGACCGAACCCATTTAATAAGGCGTGTTGTGTTGTGTCGTGTCGTGTTGACCCGTTTAACTTAACAGGTTGGAAATTTTCAACACTAACCCATTTTTTTTGTATCCAATTAGTATCTTGTTAACCTTGGTCAGCTTTAGGAATTATAATAATTAAGTTGTCAAATAAGTCGTGTCATGTCTATTTTGTGTTCATGTCATTTACTAATTTTGTCCAAATGCCTTGACACTAACCTGAGCCGTTTGATTAAGTGGTTATCCGTGTCGACCCATTTGACCTATTTATTCAAATTGCATTAAAAATTTTAAACAATAAATTGATTATTTATGTCCAATATTAATCAATCCATGTTATTAGGAAATAACTTGGTAGCATATTAGAAAGATTTAAAGAATTCATTAATGTTTACCCGGTTTATACTTTAAGTGGTGCTAAAATGTTAAATTTTCCTATATGCTTAAGTTAAACGTGTAAAGTATAAAGTCGTGTCAGTTTCGGGTTGAATTTATCACTAACCCAACCCATTTATTAATCAGTAAAACACTTATTGACCCATTTATATAAACGTGTCGAGAAAGTTTGACACTAACCCATTTTTTCGTGGACTTTGTTAAACATCGCCCCAAAAATTACTTAAAATCGCCCCAAAGCACACTTGAAAATACAACTTTACCCTTAACTTTTTCCATCATCCTCACCATCACTCACTACCCAACAACCACCACCACCACACACAACCACCACCACCACGCACACCGGCCACCACCGAAACCACACACACCACCAACTAAACCACCACGCACACCCAACTAAACCACCACGCCCACCCAACGAAACCAAAACGAAATTGTTTTTGCCTCATCCACCACCGGAACGTCCGGCCCAAACGTTTCCTCCATGGCCGGAACATCCTGGCTAGACGTTCCAGTGGTGGAGGAGGCAAAAAAAAATTTGATCTTTTTTACAGTGGAGTTTAGGGCTTGCGGGAGGTGGGGGGAAGGTTGGGGCCGCTGGGGGGGTTGCGAGGAGGGTGGGGGAATGCTCGTGGGGGTTGCGGGGGGGGGGGCGCTCGTGGGGGGTTGGAGGTAGGGTCGTGCAAAGACCAGGGGTCGGACCGAAATGGACCGGATCGAACCGGAATTTGGACCGAGACCGACCGGGACGGTCCCGGTCTTTGGTCCACAAAGAATCCTTATTCCGGTTTTCGGTCCGGTCCGGTCAAAACCCTAGAAATTCCGGTCCGGACCGGTTGGACAGGAATTTCTATTATTTTAGTAAAAAAAAATGATTATATGTTAAAAAAAGTTTAAAATGTAGAAAGTTACAAATTTAAAAACCTACTATTTATTACCTTAAGATTATTGTTATTAAAATTATTAATTTCTAATGTATCTAATTTATAAATATCTTTAAATAAAATAAAATAAAAGATTTTTTTTAAAAAATTTAGATTCCGGTCCAACCGGTCCGGTCCCGGTCCGGGCCTCGGGACGTGCACACCCCTAATTGCGGGGTGGGTGGGGGGCGCGCCGTGGGGGTTGCGGGGGGGGGGGGCCTGGGGGGGGTGGAGGGTGGGGGTTGCTTTGGTGGGTGGTGGAGGTGGTGGTTGTGGGGATGGAGGTGGTGGCAATCGAGGTGGTGGTGGCGGGAGGTGGTGGTTTGGGAAAAGAAAAAAAAAAAAGAAAAGGGTATAATGGTACTTTCAGATGGTCATGGGGGTGATTTTAAGTAATTTTAATGCGACTAATAGCATTTTAGTTTTTTCATATCCGGTTCGTGTCGTGTTGTCTGTCTTTAACCGTTATAATAATTCTAATGCTTTGGCTGATAGTGACAGAGATATCTGATATACATCTTTTAACAGAGATGGTTGGTATGGGCACATTGGATATAATAAGAACAAGTAATAATTAAGAAACTACTAATAAGCAAACCCATTGGAACTAGTGCTCCCAGTATTGACATTAAGTGGTTTTTAGGCAACATTCTTACCAAAACTGGCAACACACTTAGAACTGCTTGTATTTGAAGAACATAACCAACTAAACTGCATCTAAGTCAGTCAACTGTCAACCTAAGAAAATTGGCGAGGCTATACATTTTGGCAAGATCAATTTCAATTTTGTATTGCTTTCAGAATTTTTCAATCTTAGCGCGTTTGATTTTTGACTCAAATTGAATCTTTGGCAATTTGAGCACATCTCCTGACCCATAAGCAGATAAGCAACTTATAGCTTAATGAAATATCCTATTTAGGGTAATCATTTAGTTCAATAAACCTAGAACTTAAGAAAATATTAGACCATGAACATTTGGCACATCATATATAATCTCTAGTTGTATTCTCTTTAAAGATATAAAATGACTTTTTAAAAACTACTTAAAATTAATTTCGATCAGTTAATTGTAATTGGAGTTACTTCTGATCACTACATAACAACAAAGAGATAAAACAAAAACGTAGATCAATCAGCAATGAAAAAAAGGTTTTGATCCATCAACATAATAAAATGTTTAGTTTCTTGCAATAAGATATGCCTCCAACAAACAAGAATATGTTTTGATTAATTATTACAATTTTAATCGAAAAAGTAGTTGGAGATAAGAAGACCTCAATTAGCTTTTAATTACTCACAAATTGGTAATCTAGTAATTAACAACGGATTACTATACCAGATGTCGTATAGGAATATTATACATTACATGCTAGCTATATACTTCATCCGTTTTTTCATATTGCAACAAATATCATTTTGGGTAGTTTCACATCTATTGCAACAATTCCACTTTTGTCATAAGAAGCAACTTTAGTTGACATTAGTACTAGGGGTGGCAATGAGTCGAGACAACTCGCGAGCTACTCGAGATCGACTCGGTCAAAACTCGGTCAAAGCTCGACTCGAGTGAGCTCGAATCGAACTCGAGCTCGACTCGAGATGTTGGTGAGTCGAGTTGAGCAACTCGATACTCGACTCGAAAACTCGTGAGAAGCTCGAATATCCAATTATCAATAGCAAAATACCAAAATTCAACATTTTTCACCTTATTGTTGCTTTTAACATGAGACACTTGCAAGCTACTCGAAATCTACTCGGTCAAAGCTCGACTCGGTCAATGCTCGACTCGGTCAAAGCTCGGTCAAAACTCGACTCGAGTGAGCTCGATTCAACTCAAACTCGACTCGAAATGCTAATGAGTCGAGTCGAGTTAGCTCAAACTCGAACTCGACTCGCATCATTGCCACCCCTAATTAGTACCCTTACTTTATCCTACTAAAACTCTCATTAATTATTCACCAACCCACATTTTATTGTTAAAGGGATACTTTTACTTTATTAAGTGACCATTTTTCTCTCCTAATCTCTAGTAAATTAAATGGCACCTTTATGCTTAATTACCCACCTTTTTCATTTCCTTAAAAATCGTGTCCAAACCTATTGTTGCAATAGAAAAAGAACGGAGGTAGTATTAAGCAGTTTTTGGAAAAAAAATTAAGATAATTTGTCAAAACCACATAATAATACATCATATCAATGTATCCACCTGATTATAAAATAAATAATTGTATTTCGTTGACAATCGTGACCACACAAAATGAAAGTGGCCATGGAATATGAGTTTTTTGCGGGGATATACCAGGGTAATAGGGCATTTTGTGGGGATATACCTCACTAAATTTTTTTTGTGGGGATATACCAACCTAAATTTAAGTTTTGTTAAAAGGTACCAAAAACACTATTTCCGGCGAGAAAGTCAAATTTTCGGCCTTTGACTTGGTAACTTAACCCTAATTTATACTTTATAGCACAAATTCAAACCACACAGTACAATTGAAGAACACAAGAAGTAAATTGAATTGAGATTAATGCTAAAATAAGACATCATACTTTGCAATTGATGATTTTGGGCTGCCCTTTCTTGCTGAATTGAAGAGCGTTCTTTTTCAAGGTTTAAGGAGAGGGAAATGTTAAGGGAGGGGGTTGGTTATTAAGGGAGGGAATTCTTAAAAAAATTGTTAAAAAAACATTTCAATAGTATGCGCGTGGTTGAGGGGGTAAAACACCACATTTCTGGCTCACTCGCGAGTTCCTACCAAGTCAAAGGCCGGAATTTGACTTTCTCGCCGAAAATAGTGTTTTTGTCTTTTTAACAAAACTTAAATTTAGGTTGGTATATCCTCACAAAAAAAATTTAGTGAGGTATATCCCCACAAAATGCCCTATTACCCTGGTATATCCCCGCAAAAAACTCATGGAATATTTAACAAAAATTTTAAACAAACGTATAATTTTGGTAAAGCTAAAGGGATTTCTGTTTGGTATTAGCAGAGCACACAGATCCAGGTTTTTTCCTATTACAATAAGTCAGAACTTTGGAATTATACAAATCTAGATTAAAATTCTAATTATTATCAAGCTAGAAATGGATTAATGTTCAACAAGTTGACAAGATAGAGAGTGTTAGTTGAACGTAGACTCCTTTTCTAGACATTTTTCTGACAGTTTTTAACTACCTTAACGCAGAATTTAACAGCCAAAAAATTACGGTTTATATAATAAGAGATACAAAACTTTGTATAATATTAAAACTATGTAATATTTTTGGCTATATAAGTAGGTTTGCCCTCAAAGTTGCATACTTGCATTCACCATCCTATTACAAGTAGTCAATTAGTAAGAAAACCAAACAGAAAAATATGGCAATGCCAATGATAAACTTTACCGAGCTTGAAGGTGAAAAAAGAAGTGAGACACTGATGCTCCTGCATCATGCCTGCGAAAATTGGGGCTTTTTTCAAGTAAGTCATCTTTAACTAGTCCATCTTCCTGTAAAAGATAAAAGTGAAAAAAAAAAATACTTCCTTCGTCTTTTATATTCCAACTTTCTGTACTTTTTCACGCCATGCCACACTATCAGTAACATTTTTTTATTATGTATTAGTAGGGATAGAGAAAAAAAGTTGAAATTTCAAATTTATGTTTGAAATGAACCTAACAAGATTACATACAATAAATTTGTTACTTGCCAACATATAGACAGAGTTAATAAGTTTTTACTTTGTATCAACAAAAGGATAAAATAAAAGATGGAAGGAATAATAAAGGACGTGGATTTACAACTTATGTACATATTTATACATTTTTTAGACATGGAAAGGAAGTTATGTTATGGCCAAAAGAAAGAGTCCTTCTAAAAACATAGTACATATTTATGGCAAAAAGAAAGAGTCCTTCTAAAAACATAGTACATATTAACTAAAATGAACATTAGATATGGAATTTTACTTAATAAAGAGGAGGAGACTTCAATCCACATGCAAGTCCAAATGAGGTTTCATACTAAAACCACCGACAATAAGTAGGAAGAAGCTCTCTAAACTATATTGTGATACTTCTCTCCTCTTTCTCTGCAATGTGGGACAACTTCAATGCTGCAAAGAAACATGGGGTTCAACACAAAGAATTCATAAACATTTTTTTAGTTATCATTCTTTTGACATCATAGAAAACATTCTAAGATCATCACCTCAAAATAAAATAAAAGTTTCCCAAAACATGTATTCTATGATTTCTTTCTTATACATGAAGAAATCTGAATAATTTCGTTAATGATATGATGGCACCAAGTTCATAAAGTACTAGCTTATTCATAATATTTTTTATGCTATCCAAATTGGTCAATTATATATACTATGAAGTGTTAAAATTACAGATTGAAAATCATGGAATAGACAAAGAGCTAATGGAGAAAGTGAAGCAATTTATAAACAGATATTATGAGGAAAACTTGAAAGGCAGCTTCTTCAAGTCAGATCTAAGCAAGGCTTTGGAGATCAGAAAAGAGATTGTTTCCAATTCAGACTGGGAAAGCAGCTTCTTCATTTGGCATTGCCCCAAATCTAATTTAAATGACTTTGGTCACTTCTCTCAAGATTTTCGGTTAGTAAAATAGACATTTATCACAGATTTATAGTGCATAATTAGTTTTCCATAATCCATAGTCTTTTTTTTTCCAGCAACACCTTTTTTTTGTTTTGGTAAAATGCGGGAATATATAAATTAGGTAGTAATAGAGTTCGTACAATCCGAAATATAGCCATCTAATTAATGGTAGCTATGTCGGTTCATATTATACACTCGAGTGTACAGTCTGTACACCAAGAAAGCATTATATATACTTTGGCCCGGGAGGGAAGATTCCATGACATTCCTTTTACCATCCATGATCTTATAGACCTAGAGACTAGAGTAGAACTACTTTGCGATACTATCCGCAAACCCTGGCTTAGATGCTTAAGTTTGACATTCTTAAACTTTTGGCAAATGTCTCTACAATCAATAATCATGTTAGAAATACACATTACATATGATATTGTCATGCTCTATTGCTTAGTTGGTGGTCTGACTAGAGATGGCAATGGGTTTAGGACCCTAATTGGACCCGCCCAGACACTACCCTAATTGAAGGGTATGGGTCTTAATTTTTTGGACCCTATGGGTAAGGATAGGGTATGGGTCTTGATACTATCGGGTAAGGGTATTAGGGTAATGGTCCACTTCTCAAATATTTAGACCCCACCCATAGACCCGCCCACACTAAAATATATATTTTTTAATTTAAAATAAATATATATATTTAATATATAATAGATATAAGATATCCTTCATGTCAAAATGAAACTCTCAATCCCTTACCCTAGCCGCATTCTCATAGTCTCATCTTACCACTTATCAGTATCTCACTCTCTCGCTCTAAACTATTTTCTTTATTCATATTTAGATGTATGAGACTTTTGGGATGTGGAAAAACTATGTATTCCTATGTAATATGATATTTTGTGTGCTAATTAACAACTTTATATGTAAATTTTGCTCAACAAATATATACACGTGAAAATAAAAGTGGAAAAATAATTTATATTGGACCCGTTCTGGACCCTAGAGGCCTAGACCCAACCCATACCCTATCGGACCCTATGGGTACGGGTAAGGGTCCTAAAAAAATTTACCCTATGGGTATGGGTAGGGTGCATGGATCTACATCTAAAAATTAGAGTATTGGCCTGGGTAAGGGTCTAGCCTTATCCTACTCAGATCCTACCCATTGCCATCACTAGTGGTCTCAAAAGCAGTTTTGCAATCGAAAAACAGCAAGAGATGTTGTGATTTAGAAACTAAGTGTTAACTAGATTGTGCAATAATCAACAATAATCAAGAAGAATTGAGAAATTGAAACAACAACCAAGAAATGCAAAGAGGAATGAAAACAAGAAAGAACACACCAAGATTAACGTGGGAAACCCGAGCTCCGGAGAAAAACCCACAAACTTGCACTATGGAAACAATGGAGAATCAATGGTGAACATACAATCTCTCCCAAACTCACTCTCTCTCCTAAAACCCTAGAAAAGATGAGGCTCCAAGTTTGAACAATGAGATATGTGTGCTACACCCTCTAAAACCAGAAAATAGGCTATTTATACTCATAGGACTAAACGCAATCCAAGGGCCACGATTAAATCTTAAATCGCGAAAAAACACGAGCAGATGGATTGCCGGGCGGGCCCGAAGAATCGCCCGCCCGGGCCCGGCCGCCCGCCCCGGCCCAAGACCCGACCCGCCCGGGCCCACACGCCCGCCCCGGGCCGAAATGAAGCCCGCCCGGTGCGGGGTACTCCTCGCCATTCCGCCTCAAACCGTTCCAAGAACGCACGCCCGAGCCAAAATCCGCCCGCCCGGGAGCGCCTTCCGGGCCCATAACTGCCCGCCCGGGCTACCCCATGCTTTGCCCGCCCGGCCACATTCTCGCCCGGCGCCTTGGGCCAGCCAGCCCTTGGTGCGCTCCTTCTCCCCGCCTAGCTTGCTCACCCATCTCCACCAAACCCAACAATCTCCCACCCGGAGATCGGTTTAGCAAGAGAACATGTTACCATAAATACCCGAAACCATCACCATCACCTCTCCATACATTGGCCATAGCCAAACCCGTTTCCCCTTCACCAAAGGAAACGACACCAAGGTCTCAACCAACCCCGATCCAACATCTCTCGCTCCAAACCCATCACGGTCATGCTCCCACCTAGATGCAATCCCGAGCATCACCACCATGCTCCCACCTAGCCTAAGCACCCCCATGACAAAACACATCTCCTCTACACCAAGGAAATGACATTGAAGTTTGCACCAACTCCAATACAAAGAAATAAAAGTCAACACCGACTTTGATTCTCAACAACAACACCTCCAAAACATTGTAACATCCCTACACAAACCTACACACCCTCCTAACCCCGGAGGTCGGTTCATCTAAGAGACACCACAACCAAATGAAGACCCTTCCTCTCCAACCAAGGAAGACCATTGAGGTCCAATCCAACCCCAACAAGTAATCATCACCTAAGCCAAAGAAGTTTCTCATTGTTCTAAGAGCAAACTCACATTGCTCCCACCCGAACAAAACACCCTTTGCTCCACTTAGGATTTCCGGCACAACATGCTTGTGTGCCGCCCTTCACCTTGTGCGTTTACCGGTCAATTTGCCACCGGGATACCGCTTCACCACGGTTCTCATCCCTTGGCCCACTATCGATAGGTTTCCGACCAAACGACACCTTCCATGAAGTTCTCACCCCAATTCCGGGCTCCTTTCTTGTGCCCCCCATGGTGTAAAGAGTTCCACATCTTGTCCCCCGAGCTATAACCATAGCTCCCTTGACAAGCTTCCAAGAACCACCATCAAACACAACCTTGTGACCCGATGTAGCAAGTTGGGTCACCGATATCAAGCTTTTCTTCAACCTTGGGATGAACTTGACATCTTTCAACTCCAACAACCCACCATGAGTGAGTTTCACACTCACATCACCTTGCCCCATGACTTGCACTACCTTGCCATCCGCAAGATAGACTTCTCCAAGCTTTCCGGATTTGAAGTTCCGAAACAACTCCTTGCATGGTGAGGAATGGTGAGAAGAACCCGAATCCAAGACCCATGATCCCAAGCACCCAACCAACTCTTCCGGTTCTTCCATGCTTACCATCAAAACATCGGAATCGTACTCCGAAATCAAGTTAGTTGATGCATCATCTTCTTCATCACTATCTTGAACCTTCTTCTTCCCTTTCCCATTTACTCTCTTTGGACAATCCCTCTTCAAATGCCCTTCATCACCACAACCCCAACACACCACATGAGCTCCCCCATTCGGTTTACCATGCCCCCTTGACTTCGATCTTCCATGACTTGCATTTCCCCTTTGTTGATTCCTTCTCCCCCTACTTTCACTACTATATGCACCACCCAATGATTCACCGGACTCTCTCCTTCGAATGCTCTCACTCAAAATCAAGTCCCTCACATCATCATATTTCAACTTCTCTTTCTTGGGAGGAGTTGCTAATGGCGGTCACCATAGTTTCCCATGACAAGGGTAAAGAAGACAACAAAATCAATGCCTTCACTTCATCCTCAAATTTGATATCCACCGAAGACAATTGACCCAAAACCGAATTGATCTCATTAATGTGTTCGGCGGCCGAACTCCCATCAACCATCTCCATGTCAAACAAACGACCCATCAAGTATACTTTGTTGATAGCCGATGGTTTCTCATACATACTTGACAAAGTTTCCATCAAACCCGCCGTTGTTTTCGCATCCTTGACATTCAAAGCCACACTCCGGGCTAATGTCAATCTCACAACTCCAAGTGCTTTTCTATCAAGAACTTTCCATTCATCCTCAAGCATACCACTTGGTCTCTTTCCCTCAAGAGGCAAGTAAAGATTCTTTTGATACAAAAGATCCTCCATTTGCATTTTCCAAAATCCAAAATCTTTACCATCAAACCTCTCAATCCTCAATTTCCCTTCTTCCATTGTTAAGTTTACCCAAAAATTCAAATTTTGATTTTTCAACACCAAAAAATCCAAACTTTGATTTTTCAACCACAAATCCTAGTTTACCAACACAACACTAAATCACTTTCCCCCAAGTTAAAACCTTAGCTCTTGATACCAATTGTTGTGATTTAGAAACTAAGTGTTAACTAGATTGTGCAATAATCAACAATAATCAAGAAAAATTGAGAAATTGAAACAACAACCAAGAAATGCAAAGAGGAATGAAAACAAGAAAGAACACACCAAGATTAACGTGGGAAACCCGAGCTCCGGGAGAAAAACCCACAAACTTGCACTATGGAAACAATGGAGAATCAATGGTGAACATACAATCTCTCCCAAACTCACTCTCTCTCCTAAAACCCTAGAAAAGATGAGGCTCCAAGTTTTAACAATGAGATATGTGTGCTACACCCTCTAAAACCAGAAAATAGGCTATTTATACTCATAGGACTAAACGCAATCCAAGGGCCACGATTAAATCTTAAATCGCGAAAAAACACGAGCGGATCGGGATTGCCGGGCGGGCCCGAAGAATCGCCCGCCCGGGCCCGGCCCGCCCGTCCGGGCCCAAGACCACCCCGCCCGGGCCGAAATGAAGCCCGCCCGGTGCAGGGTACTCCTCGCCATTACGCCTCCAAGAACGCACGCCCAAGAGCCAAAATTTGCCCGCCCGCTACCCCATCCCCGCCCGGCTACCCCATCTCCCGCCCGGCCCGGCCGCCGGCCGCCAGCCTCCTTTGGTGCGCTCCTTCTCCCCGCCTAGCTTGCTCACCCATCTCCACCAAACCCAACAAGAGATGTTCCAATAATTGAGAGTGGTGGGCTGGTGTGAGTCCTTCCTAATACTCTACTTATTATCTCCAGCAACACCTTTAAAATCTCTCATTTTTCTTTCTAGTTACTATTCAAGCTATTTACACAATTTCTCATATATGTGAACATCACCTGTCTATGATAGTATTTTTTTATTAGAAGATACACTTAGAATGATACACTTAGGGTGTGCGCTCTATTCACGTGAACTTATCTGGAAGAAACTTATTTATTAAACTTCGTTGGATATGAATAGCTTTGGTTTCACCTTATATTTATACCTAATTAGATCTTATTAGCCCTGAAACTTTTTAAGGTGAAGAGCACTCATTATTTATTAGTAGGATAATATTGCCCCCTTGATGTCTCTTGGCTGGCAGTGTCAATAATACTGGCTTGGGAAAAAGTAATGATGCCCTTTCAAAAGTGTATGATTTTGTCGGAATGATGAACCAATCTTAATTGTTTTTTGACGTGATGAACCAATCTTAAATTATAAATCATAAAATCTAGGTATTCAAAATTATAAGCTACTCCTTTCATTTCCTAAAGATTCTTCCGGCTTATGTTTTACACAGTCTGCAATGCACTAATTTGAACATTAATATCTTTTGTTGTCTCTCCCTCCGTCCCATAATATAGTCTTTACTTTTTTTTTTGCACGGAATTAAGGAGAGTGGAGGGAGTAGTAGGATCTCAAAAAAATTATTTAATAAAAGAACTTTTGTCTTGGAACTACTCCCTTTGTTTTGTTTTCCTTTAAAAAAAATCAAAAAACAATAAATGTTCCTTGGAATGGTGTAAAGTAATAAATAGATGCACACATTTTAAAAGAAAAAGTAAGGTATTTTGGAGAATTTGGGTAAAGATTGAGGATATTTTAGTCCAAATAAATTGATAAAAATAAAATAGGCACAACATTTTGGGACACCCAAAAAGGAATGTAAGCACTATATTATGGGACGGAGGGAGTATAATGGTAAAAATTATGAAAAATTAAAATTATAAAAAAATACATTGTCACGAATTCAATAAAATCTCCATGATAATTTTTTTCACATATACTTCTTCCGTTTATTTTAGTTGTACTTGTACCTAAAAGAAAATGACACACATATTTAGAGTAGTTGTATATATGTATGTTAAAAATATTAAATAAAGCACATGTGTAGAGATAACCTATCCCCAAAAAGGAAATGGTACAATTAATTCAAAATATCCCAAAAAAGAATATGGTATAACTATTAGGAAACGGAGGTAGTATTAATTACCACATAGTAAATGTTTTTTTGAATAGTGAATGGGAGGATCTTTAGGAGTGATTCCTAATTAATAGCTCAATAATATCGTAGGGGGTATATAAGAAGGTACATGTAATGTGCAGTAACAAGAGCTGGAAAAAATCGACCCAACCCACCAATAACCCGAACACAACCCACCAACCCAACCCAATAATAATGGGTCGGTTCTAAATTTTCAACCCATTTAATTAAATGGGTCGACCCAATCCACCCGTTTAATTAAATTGGTTAGGTCAGGTTGAAAATTCTAACCTAACTTCAACCCATCTAACCCGTTTACTTAGATGGGTTAGGTTCAAATTGGGTTTTACCCTCTAACACGTTCATTTTTCCATCCAAAAAACCAATAATGATACACTTGGGTTTTACAAGAAGTTGAGATTATTTTTGCCAATTGTTCCAATAATATATGTACAAATGTAGAGTCATGACTTGTGATGTACACCCTCCATTCCATATGGTTCTTTTTTCTTATATATGTAACTCAAGATCACATGGTATGAAGGAGACAAAGTTAATGGATGCTTTTTTTGTTTTATCTTTTAGAAAAATGGGAAAGAAAGTATGTTTGCAAAGTACTCCGAAGATGATTTAATTGCCAAATGTTGTAAAAAGCAAAATAATGAAGGATTTTTATGGAAGAGACTAGAGGGAACACAAGGAAAAAT
Organism: Beta corolliflora; assembly: GCA_947648045.1. Taxonomy (NCBI): domain Eukaryota; kingdom Viridiplantae; phylum Streptophyta; class Magnoliopsida; order Caryophyllales; family Amaranthaceae; genus Beta; species Beta corolliflora. Next base: position 33,398 of record CANSZD010000354.1, on the reverse strand, counting down.
CTAGGGAGCATAGTAGTACTTGTTAGATGTATGCTGATCCGAAGATGATTGAATTGCATAAAAAAAAAAAAAAAAATGGAAGGCAAAAACATACTACAACAGATTGCAATTTGTCTCAACATAAGGTGATTGTCCATGGAAAGCACCTAAATCACTAAATTGTACTAGAGGTACCGAGGTAGCAAACTATATATATTTCCTCGGAATAGGCTAACTAATTCCATATGTCTTTGATCTACAGAAAAACAATGGACGATTACATTGATCAACTAGTAAAAGTGGGAGAAAAACTATCAGAGCTAATGTGTGAAAACCTTGGCTTAGAAAAAGACTACATAAAGAAGACATTCACGGGAAGCAAAGGCCCAGCAGTAGGAACAAAGGTTGCGATATACCCTGAATGTCCGAACCCTGAACTCGTACGAGGCCTTCGAGAGCACACTGATGCAGGTGGAATCATTCTCTTATTGCAAGATGATCAAGTCCCGGGCCTCGAGTTTTACAAAGATGGAGAATGGTTCAAGATACCGCCTTCGAAAAACAACACCATTTTTGTTAACATAGGGGACCAAGTAGAAGTGCTTAGCAATGGAAAATATAAGAGCATTTTGCATCGTGTTATGGCTGGGAAAAGTAGGAATAGATTGTTAATTGCTACGTTTTATAATCCTGCAGGTGATGCTGTTATAACTCCTGCTGAATATATGTTATATCCCGGGAATTACAAGTTTCAGGATTACATGAAATTGTATTCAAGTACTAAATTTTTGGACAAAGGTGAGAGGTTTCAGTCTATGAAGGATATGGTCAATGGAGAAAAGTAGATGACAAATTCATCAAAGATTCAAAACGCGATTTATACTGCCTAGCTTCTTTTACTGTATTTTTCTGGATTTTCATCCATTTTACAATTTTACTTAGGCAGCATTTGGGAACCCGGATTTCATTTTAATTATTGTATTTTAATTCTAAAATTTGAAAACATGTATTTGAATTCCAATTCCAATTTCTCAAACTTGTTTGGGAAACATGGGAATTGAATTCCAATATTTCAAATCTATGTATGTATTTGGAAAACATTGGAATTGAATTCCCGAATTCTAATTCCATGCTATTGTTTGGATAATCTTGTAATTGCATTCAACAAAAAAATAATAAATCCTTAGCAAATAAAAGGCATTTGACATTCCAACAATTCAAAATTGTTATAACAAAAGTTATCTCAACATCGAGAGCAACATTTAAGAGTATTATTTGATAAAAGTAACGCAAAAAACCTACAATGACATATGAAAGTGAGTCAAACTACTCAGCAAGGCACAAGAGTACCCAATCAAGTTTCTCATCCTCCGGTAGATCTTTCAACATTAGAAACTCGTCGGGACTACCATTCATAAACCTTTTTACTGCCCTCATAATCTGATTCCTAGAAATGCCATATACTTCAGACACAACGGTATGTATCTCTTGACAAGTGGGTTTCGGAGTGTCGTTCATTTTGCTTTGCACATATTCCCTGAAGGACTCGGCAAAACTGTTGACCGCATCAGCTACACTATCTTTTTTGCGCTTGCGAGAGCCCGAAACAGTTGGATCTTTGGATGAGCTCTTTCCTTCACTTATCATTTCCTCCTCCATAGCGTCCGCTGCCTCATCATGTTGTTCTGAACCATCCCCAACAGCTCTATCTGCACCAAATAAAGTGCATATATCTTCCCAATTCTCTATGCACTTGTTGCGATAAGAGGCTGCATTTTTGTTCTCCTGAAAAAGATAGTAGAACGTGATATATTTCAGCTCATACTACAGCAGATGACTAGAGAGGGAAAATATATAAGAAGCAAACAAGCAACAAATACAGAAAAATGACATTTCTGAGCCACTAGCTTCACTTCATCTTGAAAGCTACGCCTACTGTAAGATATACCAATTTGCTGCAAATAAATTTTTCAGACTGGCTGTGACACAGTACAATAAAAAAACAAATGTTGGATAGTTTCTTCAGCAGCAGCACACACCTTTTGGATTTTAAGTTATGCATGTTGGCAACCATTCCTCTATCTCTAAATCTTACGAATTGGAACAGATTCAGTCCAATCAACAAGTCACTCGAAAAAATCAGATTAGAATACCCAAGATAATGCAAAGTTAATCATCAATACAATGTTTAATCATTCAGATTATGCATATCGATCTTATTTATTAACTATTTCAGCTAATGCACCATCACCGCGCAACGCCACTGATCAATACAAAATAAGAAACTTGATACTGCAATACCTATAATATCGTGAGATAGAAATAAAAAAAATGAAGGAACTAATGGAGTTTCTCATACAACATATTTATCAACAGAAATAAAAAATATGGGCATGCAGCAATATTTAGTCTTAAGATGACATTAAATTTGATGATATTCGTCAAAGGTTATACTTTTAGTTGTATGTGAGATACAATGTGATTACTAAATCTTGTCAGATATTGACCATTATAGTCTCTTCAACACGAATGTTGCAAATTATAGCATCACAGCAGCCTGGCAGCTCTTTCATGCAGAATATTTTGTATACTGTTCACAATATCATTTTTCAATAAATTATCTACGCAAACATCTTAATATATTCCTTAGAAAGTTTGTTGAAATAGATACCTTAGTATATTCTTCCCATTGCTTTACATCTTCAATTGCGATGACGATCATTTTTCTTTCATCATCCCACTTAAACTTTGTATAAGTCTTAATGTCGGAGATGCAACCATAGTGCTTCTTCCAAAGTCTAGTTCGATTTCTCACATGCTCCACGTTGATTGGGATGCCCAACTCTTTCTTTAGTTCATCGACAACAGCTTGGTAGGCTTGGGGCTTAAAATCTCCATCTCCTTTTTCCTTGTTGTGGAGTTGTTCCAACAAAACTCGGGTGAGAATATCATCCATCTGTTTATTCCAAGCCACATAGCCTCTTTTAAGAGCTTGCACAGGTTCCTTCCGTTTGTTGCTCATTTCCTGCCAACAATTTCAAATCCAAATAGCTTGAAAGAACTACATAACCTACTTTCATGCATGGATGAATGACAAATTTTGGAACTGATAGAGAAAATAAAAGTAAATGCCGGTAAGATGTGTACAATTAGGCCCATATACATGGCTAGCAGAAACATTATGCTGCGAAAGCAAGCTGCGAACAGCAGTGCCAGCAAACTGCAGACAACAGGACAAGTACTTCCAAGCTACGTACAGAAGCACTTAGCTGCGCCAGCAAGCTGTGGACATCACTTGCAGCACCACCTACAGATTTGAGACAGCGGCACAAGTGCTTCCCAGTTGTAGACAACAGAGAAGACAGGGGAGAGAGATATACACAATAAAACAATGAAAAACACACAAATAAGCAGCAAATACAGAAAAATGAAGCTGATTCATGGAAAGAGTTCTAAAAAGTGTTGCTCTTTAACAAAAAAAGCTGACCCTTTAGTCTATAGGTCCAATAATATTCTATTACAATATTAAAACTTTACTAGAATAACTAAGGTAGAGGATGTGAGGTAGCTCCCCTTCGAGCTTGATACTCCCGAAACATTTTTTTTGCCAATTCATCTCTAAAATCGTTCCATTGAGGTGAGGCTTGTTCCGTTGATACGAAATCCTCCCCTTCATCCTCCAAGGTATCTACAGCTTCAACATTTGATAGATCCTCATCCACCTCGTATAACAAATTCTCCTTATCCATATTCTCTTCTCTAACAAAGTTATGGAGAACAAAACATGCATTATCATATTTATCCAAAATTCATGGTTTGGACTAGTCAAAGATTTTTGACAGATCCAACAACAATGAATGATAGTTCAATTTGTGCAAATCACTTACAACTTCTATTTGTCCCAACCTCGGTCTTGCAATATCATATTTATCCAAGCCTCAGATCATGCAAATCAAACCAAAGAAAACTTACCAGCTTGAATGATTCGGAAAGAGACTCCACAGATGTGTAAGCAAGATAACTAGAGGCAGAGAAACAGCATAGTTGCAAAATCCGAACCCAAACCCCAAACGTAATTCCGCAAAATCCGACACCAAACCCTAATTCCGCAAAATCTGACATAAATAAGTAAAATGCAATACGATTATAGCCAAATAAACATCAAATTCACAAATTTAATCATGAAAAAAGCAAAAAAAATCATAAGCTAGACTATATTAGAAAATAAAACCTAATTACAGAAGTAGAAAAAAGATGGGAAAAAAAATTGTACCTTCAATCGAAGAATATTCTGAGATGTAAAATCGTTCCTTCAATCTTTGATATCTACCGCAAATTCGTTCTTTTAATTTTTGAGATCAACCGCAAATTCGTGCAAAAATCCGTAGAAATTGAAATTTCATTTTGGGAGAAATCTAACGTTGAGGGAGGAGAGAGAGAGAATCGTACTTTTTTAGGGGAAGGGGTGAGATTTGGACTGGGCCAGAAATTGAAATCACATGGGGAAGGGGTGTGATTTGAAAATAGCTTTTTCTAACATGGCTTGGAATTGAGTTGTAATTGGCCCAATTCCAAATCCAATTCTATTGAGTACCCAAACACCTGATTTGGGCCAAATTCAGAATTTCAAATGAAATTCTAGTTCCCAAACAGGCCCTTAATCTGATTGTAATTGTGGACAAGTATTGGAAACTTTCTTTAATGGATGTAGGAGTATTTCTTAAGGCGATGTTATATTTTCAGGTTTGTTAGATTTTTAGTAGAATATAAATTTGGCCCGGGCACCGGTACATGAGAAGCTGAAATTAGACGACTTATAAGTTGTAAAGAAGATTCTGTCTCAAAATCAATTGGCAATGGGGAGTAGTTTTTTTTTTTTTGGACGGAAAACAAAGTAGCGCTTTATTCAATTGAAATCAGATCCGAAATTACAAGAGTATTTACCTCAAAAGGTACTTCTTCAATCCACACCCTCATTTCTCCATAATTTCGACTTTAGTGAGCCATTTTATGGGCTACCTTATTCCCTATACTACTTACATGATTAAAAGAAATACTAGAACAATCTCTAGCCAAAACTAGAATATCATTTGTTAGGAATCGGGGTGTTGTAGTTTGATTAATGCGGAATAAAATCAATGAAATAATAAGGATGAGAAAAACAAGAAAGAAGAGAAACAAAAGAATACAAGGATTTACGTGGTTCGGTCAAAATAGACCTACGTCCACAGATGGGGATTCGAGCTTCTTCACTATGATAGAGAAAAACAGAGAGAATAATACAAGGAGTCCTAAATTCTAGAGGCTAAAAGTGTTTCATAAGTTATTTCTATAATAATGAGCACTAAGAAGTCCTATTTATAACATAAGGAACCCCGTACAAAAAAACCCTAGAAAATACTCCATATAAAACCCAAAAAAGAATCAAATTCGGAAAATCGTAAAACCGCGTCAAAACCCAGTCGTCCGATCGGGTCGGGCGACATCCGCCCGATCGGACGGTCATTAATATTAAACTGGCTGACATTTCGCGCCCGGTCGTGATTCGCTAGGGCTCCCGACCCGGTCGGGCGAAATTCCAGTTCGACAGCGCTTCGTAGAACAGCCATAACTTTCTCGTTTCTCAGCGGAATTGGGCATATAACCTATCGTTGGAAAGCTCTTGGAACAAGCTTTCACCTACAATTTGAATCACATCAAACCCATTTATAAATTGAGAGATATGTGCATTCAAATTCAGCCTTATGCCATTCACAAGATTTCAAGTCACAAATAACAATCTCCACCTTGACTTGAAACCAATCAATCAAGATACCTCCATCTTGAACCAAAAGTGATGCTCACCCAAAAAAAACCATAAAACCTCCACCTTAAATAAAATTCCATAAGCCTACTCACTTTAGGCAATCCAGAAAACGGACATCTTCTATAATTGTGTACCGATGCGTCTTCGAACACAAAACTCCGTATACGAAACCATCACATGGCCTAGATTGAGAGTATAAAGTCACCAATGCCAAACATGATTACTCAAATTAACCAAACTCTCTTCAAACACTTCTTCATCTCAACAACAAACTCAAGCAATTCTAGAAAACCAATTGACATTAATAACTTCTAAATTGCAATTGTACTTAACAAAACACAAAAGTACCAAATTTGAGATAAGAAATAGCATAACTAGAACAAAATCTAATGCATAACCAAGATTCTTGTTACAAAAAAACTCAAAAACAATCTATCATAGACTCCATAGCAAAATCCACACGGTTTTTCGTTTCACCAAGAGATCTCAAAGGGCACCAATCATAAAGAGATCGAAGAAACCGCAACCCAAAAACTTGTAACCCTAAAGTACAAGATCATCATCAAGAACATTGTTGGCGATATTTGCGGATTGGTCCTCATTGGACTTTTCCCCATTCTTCTTCTTTAATTTCCAACACTCAGCTTTGATATGACCCTTCACATGACAATAGTTACAGATTTTATTCTTACCAAAATTCTTTCCACCATGAGCAACCAAAGCATTAGTTTGAGCATATTTATTAACCAACTTATTGTCAATTAAATCTCTTTGAGTTAAGGCATCCTTAACATCCTGCAAACTCAAATCATCTCTACCATACAATAAAGTATCTCGAAAATGCTTATACGAAGGTGGTAAAGAACACAACAACCTAATAGACATATCCTCATCATCGATCTCAACATCTATATTTTGCAAATCCATAATAATTGAGAAGAATTCATCTAAATGAGACTCAAGCGGTTTACCTTCTTCTAGACTGAGATCATGAAGTCTATATTTGAGTAGTAGACGGTTGGTCACGCTCTTTGTCATATAAAGTGACTCCAACTTCAACCACAAACCCGCAGCAGTTGTCTCCTTGGCAACCTCTCTCAAAACTTCATTAGAGAGACTTAAATGAATCGCCGAGAGTGCCTTCAAATCGATCTCCTCCCACTAATCATCCATCATAGACGAAGGCTTTTTGGATGCACCTTCAAGAGCCTTGTGACAGCCACTTTGAACCAAGATGGCTTTCATCTTCAATTGCCATAAGCCAAAATTTACTTGCCTATCAAATTTCTCAATATTGAATTTTATTGACATAATTGAATCAAACTCGTTCTATAAACACCTAAGATCTTAAACAACCAAGCTCTTGATACCAGTTTGTTAGGAATCGGGGTGTTGTAGTTTGATTAATGCGGAACAAAATCAATGAAATAATAAGGATGAGAAAAACAATAAAGAAGAGAAACAAAAGAACACAAGGATTTACGTGGTTCGGTCAAAATAGACCTACGTCCACAGATGGGGGATTCGAGCTTCTTCACTATGATGGAGAAAAACAGAGAGAATAATACAAGGAGTCCTAAATTCTAGAGGCTAAAAGTGTTTCATAAGTTATTTCTATAATAATGAGCACTAAGAGGTCCTATTTATAACATAAGGAACCCCGTACAAAAAAACCCTAGAGAATACACCATATAAAACCCTAAAAAGAATCAAATTCGGAAAATCGCAAAACCGCGTCAAAACCCATCCGTCCGATCGGGTCGGGCGACATCCGCCCGATCGGGCGGTCATTAAAATTAAACTGGCTAACGTTTCGCGCCCGGTCGTGATTCGCTAGGGCGCCCGATCGGGCAGAATCCGCCCGACCCGGTCGGGTGAAATTCCACTTCGACAGCGCTTCGTAGAACAGCCATAGCTTTCTCGTTTCTCAGCGGAATTGGGCATATAATCTATCGTTGGAAAGCTCTTGGAACAAGCTTTTACCTCCAATTTGAATCACATCAAAACCATTTATAGATTGAGAGATATGTGCATTCAAAGTCAGCCTTATGCCATTCACAAGATTTCAAGTCACAAATAACATCATTCACAATATTGCCAAAATAAGAGCTCTCGTTGGGTCTTTTCTTCAAATGGTTAATGAGTTTGAGGCAATCACTCTCAAGCACAAGTCTTCTGAGGCATGCTTCCATTGCAATAGACAAAGCATGATGGGCTGCCATAGCTTCAGCTACATTCACATCAAAGCGTCCCTCCATCAACATGCACGTAGAGCCCATAACATCACCTACCACATCACGAAAAACTCCACCCAAGCCTACCTTCCCTTCTTCAAAAACCGCATCGTCCGAGTTCACCTTGAACATACCCTCATCCGGAGTAGTTACTCAAGCATATTAGGTAATATGTTTCTTTGATCTTATTCAATATTGGAAAATCTATATGTGCACAACAATAAGGATTCAGTTAAGTTTACTGATTTACTCATTAATACATGCAATTATGCAAATGCACAAATACTAAAGAGCCAGAAAGAGAAACGGTGAATTGGTAGATGGGCTGTGACTTCTGAGGCCCAACGTGGAACTCTAATTTGGATGGGGCAATTGAATTATGGGTACTTCTAATCTTCTATGTTATTGTCATTGTTTTATTATTTATTTTTATTATTCAGTCAATAAAATTTTTGGGTTGACTGATCACGTGAAAACAAAATCTCTTACAGCAAAACTATATTATACTCCATATAAGTTGGTGATAGGTATCTACATATGCAGTAATAAAGTTAATTTTCAAGTAGCAAGAGTATTTCCATCAATTAAAAAACATTAGCAAGAGTAACAGCCTTATACGTCTATCGTTGGTTTTGTAAGAGACCGCATATTTTTAATTTAAAATTAGGCGACGGTTGCTCAATATTAAGAAGTAAATAGATCATCTTTCAAAATATAGTGGTAGTTTAAACTATTTAGTGACCGCTTAATCCATTTAGTTCTCATATTTTTAAATCCATTTAGTGACTAGTTTAATCCCTTTAGTGACTAATTTAATCCATTTGGTAAGACTACCGGGTTAGTTATACAATTGTTCGTTGTAGTTCGAGATTCAAAGATAAACAAAGAAAGGAGAAGAGAAGGGACGACTAAGTTGGTGCAAGATGTCGAGGATAGTCTTTGGACTGCTTGGATAAGGATTAGAGTGAAATGGATAGGCTTGTTAGGAGAATATAGGCTTGAATTTATCTAATTTTATGTTAAAATTAAACTGCCTATTTTAATAATATATGATAGGTCTATTGGTTGTTGCAATGATTTGATTAGAGTTTTGTACTAGGCTTTAAATGGGTTGTGGCTTGTGAACGGCTCGGAGCCTGCGTGATTGGTTTGGCATTATTGGTTTTACTTGTATACTTTTAGCATCTACGAGGCCCATTTTAGAGCTCTTTTTTAAAATGACTTTTTAAAAAGAAATAGGATAGGGCGGGATTTCCCTTAAAAAATCTAAAATCTTAATACAAGTATTAAACACCCCTATACTAATGGCATCGATTTTGATTTGCTCATGCAAAATTTTATATGTCTTTGTATCTTTCTTGATGTATAGTCGTTAAGGTGATAAGATTTAATTGTTCCTCCAAGACAAATTTATAAGGCGAATCTTTCACATTTCCAACCTATAACATGCATTCAGATCCACAATTCTATAAAATTAATCTTCCAACTTTACATCCCCGTACACACAAAGTACAAAAAAAAAAAACTTGATCTCACCATGAGTAACATGTGGAAAACGACAAAATCCTACATAAGGAAACTGATTAACATCTATATGACGAGATTGATTGTGATCACTGATTGTGAAGTTTATAGTTTAAAAAAAACTAGAAAAAATAAATAAATTGAAGCTTACCATTGACAAATTTATTGATGGAAACCCCTATGTTTAACTACGGTGGGCAGAGTTTGTAAGGGAGAGAAAAGAGAGAAGAGAAAGTTTTAATTCTAAAATGATCTTGAGTACTGGACTTTTATGTGGACTTATCAAACTTATTCGTGCCTATCTAAATTTATTTTTTCTCAAACTTATTTTGTTAGGTAAATCATGCTACCTAAAATTTTCATGCAATGAGGGTCTATGTGGCCAGTTATACTATAGGTTGATATACGGATATACCTTTATATAAGAAGAGGGACTCATTTAACGGGTATAGAATTAGAGACAATATTTTACTAAATAAACTAGTGAGTGTCAATGTCCCGGTTGTTACATTTCATAATTTTTTGTCTGAGGAAAAATTAACGTCATGATGTGATAAGTAATTGCATGATATTTAAAAGCCAAACCTTTATGAGTTTGGGCATGAAAGCAATAGCTTAACTTTCTAGAAAGAATTGGGGTAAGTGAATACGTTTATAATAGTCTCTTGTTATTACCATAAAACTGTTTGAGATATAACTACATGTGTAAGTTTTTAATGAGATATTATAACCCTTTTTATTATATATTATTTGAAAATACTAATTAAACAATAATCTTATATTAGATTCCTGGTTAAATATAATTTCAAAAGTCACGTATTCGATACCTTACAAGTTACAACTACACCAAACTAATCTTAAAATTGAGGGGTTGACGTGGAAATAGACATTTGCATTAGAGTCTTAGAGGAGAGTGTCACGTGGCACATAGACTTTCTTAGAAGCGCTTTTTAATATATTAACTAGTTATTAGGCCCGGGCTATGCCCCGAATAAGCAAAATTTTCATTTACTAATATTATACTTTAAAACGATAACACTAAATATCACCTAGGGCCTGTTCTCCCCAGCTTATTTTCAGCTCAGTTCAGTTCAGTTCAATTCAGTTCAGTTCAGTTCCTAAATTATTATCATTACTATTAATTAGTTATAATTTAATTCAGTTCAGTTCAGTTCAATTCAGTTCAGTTCAGTTCAGTTCAATTCAGTTCAGTTCAGTTGTTTTATGAAGAAGAGAACAGGCCCTTAGTGGTTAAGATGTTAGTATATAACCTTGAAGTCACGGGACCAAACTTTATACTATGCAATTTCCAATTTTTTTTATTGTATGTGGATTACATGGAGTAAAATGCCCTTGGGAGAGTCATTGCTAAGCCCGTTCCTGTTTAGGAACGCCTTTTAATATATAGTGGTTAAGATGTTAGTATATAACCTTGAAATCACGTGATCAAACCTTATAATATGCAATTTCCATTTTTTTATTGTATGTGGATTACATGGAGTAAAATGCCCTTAGGAAGAACGCCACGTGGTACCGTTCCTTATTTAGAAACGCTTCTTAATATATTAGTATAAATAAATATAGATTAATGTTACAATTAATATAAAATTTCCTCAAAAGTAAAGTCTTGTAACTTACATAGAATAGAAGAACTAGGAAAAATAGTGTAAAAATTAAAGTTTTTCAAGTATTTTAAATCTGATGATTGATGAGTAAATAGTTGGATAAAGTGGTTGAAAGATTCTTTTTTTAACAAAAGATTGAGACTTCCAAGTTCCAATCTTGCATGGCTGCATCCTTCGAATTTTTTTATTCTTCCCAAGAGTCATCTCTAAACTTAATGGTGCTTATCTTTCATTCTTTTGCCACCTTGTTTGGCAATACCCATATAGTTTTCCTTCTCCTTTTTTGTATCAGTAAATTAAAATTTATTGAATGGAATGATCCATCAATTTTCCTTTTCAACCTTGTTTTATACATTTATTTAATGGGCCTTTGTTACTTCATGAAAAATGTGAAATTAGTTATATCAGCGGCCCACAATTAAGCATGATAAAATCTTGGCACAAAGATGTAGGAGTTGGTCAAGTGACAATGACTCAAAAGAATAGTTGCTAGGGTTGTTCATTGAATTTTGATGGTGATGAAACTTAGTGGTGAAAAAGAAAGTGGGTATTTGTGGTTTTGGAGTTTTATAGAATGATAGTGATTTTTTTTTTGATAATTTATGGTATTATTATTAAGGCTCAAGGCCCACGATTTAATTAGGATTCTTACAAAGCCAACACGCAAGCAAGGCCTAAACATAGCAACAAAACCAAGCCTATTTTACAGAAGAAAGAACACTTAAGAGATGCATAAGATTCAAAGGACTGATCATGGCCATTACAACCAGTCAACAAAATCTGCATCCCTGCGAAGTCCTTGTTTCGCCAACGCATCAGCTACCATGTTTGAACTCCGCCTTTGTGGATGATTGTTATCTTCTTCCCCAACTTTAGTGAGTTACGAATGAAATTTAACAAGAAATTCAGGTTCCATGGACCACCCGACGACTCGTGGCACCATTTGACAGCATTTGATGAGTCCGATTCAATGATGAGATGCTGATCCATCACAATATTACTAGCCCTTGAGATTTTTATTGCTGGATATATGGCATACACCTCAGCTGAATTTATCTCCATGGGGGGATTGGGCATGAAAATAAGCTTTTAAATTCACCCGATTCATTTCGCAGAACACCCCCAATTGCACTAAGATGGCAGCTTGGATCATAGGATGCGTCAACATTTCATTTGAGCTCAAGTGGTTGGGGAGGACTCCATAGCTTGGAGAGAGAATTTTCTGGGTTATTGATGATCAAGCAAGGCTTCTCCCACAGCAAACACTTTGGGTTGCGCATAATTTCATCTAAGGAATAAGGAAAAGGTTCCCCCCAACCTTTTAACCACCATGACAGCCTTACAAGCACCATATCTTGGACTTGGCGTGGGTTACATGACAATTGATTAAAAATCCGAACATTTCGCTCCTTCCAAATCGACCAAATGATGATGAAAAAAATTGCCAGCCATACCTTTTTAAAGAAATCTCCTTTGAGTGGGCATTCCCACTGATGAAACACGTCTTTGAGGCTTCGGGGCATTACCCAGCTGAACCCCCATAAAGATAACCACCAGGTCCATATTTCACGGGTCCAAGAGCAGTGAACAAAAAGTTGCTCACCTGTTTCAACATGAGAGTGACAGAAAATACAGTAGGCTTCGGATTGAGTAATGATTCCAAGCCTTGATAATTTTGATTTTGTGTTAAGTTTGTCCAAAATGGCGAACCAAGAGAAAAGTTCGATGCGGTGAGGAATCAAGCCATTCCATATCTTCTTGGACACTTCACCGGTGAAGAAAGGGGAGGTCTTTGACAATTCATTGGTGAAAGATTTGACCGAAAACACCCCCGATTTATCCGGGGTCCAAATAAAACGGTCACTTCCATCCGACTCCAGATGAACATTGGCTAGCATTGAGAGCAGCTTATCATGGTCATTAGCATCTCGCATCCTAAGAGAATGCCTCCATGGGATACTCCATTGCCAAGTAGTGCCATCCCAAAACCCACATGAGGCGATAGTCGCACCCTGACAAGAACACAATGCGTAGAGGCGAGGGAAGACTGATTTGAGTGGGGAAGAGCCTAGCCATACATCCCGCCAAAAGATCGTGCTGGAACCATTCCCCACCCATTTTTTTACAAGCGTTTGGGCGAGGATTTTGGCAGGTGGCCGGGTGGAGAAGAATCTTTGAGCAAATTTGTTTCCAAGGCCCCCCATGGGTTGGAATACATAGATCATGAACCGAAAAGTTATGGTTGTACCCATACTTTTCTTGAATTACTTGCCGCCAAAAGGAGTTTGGCTCTGTGAGATATCTCCAAAGCCATTTGAAGAGAAGCGCTAAATTTCTGTTAAGGAGATTACCCACACCAAGGCCTCCACAAGACTTTGGGAGATCAATTTGATTCCATGCTACCAACGGAAGCCTCATTTTTTCATTGTCTCCCCCCATTGCCTTTGACTTTTCACTATTTTGTCAATGATTCCTTTTGGGATAGGAAACAACGACATATAGTATTGAGCCTAGCTATTATAGGATCCCAAGTACTCAGCTTTGTGGTGCAACCACCGATCGGCAGGCCGAGATAAACAAATGGGAAATCAGCTTTTTTGCATTGAAGAGCCTCGGTCGTAGAAGAGAGCCATGATGGATCCAAATTAACTCCCAAAATCGAGCTCTTGTGAAAATTCACTTAAAGCCTGGATGCTAGGTGGAAGATAATGAGAGTTTTCTTTATGTTCAAGAGATAATCTAGCTTTGGCGGACAAAAGATAATAGCGTCATCCACATATTGTAGATGAGTTATTTTCAATCCCCCACTAGAGAATCCAATACCTTCCCACAGATGCCTTTCGGTTGCTTTTTGAATTAGTAAGCTTAGTGGCTCCACAACTAAATTAAAAAGGAAAGGTGATAGAGGATCACCTTGCCTTAGGCCCCTTTGGAGTTTGAACGGAGGGGTTGGAGAGCCATTAATGAGCACCGAAGCGGAGGCGGACATAACACATGATCGTATCCAATCTTCCCAACGAGAAGGGAACCCCATTTGTGTTATAACCCAATCCAAGTAACTCCAAGAAACACAGTCAAATGCTTTGTGAAAGTCTAATTTTAAGATAACTGCTTTTGATTTTGATATTTTGTATGAATCAATTAACTCACTTGCAATCAAAGCGCCATCTAAAATCTACCTGCCTTTAATGAAAGATGATTGAGATGGACTAATGAGGTGATGAATTACCTTTTGGAGTCTTCGAGCAAGTAACTTTGATACAATCTTATAGATACACCCGACCATGCTGATGGGACGGTAATCCTTGAAACCGGAGGGTGGTTCAACCTTTGGGATAAGGGCTATAAAAGCTTTGTTGCACCCCCGTGGAAGACGGTTCGAGCTCCAAAATTCTGCTATGATCTCGTAGATGTCTCTTTTAATCACTTCCCATGAGTTTTTAATGAACATGAAATTGAACCCGTCCGGTCCCGGCGCCTTTTGACTATCACAGGATGCTACCGCCTCATCAATCTCCTCATGGGAGAATGGGGCAGTGAGAAAAGAACGCTCCTCATCAGTTATTTGCTTGAAGTTTAGAGATGTGAAGATGGACCGATTTAAGAACTCTTCCTTGAAGACCCCTTTGAAAAAAGTAACGGCCTCCCTCTGGATATCTTCCTGCTTCTCTATAACATGGCCGTCAATGATCAAACGGTCAATAACATTCTTTCTGCGTCTGAGGGAGGCAATAGAGTAAAAGAACTTTGTGTTCTTATCTCCTTCCTTGATCCACTTAGCCCTAGAACTTTGGGCCCAGTAAGTTTCTCTTCTTTTTAGCCAAGCCCATAATTCAAGTTGGGCTTCTCTCCTTTCCTGCATTTCATTTTCAGTCAACAAGCGTCAGTTAGACAGGAGATCAATATGGTTTATTTTGTTTCGAAAGATTTGATTTTTTCATCAATACAACCAAAAACAGTGATGTTCCACTTTTTAAGATTTTCTTTGACAAGTTTCAACTTATCGGGGAATTGCAGATTTTGAGAGTTGCTCCAAGACTCCTTGATGACACTCATGCATTGAGGGTGAGACAGCCAACAATTTTGAAACCGGAATGGCTTGGGGCCGGAGGTGAGATGATTGGAGCATACGAGAAGGGGGCATTGATCCGAGACACTCCTCTTGAGGAGTGAAACCTTCATTGAAGGGAAGATAGATAACCATTCGGGGCTCAAGATCAATAATCTATCAAGTTTACTCTTGGATTGCCCTCTAAACCAAGTAAACCATCTGTTAGATGATGGGATTTCCATCAAAGACAATTTTTGAATGAAGCTTTGGAATTCGTTGATCTCGGATGATGATGCATGTTGACTTCCTCTTTCTAAAGGGTCAAGGATTTCGTTGAAATCCCCAATGAGAAAGCATGGCAGGTTGTGAGATGAGCATATCGTTTCCAATTCCAGCCAAACCCTTGTTCTTTCCTCGGCTAGACACGGGTTATATATGTTGATCATTATGCAGTTGAAATTTAAGGGTGTGAGGATTCCTTGCAGGGCAATCTTGTGCTTTTCGATTTGCTTGGTTTGCACTAGGAAATATTTCGTCCTCCATAGTGACAATAGTCCACCTGAATTCCCATTTGAAGGGCTGAAAGACCACTCAACATCATCATCGTTCCATATAGTGCGCATGATTTTTTTACATGGTTTCTCGAGCTTCGTTTTTCTGAATAAAAACGAAAAAAGGTTGGTGCTTTGTAATGAGGCTTCTGACTGTGCTGCGCTTGATTTTTGCGCCTAGCCCTCTGGTGTTCCACGATATCAGATTCATGGGAGATACTATGATGTGATGATATCAAGGCATGACTACTTTGATTGGGCTTGTTGCGCAAGCCAATCAGATTTTTGCCTTTTTAGGATTGAAATAACCCTACTATGAAGTTCCGACAGTTCTCCATTGAAACTTATGCCAATTTTCATGGCAAGATTGATCGTATCCTCAGCTGTGACGGAGAGAGGAGGAGAGGGAGATTTTTTGCTGGGGTGGGCAGATTGGGGAATGGGGGAAAAGTTACGTAAGGAAGATAAATTGGGTTTCTTGGGCTTAGATTTTTTGCGCATGTTTTTTTCGCGTTTTTTTAATCTTCGATCCACATGGGCTTCCTTAGTGACCAGTGGGATGCTTTCCTCGAACCCCCGGAGGGAAAAAGCGGCCCGAGGGAGCCGAGATGAAAGTGATTGAGATAAGCACTACTTGTGTGACTAGGAATTTATATGGTGTGTTATGCAACCAAAATTTTCTAATAACTTATAAAATGATGGAGTAGATTCTTCCTTAGAGCATGAAGCAAAACCTTGTGCCTAGGGGAAATGACAAGAAGCGGAAGGCCTATAATTGAGTAGTTGTGTTGATTGTCACTTGTCAATCCTACAACCTTATATTAACAGTTCTAAAAGTTATATTTGAGATTTCGAAACCGAAAAGTTAAATTTGTCGCTAAAGACTAAAAAAGGAGTTTAATGACATTAAAACAATAGCGGCGATACAAAACAATTCAAATTTTACATGAAACCTCCTGCTGCAAGACCTTTTAATTTGAAAACTAACACGAAACATCCAATAATAACTAAACACAAATCTTTATGAATTATAAAAAGTTTGGAAGGTTTGATAACTTGTACAAAACCTTCAATTATTGATGAAGAACTTGTACACTAACACTTGCAACAGGTGCACATAATATAGTTGATCGCATTTTCATTTCTATTGAAAGGGCTAAACTATTAAAGATCCCTTATCTAGTGGTATAATTGCCTTGTCGCTCTCTTCTTAGTGGGACATGACCAGTGGTTTAATCTTGACAACAACAACTTGGGGTTGGGGGAAGGGGACTTAGTTTTTTTTTGGGATAAAAAAAGTTTATATCGGTAAGTGTGGTTAAATGGTGGGAATTTCGTAATGGATACTTTTTGCAACCAAAATGTTATAGCAAAGGAAAAATTGATTTAATCGGTCCAACTATGGGTGCCCCGACAAAAACGGGTCCCAACTATGATTTTTTATTGTTCGGTCCCAACTTTGGAGGGCATTTTACAATACTAGTCCCAAAGAGTTAGAAACCTACTTGTAGCAAGAGTTAACTTGTCAAAAAAAAAAATTCCTTTTTTTCTATCTTCTTCCTCCTCTTTCCTCCTTCCTTCCTTCACTGCTCCCTCCTCCTGCTCTCCCCTGCCACCCAACCCCCTCCCCTTCCACCCCACTACCCCCTCACCCCCCCTCCCCTAACCGTCACCACTCCACCACCACCCTCTCCCCAGTCCCCAAAACCCTTTTCCCTCCCCCGCCACCCTCTCCCCCATCCACTCCCCGCCACCCATCCCCCCGCCCCAGAAACCACTCCTCTTCCCCAGCCACCCCCTCCACCGCCACCCTCTTCTCTTGCAATCTGTATTTTTGTTTCTTGAATTTTAGTATGAAATCTTAATTTTTGTTATATTTGTATTTTGTTATGCGAATTGATTTCGCTCATTTCGTTTGATTATTTGACAAATTGTTATGGTTGTGTGGTCAACTTGGTTTAATTTGATTGTATGATGAACTAAAGAAAGAACAAAAATGTGTTTTTTGTGGGATTTATCGTTTTAATATGCTACCTTGTGTTATTAATTTTCTGGGTTTTAGTTCATTCGTGATTCCATTTTAGATTTTAGTACTTTTACATTTTACATTTGTGGAGTGTATGTGTTTTTGATTGTTGACCATGTATTAGAGTAAATGAAAATGAAGTTGATCCAATTTTGTAATAGTTTTAGCTGGAAGTATAACTTAATGTTATTTAATGCCCTTTTAATTTTATATAGAGTTGATTGCTTCTGATAATGAGATAGGTAGAAACATGATTTTGTTTTATTCAATTTGATATGGTTGTATGTGTTAGCTTGTGCTAAAGAAAGTGCGATGTGATTGGTTTGAATGGGTTTTTATAGGACCCGCGAGATGTTACCGTCAGATTAAGAACAAGCCATATTCTATATCTCGGTACTTTTGGGCCGATTGGGGGGGTAAGGTCGGTGGCGAGGGTCGGCAGGAGGGGGGGAGGAGAGGTGGCAGGAAGGGAGAGGGGGAGGGGATCGGAGGTGGCAGGGGAGGGGGGTGGATGGCGAGGGAGAAGGAAGAGGAGGAGGAGGAGTGGGATGAAGGAGGGAGGAGGGAGGAGAGAGAAAGAATGTGTTAAACAGCATAAAAAAAGTAAAAATTGTTTTATAAAAAATATTGACCTCTTAAACCGGTTACTGGTTAACCTGGACCGCTATTGTAAAATACCTCTAAAAGTTGGGACTGAACAATAATAAATTGAAGTTGAGACTGTTTTTATCAGGGCGCCCATAGTTGGGACTGATTAAATCAATTTTTCCTATAGCAAATTGTTTCCTACAACTTTTTTCTAAGATCATTTTTGACAAAATTAAAATAACGTTCTGCCAATTTTCTTTTCTATTTCCTTCTTGAATATTTATTGTGGCATGATATAGATCCTTAATTATTATTTTCCTTTGGGTACTTTGTATTATGATTTTTATTTCTTTTGTTACCCACCATTAAGGGTCGTCGATGAGGTCATGCAAAGTGACCTACAACAATGATCCTTCATTTAATAGAGCCCCAAAATTCAAATTTTATTATTTGTTTTAGTCAAATTGTCCTTATTACTATGTTTTTAGTTACTTCTTTTAAAAAAAACAATATTGATATGATAGCTTTTTATCTTTTGTTTTGAAATTATGCAAAGGATTTTTATCTAGGACTATTTTTGGTAATTTGCACAAGGTCTCCAACATATTTAGGATAACCTCGCCAGCGACCACCATGCATCATCATTCATTTGCTTAAGACTTGCAAAATTCTTATCACGTCTAATCAAATAATTTCACTTTCCCGATTCAAGGTGATAACTGATATGATGTTAAACTAAGTCATCACCATTAATAAGATCTTGTGTGATAAAAAAAACTACTTTAGTATGTTTGCTTATTTACTAAGGGTGTTAGATCAACTTTATAAGGTTATTTTAATTGTTATTGTAACGCCCCTGAAATACATAACCTTATTCGGTAGTGGAATCACAATCTAAGCATGTGGGTTTCTTAAGAATCAGGGTATTACAGTTATACAATGAGCTAATCTAAATTCATGACTTGATATAATTATAGCATCCCAAGATACAAATTGGTTTATGATAATTGGATAGAGTTTGGGATAGGGAACTTTCATTTGATTCGTCTCTACCATCGTCCTTTATTTAAATCAACTCAACACGGTTTATTAATGTTCTTTCAAAAGACTTATTGGCAACTCTTATATTTAAATCCCTTAAAGCGTCCCATGTACATACACCCCATGTAGACAACATATTCTCGCATGCTTACAAACCACATTTGGCATATATGCTGGTAGTGTGGGATTTTTAATGACTCGCCCTCTTATTTGGACGCAAATTACTTAAAATCTATACTAATATATTAAAAGGTGTTCCAATCAAAGAAACGGTGTCACGTAGACTACGAGGAAGGATCTGGATCCCGACTGGATCCATATGGACCCGGATCCAGATCCGTTTTCAGGCGTTGGACCCGGATCCGCCCCGGATCCGACGGGTCTGGAAAAATAGGACCCAGATCCAGATACCGCGGATCCTGCGGATCCGGGTCCAAAACGGGTCAAAAACGGATCCTTACTATTTTTGCCTTCTCTTTGACATACTTCTATTTTTCAAAGCAATAAAATATACGAAAATCAATAAAAACATATTCAAAGTAACACTCAACCGTAAATACCGCATTCAAATCAAAGATGAGTAACAAAAATACAATATCATAGTTCAACAATTAGTCAATTACCACAGGTTCAAATCAAACACAACTTCACAAGCATACAACTACAATTAGCAAAAAATGGATAATCAGATGCAAGCACACATATTCTAACATTGATACATTCGCATAATCAAACACAAGCAAACATAATCTAACATTGATACTTCATTAAACAAGAAAACAATACACATAACTAAGTATAAATCAAGAAATAAAAGATTTAAACTTCGGATACGTAAATCAAAGTAAATACAAAATACCGAAATCTTATTCGAAAAATTTAGATTACAAACTATCAAAGCGAACTCGAAGATGAAGGGGACGAGAAGGGCGGTGCGATGGGGCGATGCCGTTGTGGAAGATGCTTGACGGTAGCGGGTGGACGGTGGTGCGGGTTGCTTCCCGGGCCGGTGGTAATTTTCCGTAGAGAATTCGAGGAGAGAGATAAGGGGAGCAAGGGGGATGACCGGATTACGAGAGAAAGAAGGGGGAGGTGATGTGGTGGCGGGCCGATGATGTGGTGGCGGGTCGGGTCTTGAGAGAAGAGGAGAGAGAGTGACGGTTGTGAGGGGGTAGGGCGGGTGGAGTGAGGGAGGTGGGTCAAGTGCGGTGAGGGGGTGGATTGAAAGAATATTAGGGTTTTCGGTATTTAAAGTCTGGAAACTTAGGAGTGGAATAACTTTAAAATGAAAAAACGGATCCACGGATCCGGGTCCGGATCTTGGGTTAAGATCCGGACCGGATCCGTGTTCTCGACAACAGATCCCGGATCCGACCCGGATCCGCTGGTCTAAATTTTTTGGGATCCAGATCCTAATAAACGGATCTGGATCCACGGATCCGGGTCGGGTCCAAGATCCATTGCCATCCCTACGTGGCACTATTCACTATATATACGCCATGTAGCTTCGCCATGTCATCTTATGTGCCATGTAGATTGTTACGTCATCTTACAAAATAAATATTATTTGCCACTAGATTTGAACATGCGACCTCTTGCAAAGAGAAGTTTGTCTTTACCATCTCAACCAACTTTTTTCAGTGCTTCATAAATCCACATAATGTTATATATTCATTGCAAACACAAAGTAAATTAAATGTTAGTTTTTTTAAAAATTAATTTTTATAAGAGTGGAAAAAAATACATATCAATTATGAAGAAGAAAAAAGGTAACACCCGGCGCAACGCCCGGCCAACACACTAGTTATCATACATTCTCCGGGATATGGTAATTCGATCAAACTACATTATTGTTTTATGCCTTTATCTTATTTTTACATCACAGATTTGGTATTTACAAATATCTTACTTAAGACTTTTGATTCATCATATGAGAAGTTCGTATGTACACAGTACACATCTTATTTACACCTATTTAATGAGGCAGGTTATGGCAGGGTAGAAATGAGAAGTTTTATAATGATTTGGAGTGATTGAGTCAAAGGTAATATATTCGTTTAAGATGCCAATTATAGATCGATGATATTGATATACTGTAAATCCGCCCCAATCTTCTCTTTAGAATGGTGCTATCATCCTACATATATTACTCAACTACACTTATGTATTTGTTTCGTAGTGCAATGATTTTTTCTTCTTTTTTTTTTAGCTCTTTTGCACCTTTTTTTTGGAAATTCAAGGATATATATTGTTGATAAGAAAAAAAAACTGGGTACAACTTAGCCTACAGTCCTTACAAGCTAAGCAGCTACAACAGTAGCAAACCAGCTAGCACCACCAACACCAAAAAAGACTCTAACAAGAGAACACCTGCAACAGCAGCAAACAAAGAACACTACAAACAAATAACAACCTATAAGCTATCAAGCAGGAACTGCCTATCAAACTCAGTGCCAGTATAAAACACTTTGAAAACAATTTCTTTAACAAGGTGAGAGGGAGCAGACACAATATCATTAAAATGAACTTGCTTTTAGCAGTAGACTGTTATTACAAATAAGCCTCTTCCAATCAACTCTTGAACTTTGATCTTTCAATAACAAATAAGCTTTCTTTATGCTATACTTGCCATTGATAACAACACTATTCTATCCTCCCAGCCTTGTAAGTAGTAACCTGCTGTCCAATATCTTCCTTAAAAGCCAAGAAGTATTACTACTCACCCTGACAGTATCAACACTTTGTCTCTTAATGTAATAAACATTAACCCATTTTACCCAAAGCTTATCACTTTAAAAAGTAATAGCCCATAACAATTTAAGAATCTGCTTTATTCCATAAAGACATATCAATTACTCCACCCACCAGCTGTTTTAGTGTTGTAGAAAGAAGACCAGGCTACTGCAGCTTTCTTAAAGTCCAAAGAAGACCCAGACCACAAGAATGTCCTGCAGATTACTTCAACAGGTTTAACTACCTTCTTTGGAAGAAGGAAGATATGAGCCTAGTAGTTTGTCATACTAATGAGGATGCTTTTAATTAACTGCAATCTATCAGTGATTTTCTCAATGAGAGTCTTACACTGAACAAAGGTAAGCTTCTTAGCGAAAGAGGCACCCCTAAGTATCTAAAGGGAAGACTGCCTATGGGCATGTTTACAGCAGTAGCCGGATTGGTAGCTTCAAGATCGGAGACACTAGAGAGATACATACAACTCTTGTCAACACTTGTTTCTAGCCCTGATCGCCAAAGAAAATTTCTGAAAAGCTCCCATAATCTTAGTGATTAAACTAAGATCAACACTTACAAAGAGCAACAAGTCATCAGTAAACATAAGATGTGTGAGGTGAAGCCTTTCACACTTTGGGTGGAAATTAAAGTCAGGGTTTAACTTTAGCTCACCTAATGATCAGCTTAAATATTCCATGCAAAGAGCAAAGAGAAAAGGGGATCTCCCTATCTTAACCCTTTTTTTGCTTGGAAAGGGGGAGAAGGTAGACCATTCAAAAGAATAGAGTAAGAAACACTCTTAACACTTTCCATAATCCAAGCAATGAAAAGATTAGGAAATCCAAGCTCAATAAGCACTTACTCCAAGAAACACCACTCAACTGAGTCATAAGCTTTCTTTATATCAACTTTAATTAATGAGGCATCTAGGAGACATATTTGCCCTAGAATATCCCCTGATAAGTTCAGTTGCTAACAAAATGTTATCAGCAATGTGTCTTTCAGGAATAAAACATGATTGGGAATGACTCACAACTTCTCCAATCACCGAGTGCAGCCTTTTAGTGATGATTTTTGAACTGATCTTGTATATAAGTGTATAGCAAGCAATTGGTCTAAATTCCTTTTGCAAATGTTGGATTATTTACTTTAGGAACCAAAGTCACTGTTGTTATATTAATAGGTTTGTGCATGTGAATGTTCTTAAAATTCTTGAACTCCATCACAAATATCCTCCTTAATAAAGAGCCAACTTTTCTTAAAGAAAACTGCATTGAAACCATCTAACCTAGGTGCCTTTGAGTCATCAATGGTGAAAAGAGCTGATTCAATCTCCATGTTAGATACTGGCTGAATTAGAGAAGCAGCAGCCTGAGGACTCAGTTGGTTACCAGCTCTCATAGTGTTTAAGTCCACTGTAGGAAGTGAATCAGCACAAGAACCCAAAAGAGCTTTATGAAAACCCACTATTTCATCATGAATTGCATCTTTTGTAGTGAGAACATTCGCATCACCATTCTTTATCATAGTAATCATGTTTCTAGCTTTCCTGACTTTCATGGCTGTAAAGAATAACTTAGAGTTAGCATCACCATGCTTCAACCAATCAATTCTATATTTCTGTCTCCAGATGCTTTCCTCAACTCTAGACCACAGCCTCAGCTGGTCCAGACATTTTTTTTCTTCAATATGCCTTTCTTCATTACTAATAATGTCATGCATTGCTTGAACTTCTGTAAGTTTGTTCCTTAATTCTGCAGCTTTTTGGTGAGCCTGAGAATAGTGCTTCTGCAGCAAGCTTTCACTAGTAGAATAATTGTATATTGCTGCGATTCAAAAGTGGCCTATTGCTGCGGGTTTTGCACCGCCGCAAATTAAGACGCAACAATAGGTAAATTTATTGCTGCGGTTTTAAAACCGCAGCAATAGGGTGTACATGAAAAGCTAAAATAGGTCAGCCTATTGTTGCGGTTTTGAGCCAAAACCGCAGCAATAGATATCAGATTTTTTTTTGGCTTCCAAAGAAATTCTAGCAAGTTAAGCCAACTGCAAATTATAGCATCACAATTATTAAGAGAAACCAGATCTATAGAATATAATACTAGTATACAACCAAATTAAAATCAAATAATCAAATTCTTTCATGAATTAAAGAATTTTATACAAAATAAAAGATTGAAGGACCTTAATAAAGAAAAACGCAAAAAAAAAGAAAAACAAAAAAGCGTGCAACATCATCGCACAACATCCTTGCACTGTCGCACAAACAAAACGAAGTAGTTGATGAATCAAACTCGCCGGAAACAACGTGCAGTTCTTTAAAAAAAAATTCAGATCTAATACAAGAGGACGAAGAACACGATCAGAAAAATAAAAAAGCGTGCAGTTCGTTCTCTTCAACCTTTCAGATCTAAGTTCTTCATTTTGCTGCGGACTTTTGCTCGATTTTTCTTCAACCTTTGAAGACAGCGAACAAGGTCGAAGAAGACAACACGCGCGGCCCTCGACAGCAGACTTGAAGATGCACCGGCGGAATTGTTGGCCGGCGAAGGAGGAGCTCGAGTAAAGCAAACTTGAAGACGAAGGAGGTCGAGGAGGAGCAGATCTGAAGACGAAGAAGGAGGTCGAGGAGGAGCAGATCTGAAGACGAAGGAGAAGCTCGAGGAGTTTGAAGGAGGAGAGAGAAAGGAGTGAAATGGGGGAAAGAGGAGCGAAGGAGACTTAAAGGAGGAGAGAGAAACGAGTGAAGCTACACAAATGAGTGAAAACGGCTGAGGATGAAATGAGTGAAAACCCTAGCACCTTTTGTGAAATCAAATGAGATATTGTTGCGGTTCCCACACAAAACCGCAACAACTGATTAAAATTTTATTAAAAAAATAATATTTTAATCTATTGCTACGGTTCTGGGTGGGAACCGCATCATAGATCTGGTCAAACCAGTCAAACAATTTTGAAAAATTACCGTTGATATCTGTTGCTGTGGTTTCCACCTAGAACCGCAGCAATATGTTGTTTTTCGAATTTTTCTTTTCTTTTGACGTGGTTTATTGTTGCGTATGGGTAAACCGCAGTAATACAGCCGCAGCAATAAACAATTATTCTACTAGTGTTTTCATAGCCTGCTTCACTGCCTTAAGCTTCAACCAAATACTCTTCAATTTGAACCTATCTCCAACTGAATTCCAAGTAGTCTTGACAGTCTCAAAGAATTCAGCATGTTATGCTAAAATGTTCAGAAATTTTAAAGGTCTACCACCCTCTTGCTCTTCTGTACAAAAAATTACTTGCAGAGGTGTATGATCTGAAACTCCACAAGGCATATACTGAACCATTTTTTCAGGGAACACATTGATCCATTTATCATTGATAAAGGCTCTATCTATCTTGCTAGTAATTCTAGCACTGCCATGCCCTTTGTTTGTCCAAGAGAAAGCTTCCCCACAGTTAGGAGCCTCCATAATATAATTATTAAGGACAAAGTTGGCCATGCCTTAAGTGTCTGAGTCAGGAACAGGATTGCCATTAATTAATTCGATCCCCAACATACATCACAACATTAAAGTCACCAATAATAAGAAATGGGATGTTAATTCCCTGGATTGCATGAGTTAATTCAGCCCACAAATTCCTTCTATCAGCAACAGTGTGTAAGCCATACACAGCAAGAAATATGAATTCAATTATGCCTGCAACATTAGTAATCCTAACAACCATAAGTTGCTCTAATTTACTTATAATACTAGCTTGAATCTCCCCTGGCTTCCACCCAATCCAAATTCTACCCCTAGGGCAAAAACCATAATTATCTTCCCAACTGCAGAAATCACCAAAATTCTTCTGCACTTTATTAGTCCTAGCTATTTTGACCCTAGTTTCAAACAAAGCAACCAAAGTTCAGTGATTCTTCATCAACTCAATCTTTATTTCTTTGATTTTAAAAGGGTCATTAAGCCCCCTAACATTCCATACTGTAATAATCATTATGACAAATAGGGGTTTGGTCCCCTAGCACCGCCAGGTCTGCCTAAGTCAGTATGAGAATAATGCACAGCTCTAGCATGCTTAAATGCAATTTGTTTGCCCTTATCTTTAGACTTACTTGTTACCAGTCTCCATGGAAGTTATTCTTCAACATGTGACATTTCAGATGTTGTAACAGGGTTTGCAATTGGTGTAGCAGCAGGTGTCACTTGGTGGCCAGGCTCTACTGCCACAACAGGATCACCAATAGAGCTTAGATCTACTGCTATGACAGGAGCAGCAGCATCTATAAGAACCTCAGTTATCTGTTGTACAACCACTTCTGGATCTTTGTTTTCTACTTCAGTGGGCTTTTGGAACCCATTTTTAGTCACTTTACCTTGATATTTCAATATAGTATAGGCTTGTTAGCACATTTATGACCAACCTTTTGAGAAAGAGTGACAAAAGGCAGGTAGCCAATCATACATAATTTTCTGAGTAAATTGGAGCCCATTTGGATATTCTATAGTCACCTCTCTAGGAACATCCTGAGTGATATTCATTTCCACCAGAATTCTAGCAAAAGAGACTCGTATAGCCTTTGTTGTACACTCATCTGCACACACAGACACTCCCAAAATACTACCAATTCTACTTAAAGAATTAACACTCCAACAATTCAATGGTAAATTTGGTAGTCTAACCCATATAGGCACAACCTTCAACACATCTGAATGGAAATTAAAACTAGCAGTACTCCAAGGTTTAACTATCATAGGTTTCCCATAAAACATGTGAGGACCAAAGATACAACACTCTTATCACTTTCTTCCCCGGCCTTCACTTTTATCACAAAGTACCCTTCATCATGTTTAAACATGTGAGGACCAAAGATACAACACTCTCTCACTTTTTTCCTCGGCCTTCACTTTTATCACAAAGTACCCTTCATCATGTTTAAACATTTGTGGTTCATCAATAAAATTCCGGTTTGCTTTCAGAAACAAACTCATAGCAGTTAGAGATGTCAGTAGGTAATGGACCTTACTCGAATCCGTGGATCCAGATCCGTTTTTAGCGGATCTGGATCCTCAAATTTTGGACCCGATGGATCCGGGTAGGATCTGGATCCTTGTTTTTGAAAACGGATCTGGATCGGGACCTAAATTATTACCCAAACCCGGATCCGTTTGCCTTTTTTTAAAGTTATTTTAAAATATATAATTAAAAGGGTAAAACTTAATGTTAAACTCTTAATGTTATTTATGCTTGGATTTGTTATATTAAGATTGAATGCTTGTTTACTTCAACATCGACAAATGAAATGCTAAGTAGCATTGTTTTGTCTTTAAAATCTTTAATTATTGTAAAAATTAGGGTCGTTTAAAGAAAATAGGTTAAGATCCTTTTTGGATCCGTTTTGGACCCTGATACGTAGGATCCATTGGATCTGGATATGGATTCTCAATTTTACTACCCACCGGATCCGGGTCAGATCTGGATCCATGCCTGAAAACGGATCTGGATCCGGACCCTAGAGGATCCGGTCTAGATCCTACCCATTGACATCCCTAATAGCACTAAGAGTTGGGTTTTTACCCACAACATATACTATAATAGAATTAGCCCACAATTCATTCAACTTTTCTACTTCAAGTTTATCAAGTTTTGCTATGGAATTACCCGCACTAATTGTTGGAGCTACAAAGTTTAGGCTCATACCTTTCTCAGATATTCTCGAATTACCAGTGAAGCTCTGCCATTTGTTCATTGCTTCTTCATTCAAGTTGATTGGAGAACTACTTTGCCCTACATCCTTCGAGCCTCCAGAGGTTGTAACCCTAGTTACTGTTCCATTGGATATCTGCTGATCACTACTCACATTTCTTCGTGTATTCTCTTTCTCAGGTGGTTCTAGAGTCGACCTCGGAACCGGCGACACATTTGTCGTTCCAACCGACTTCTTCTTCCTTCCCATTTATGATTCCAGTGCACGATAGTAATCTCCCCTTGTCATGCACTTCTAGAGAGGGAAATGTTTTTATGTTCCTTCTTTGTTAAAACGATTTTTTGATTTCTAGCACTAATTAGCTCTTTTGCACTTTATTTTAACTAAAAATAACACTAACAATTCGAAAATTAATTTTATTTAATATATGTAGTTGAAAACTCAAGCCAAAATTAAAAGTACAAGTTAATACCTAAATAAAATTTAAGATGATCGAGATTCTAAACGGTGAAAAAAATATGAGATCCCTTCAAAAGATTGGATACTTACTCCCTCTACCTTTTTTTTATTTGCTACATTATTTTTACACAGTTTTCAAGACGTTTTTCAACCGTTAATAAAAATTAATAATTTGATATTATAAATCTACACAGCGAGACAAATCTAAAAAGACCACACATGACTAAATTTTTGCTTATAAAAAACACAAAATAATGGGTCAAAGGCAGTAGTTTGATTTCCCAAACTGGAAATGTAGAAAATAAAAAAAAGCGGAGGGAGTTTTGTATAGTTATCTCCAACCTTCCCGCTGAAGTTCGGTAAAATAAGTGTATTAAAATTTTGATATGTCGCTTGGAAAAACGGTTGTGGAAAAAACCCTAACCTCTCCTATCTTCTCTTGACGCCCCCTCTTCTCCTTTTTTTTTTCCCCTCTTCATCTGTCAGAGGCTGCCATGGATGTTCTCATCCATGGTAAGTCCCTTTTCCTCTTTTATTTGTTTTCAATTTCTAGTTTATTTTCTTATTTTGTTGAAAATTAGTCTCTCTTTATGAGATCTCGAGCCTTGCTATGATGATTTTTGTCTTCTATGTTGTAGAGGTCTCCTTCTCCTCTATGGGAGTTGTGAATCTTGTTTATTCGTTTGTAGGTATGGAAAATTGTTCTCATTTGTTGAAGTTCAAGACTATCAACATGAAGGTATTGAAAACTCGAATGTGGTCAACATTGTTAGAATAAGAATGTTGTTCTCCAAACTATATAAAAATGATAGATAATTCCATTAATAGCTGCAAGAATCAGCAAATACAAGGGTCTTGCACTACTTAGGTCGATCAGGTTCATTGAAGTTTCATCGAAAACGAGTTTGATTTAATAATACTTATTGTAAATACTGTTTGATATTCAATTAATGAAATTTTTCTTAAAACAAAATGACTTCTTTTTGGATTGATAAGATGAATTGATCTACCGGACCGGAACCTCGCATAGGTCAATCCGACCCGGTTAGCGGGCTAAACACTTTGAGAGTAGGGGGAAGGCAAGGCAAATCCCTACCCTCCCTCAAAGTGTTCATAGCTGGAAATTGAACCCCTGTAAGACGCAATACCAACCATTGCGCCAAACTTAAATCGATTTAAAACAAAATGACATGTCTATTGTCTACCTACATTGTACTCCTAGTCCCATAATCCCATTATAAATTACCCACATTGTACTCTTACTAGTTACTCTCCCAATTTCCTCGGAACACGTTACACACACTCTATCTCCCACCGCGCGCACCCTCTCTATTTCC
The DNA here is from genome assembly GCA_947648045.1 of Beta corolliflora. Lineage (NCBI taxonomy): Eukaryota > Viridiplantae > Streptophyta > Magnoliopsida > Caryophyllales > Amaranthaceae > Beta > Beta corolliflora. The sequence continues at coordinate 3,752 of CANSZD010000354.1, read as the reverse complement.
TCTTGCGTAAATCCATCTCCTACTCCTTTGATCTAAAAACAACAACCCCCAACCAAAAACAACAACAAAATCAGTCTTTCATTTTCTACTCTACAACCACAAGTGAACAACAACACTACCCCTTACCCCCAGGCCCCCAAAACCCAAAAAACAAAAAATGAACCACCCCAAATTCATGATCGAATCATCAGAAGCAGAAAAAATGGTAAAAAACTTAGGCCTAGAATCCGTCCTTCACCTCCTCCCAATCATTGCAAAATCAGCACAAAATCTCGCTCGCCATCCCATCTCCGGCTTCCTGTCGCAGCCGTCGGATTAGCATCCGACGGCCGTATATTCATTGGCGTAAATGTCGAATTTCCAAAATTACCCTCCACCATTCCATCCACGCTGAACAATTCCTCATCACAAATCTCTCTCTTCACCCACAACAAACCCATCTTAAATACATCGTTGTTTCCGCCTACCCTTGTGGCCATTGCCGTCAATTTCTCCAAGAAATTCGTGGCGCACCCGATATACAGATCTTCGTACCCAAATCGGACAATATCGATGATGATGGTAATCATGATAATGATGATGAATTAGATTGTTTTAAGCCATTGTCGTATTTTTTTACCAAACAGATTTGGTCCAAATGATCTATTACACAAAGATGTGCCCCTGATTTTGGAAACTCATGACAACCATTTAGTGCTCGAAGGTAGTGTTGGTAACAATAACGTCGGAACAGGGAATTTGTGTAATGGGTTCTCCCAATTTGAGGGGAGAGAGTTTGTGTTGGCTGCATTCGATGCTGCTAACAAGTCTCATGCACCATATAGTGGGTGTTTTTCTGGGGTTGCTTTAATTGATAATGATGGTATGATTTATAAGGGTTCTTATATGGAATCTGCTGCGTATAATCCAAGCATAGGACCTGCCCAAGCTGCCATTATTGCTTACATGGCGGCGAGGGCGGAAGTTGACGTTTTGTGTGTGATTATGAGCGTATTGTGGGTGCTGTTTTGGTTGAACTTGAAGATGCAGCTGTTAGACAAGAAGAGACTGTGAGATTGTTTTTACAAATGGTTTCTCCTAAATGTGAATTTCATGTTTTTCATTGCAAAAAAATCAGGTTCTTCTGTGATGGGGAAAGGGTAATGAATGATTGATTGATTGATTTCTTCAGGAAAGATTATTGTTTCTTGTTAATTGGATGTAATGATTCTGATAAATAATCCATGATCTGATCTTTGTGTATAAAAAAAATTTACTTCTAAGTTAATAATAAGAGTACTATGTCGTTGTCTCTGAAATGGTTGATTTAATTTCGCATTTGTTATTTGTCATTTGATATTAGTTTGTTTTTGCCCTTTGATTAGAGCAAAAAGGTCCAAAACTTTTGTGTTGAACAGCTATGAGCAAATATTTTTTTTTTGTATTAGAGAACGACAACAAAGCAGAGACATATAGACACGATTCGATCTAGATTTAAGTATCATCCTCATAAAAACTTTATCAATCAAGTCTTTTGGCATCTATGTTATATAGGGATTGGACTGGATTGAAGTTTGCCAAATGCATTTTGAACTAAGAAATTAGTCTAAATCCGATCCAAACTTTTGAATCCACCCAAATCCGAAATTTTTTCGAGCTAATCTGGGCCTACCCAATTATTATATAATATATTACTTTTTTTCCCTATTTGGTGCTCACAATGCTTTACTCATAATTGAATCATTAAATTTAAAATTTGACTCATTACATTCATTCCACAAAGTTATAGTTGCATACATTTTAAAAAGTCTTATAACATGATGTGTATATTACTGATTTTACTTGATCAGCAAATTTGAATGGTATTAAAGAAAAGTACTGTTCCATTAAATTTTAAAATGTTGAAGAGTGAATGAAGACGCAACATGGGCCTTCCATTATGCTGAGATTAAATATGGCGAAAGGAGTAGCCGGAAGGCAATGATTGCCGCACCCATGAAGCTAAGGAATAAGGATGACTTGTTTATATGTTCAGTGGCCACACCTCATTGTAGTTGTACACGTAATATTGACTTATCGGTTTGAACAAGTGTTAGGTGAGATGGTTTTCAATGCCACCTTATTGTGAAAACTAATATTGATTTGAAAAGTAATAAACTACTATCCTAAAATAAAATTATGAATCTAGTATATATGAAGTTTACCAAGAAACCTGTCAAAAAAATTCACCAAGATTGCACATCATGACTCATTGATTATAACTAAACCGGGTACTAATCCGATGAAGATTAATTGTTAGAAATTTAATCGAAATTTTCAGAGACTTAGATTAGACAAAATAAACTCACATGAAATTAAATTAGGACTTGTACTTGAATCAAACTTGACTTAAAATTACAAAGATTGCACATCATGACTAATTGATTATAACTAAACCGGTACACTCGATGAAGATTAATTGTTAGAAATTTAACCGAGACTTGGATTAGACAAAATAAACTCACATGAAATTAAATTAGGACTTGTACTTGAATCAAACTTGACTTGAAATTACCAAGATTGCACATCATTATAACTAAACCGGTACACCGATGAAGATTATTTGTTAGAAATTTAACCGAAATTTTCGGGATACTTGGATTAGACAAAATAAACTCACATGAAATTAAATTAGGACTTGTACTTGAATCAAACTTGACTTGAAAGGAATTAGACACACCCGAATCAACCCAAGTTTATTCAACCCGAGTCATATCAAAAATACCCAAAATTTTCAACGTTAACATGATCGACTCGACTTATACGCACCCGAATCAACCCAACTTTATTCAACCCGAGTCATCCATTCCATAACCGATCGCATCGTAGATATTGTGGAACTTAATGCACCCTAACTGACCCACCCAAACTTAACTCAAAGATAAAGGTAACTTGGCATGACCCAATCCAAAATGACCCGAAGCGTACGACCCATTTGCCAAATCTAGTGTTCCACACCACCAAGTTAAATTCTCATTGGGAGCAAGTATGTGGGGGATTTCCCCTTCCCATCATGGTGTCAAACACAAGGCCACATCGTATCATATCGCCCATGTCGTAGCGTTTCAAATCTACCCAACCGACGCTACCCGCATCGTAAAGCGTGTAAAAAAAAACCTCATTTTAGGTGGGTTCAAAAGATATCCCATAGTCAGCCTCGATATTGGCAACAGACGACAACCGCATCACTGCTCCGCATCACCTTGTTCCGCATCAACCCGACCATTACTACGATCATGACTAAAACCGTAATTTTGAACTATGCTTCCCATTACCCCCCATCCCTTCTCTACATGCTTGGGCCATCTACTATCGAGTTTGTGATCTGAGATAAATACCCGAGTTTGGGACCTATGTTTACCTATAAAAAAAATTGCCACTTCTAGTAATAGTTGTGGATAATTTAGGATATCAAAACACTTTTACAAATAAGAGGATTCGATTAAAATCTAAAAATAAATGTAAAAGACGGACAAGGTCTTTTTTTCTTTTCTGATTGGTCTTTATTTAAATGTAATTCCTTTAGTTGTATAATTATTGACTCAAGAATAGGGTGATGTCGACATGCATATCCTAAAAAGACAACTTGTGTTAAGCGTAAACTAGTAGTTAACATGATCCACCAGCTCATCTCAAGTTGTTTAAGATAATATGCTTATTCTACTCTCTGATTTCATATCATATTTAGTTTCTTATTTCAATCTCTATTAAACTTTTCTAAAGTTAAACTTTTG
>CANSZD010000353.1:452500-535792 GCA_947648045.1 Beta corolliflora | reverse complement strand
CTCAATCCGAATCTTCAATAACTTGTGCCGTAGCATTAACCTTAAGAAAAAATCATACCAGTAATGTGGAAAAATGGTTCCACAAGCACACAAGTTATCCAGTGCATTTTGTTCTCAGCTTGTCTACAAGGTTATTTCTCATGAGCTTAATAATTTCAAACTATTTCAGCCAAATACTAAATAACAAAATATCTTAGTAAATGAACTCACCAAAAGAGTAGATTATCTCATTTAAGATAGACACTTTAGAATAAATCAAATCATTTTTATAACTTACGCATAATTCTACTTGAGTGTCCAACGACCTTGTTGTACCTATCGAGACTAATAGATATATTTTGCCTTCAAAGATTATTGACACAAGGTTGCTTGAAACCATGTGTAATACTTCAACTCCTTATGGGTCTTGAATTGTCGCCAAATGTGTATTTATTAGGACAAACATTGATCTCATAAACTAATACAATTTGTTTTGGTGGATTTTATCCTCACTCATGTCACCTCGGAAAACATTATTAATGGCTTAATCATCCGAAAAGAATTCCACACAAACACGGTTTGACTTTGACTGTAAACTTGTTCTCGAGCCTTGGTACACACCTCCCGTCACACTGTGGGAGTTGGTCGTCTCGAGGTCGTTACCATAACCGCAAGCAAGACTGGTCATAAAATATTTGGTCCCTTGTGCTAATTATAAAGCCAGTAATAAATTCTAAAAAATATTATGCATAAATTGTGAAAATATAAATAATGCATTCTATAAAATAATCATTATTAAATTTTTTGGACAAAATAAAGCTTAGGTTTGAAACAATATGACTAACACAAAAATTTAATTTAAGATTTTCGGGGCCCCAAGAAAAGCGAAGACCCATGTTGTAGATCGGTTTGCACACCTTATTAGATGGCCCCGACCGCAAGGAGGAGGATCGTATCAAATAAGCTACCTATGAGAAATCGTTATCTTGTTGGTATAGGTAGTAATCAAACCCTTATAATGCAATGGGGTATTACACATTTTCTCAACAAATTAAACTCCCAATTTTGGAAGGACCTCACGAAATAATACAAATTACTTTTTATTTTTCATCTTACATCCATTAATCATCATTAATAGCTGAAATTATGTTGAGAAGGTTGTAATAAAAATTGAGATTTTTGTCTTTGGGAAAAATAGTTAAAAGCTAAGTTTATTTATGTCAATTTGTTTATTTACTTTTTGTTTTTTAACAAGTACTTTCACATTACTTATTAGGTTTTTTTGTAGGGGATCGATAATTGATGTCTTTGATTTTCCGTTAGATTTCTTTTTACAAAAGTTGATATTATGAAAATATATGAATCCAACATCTTCGATGCTAATTTTATTTTTATATATTACTCTTAAATTATATGTCAAGCCTTCTAAATGAATAGCACAAAAATCAAATTGTAGAAAATCAGACAAAATATAAGCTCATATAATGTAGGCTTTAAAAGAATGAGGGCTCATAAGTCATAAACCAAAACAACTAAAAAAATTAGGATTTTTAATCAAAACCACCCTCAAGTGAAGGGTTTATTCCTGGAACTACCCTTTAAATAAGAAAATTAAAATATACCATCTCTAAGTGAAGGGTTTATTTCGTAACCATAGCAAACCAAGAAAATTAAAGTAAAACCACCCTTAAGTATCTAATTGTATTCACAAAGCCACCTTTTATATTTATGATGTACTTTTTTTTATAAAGGTAAGGAAAAAAAAAAAAAGCATTAGGAGACCCTCCGCCCGAGGGGAACACCTAATGCATCGCTTACAAGAATATTAGACAACGTTGGAGCATTACAAAAGATCTATAGTAAAAGAATTCCGAACTAAGTGCCCGACATTAGCAATCCAATCTGCGCTCCGTTGGCTTCCCCGAAAGTCATGGGCTATGTGCGAAGATTCGAATTCATGAAGAAGAATCCAATGTCCGTGATGATAGGTTGAATTTGCCAAGGAGCGGTCCGATATCCCTTTCGACCGCATTGACCACTAGTAAATTGTCCCCTTCAATATGGAATGTTCTTGATGTTGTGTTGGATGGCGAAGGAGATGCCCCCGTGGAAGAGATGCCCCCGTGAAGAGCGGTGACTTCGGCCACAAGGTAGTGCCAAGGTGGTAGGACATTGCATGCATGCCTCGACCCCCGATGATCTCTAATGATGAAACCAGCAGCTGCAGAGGCCTTCTTTACCGAACCATCAAAGTTGAGCTTGAAGAAGTTTGTTGGCAAGGACTCCTAAGCGACGAGGATGGAAGGATGTTGTGGGGGGGAGTGGATAGTGCTCCCGTGAAGGGAGAGCCCTTCGAGTTTGAAGGTGATCAATAAGTGTCCTAGTTCTCCATTGAAGTGGGTAAACTTTGCTCTATGCAAGACCCTACCGTGGCACCATGAATCACTCGGAGAAGATAATTGCATTTCGTTCTTTCCAAATACTCCATAAGAGGAAAATGACTTTGGTCATGGATTTATTTGATTTAAAGGATTGGAGTGAAGAGAGAAGCTTTTTGCGGACGGGTCGAAAACTGAATCAAGCCACCCTTGGTTTGCGGGGAGAGCCATATGGAGACAGACAATTCACATTCTATAAAGAGGTGATCTATGGACTCACTTTTCTTATCGCAAATAAGGCACATGTGTCGGAAGGAATAATGTTACGCTTCAGGAGTATGCCACGAACACCTATGTCGTTATGACATATTTGCCATAAAAAGATTTGAAGCTTTGGGGGATATCTAACTTCCAAATCCATTTGAAAGGCCACGGAGGATCGTCGGGAATGTCATGAGCTAGCCAAGTTGTGTAGATTTGACCAAAATTGCCGGATGGGGTAGGACCCTAGACCGGCGCTTTTTCATATCCGAGAGAGGCAGGGAATTCCTTTGATTATGGAAAGTGTATGGGGTGGAACAAATTGTCGGAGGCTGTGAATGTTCCAAGTATGATCGACATTAATGAAGTGAGCCACTTTAGGTTTAAGTCGATATTGCTGTGGGTGGCATTGGATAATGAAAAGCAAGGTCATCGCTAGTTGACCCAATTATCTACCCGTAACAAGGTATCCTTGTCATTACCGATTTTCCATCTAATTCCTTTTCTCGTAATATCACATTGTGCTAGGATTTTTTCCAAATAGCGTAATCGTTAGTAAATAACCCAAAATTAGAACTCGATACTTTAATCAAGCCTTTCCCACCCCTAATCCCTATCTTCATTCTCTTCCAATGCCCAGCCTCACCACAACCTCTCCATCAATAAATCTCTTCTATATTTTCTCATCATCATAACCCCATCCTCCTTTTTGTTATAGCCTCCTCACTAACGACTTCCTCTATTCTCTTTCTCTATATATGAAAAATCATTCAATGTTTCAATTTTAAGTTTCTGAACAATTAGATCCCATCGGTTCTTTTGTGTAACACTAATTAGTTTTCAATGGTATTCATGTTTAATATTGAGAGCTCAATTACTAATTTCGATCATCGAGAAGTTGAATATGTGAAAGGATAGAGGAGAGTCATTGATGGAGAAGTTGTGGGCCACAAGGAGGCCGGGTAGGGAAAAGAGATAATGTAGAGGTTCAGGGTTTGGAAAGGGAAGGGTTTATGTAATTAGTTAGAGAAGTTGTTGTTGTTGGGCGTGTTTGGCACAAGCTTTATAAGTAGCTTTTAGTTTCTTGACTAGGTCAAAAATACTAATTAAAAAATAGTAGAGTTTTGTAGGTTAGTGGTGTAAGTATCTTTAGTGGTATAAGTAGGGTCTTAGTAGTGTTCGTGAAAAGGTACAATTTGCAGCCTTTGGGGTAGCTTTTAGTGGTGCATAAATTATATATTAAAGTTTTGTTTGAGTTTTAAATTAATTATTTGTAAACAACTATATTGGATGCCTTCTTTTACCGAACATCAATATTTTATACCGCTACTTGACAAACTAATGCCTACACACCAACCACTAACAAATACTACCAACACACATCTAACAACTACTCGACAATAAAAGCTACTACCACAACTATTGTTGCCGAACACGCCCGTTATATGTTAGACTCGCTTAAAAATATCAAGTGTAAATTTAGGATTATTACGGTTTTTCACCATATACCCCGACAAATTTTTTTTTGCACCATATACCCTTTCGAGTTTCCAAATTCACCATATACCCTCAACGTTTTAAAAATACATCAACCTACCCTTATACTAACGAAAGTCTAACACCGTTAGTCATTAACCCCTAATTACCCTTCTAACCCTAATCAACTAACCTAAACTAAACCTAACTCTAACCCTAACCCTAATCTAATACCCTAACCCTAGCCACCCACCCACCACCTCTCCCTTCACCCCACTCCTTTCCTCCACTCACCCACCCCTACCTCTCCTACCCCACCCTTCCTCACCACCCCCCAATCTTCCCCTTCCCACTCCCGCTCCTCACTCTTCAGCCTTCTCCCTCCCTTCCCCCTGGCAAGCCATTCCCTTTCCCTTCTTTTCCCGTTCAAATCCGCTAAAAAACCCCTCCCCTCTTCCCCCGAAATGAAAAAAATTGAAAACGCCCAAAATTCGAAAATTCAAATTCGACAATTCGCAAAATCGAACCAAGCGAGGTTTCAAGGGGTTTCGTGGGTACGCGACCGCAGGGGAGGGGAGGGGTTGCCCGATGGTTGCGGGGGAAGGGGAGGGGAGGGGATGCGCGATCAAGGGGAAGGGGGGGAGGGGAGCCGCACGACCCAGGGGAAAGGGAGGGGGTCGTGGATCTGCGGGAAGGGAGGGGGCCGTGGGGAGGAGGGAGGGTGGTGGGGCGCTGGGGAGATGGGGTAAGGGGTGGGGAGGGTGGTGGTTGGGTGGTTAGGGTTAGGGTTAGGTTTGGCTTAGGTTTAGGTTAGTTAATTAGGGTTAAGGGGATTAGGGGTTAATGACTAACCGACGCTAACGCCGCTAGTCATTAAGGGTAGTTTGATGTATTTTTAAAAGTGGAAGGTATATGGTGTATTTGGAAACTTGCAAGGGTATACTGCAAAAAAATTTGTGAGGGTATATGGTGAAAAACCTGGATTATTACTAGCTTAAGTACATCATAAATGTAAAAGATGTCTTTTTATTTTACAATTAGATACTTAGGGGTGGTTTTTTTTTTTTCCTTTGTTAGGGGTCGTTATGAGCATAGACCCTTCAGTTGAACATGATTTATTTTCGTTTCCTTAATTAGGGGTCGAATGATTAATGAAATTGACCCTTCACTTAGGTTTTTTTTTTTTTGTTAAAAATCCAAAAAATTAATCTACTTTAGATGATTAGATTTTCATCCTTCTCCCTAAATAATACTCCTCAATTTTTTTTGTTCTTCCTACTTGAAATATTGATACTATTTACAATTCGAGAAAATCTTCAAATTCTTTTCAATATATATTAAAAAATAGAGTCATGTGGGTTCTTGTGTGATTCGCCTTAATGAGTACTTTATTAATATTATATTCAATCATTATAATTTTTACTAAGATGTAATGGAAGATATTTAATGTCAATGTAAGTGCATTGGCAAACATGCAGATGCTTAAAGTAGGAAGAACAAAAAAAAAAAAACAGGCAAGATTTTAGATGTAAATTTGTCTTTTTGATAAGTGGAATAAAATAACCAAATGTTGCATAGATTAAAAAAAGGTAGTATGAGTGTTATTTAGCTCATGACATTTTTACCACCACTCGTGCAAAAAATAGAAATATTATACTTACTCTTTTTTTTAGTTGCACCATTTGCCTTTTCATTTAGTCTAACATACTTCTTTATTTGGATATTAATATTCTCCCATTGTGTACAAGTAAGAATTATGAAAAAGTTGATATTTGGAATCATTGCATTGATATAAATTTAACAAGATCCCACTCAATATTTTTTTTTCTTATATAACGCTAGACAAAGTTTCATCAAAATTAGTTAATGGATAGTGCCTAAACGACAAATAGTGTAACCGAAAAATAACACAGAAAGTAGTTAGCTAACCAAAAAAAGAAGTTGTACATTAAAAAGAAGAAAGTATATTAAATTGATTTTCTGGAGGCTCTGGAATCTTTTCATCTCTTGTTCCACATATTGAAACCGATTAGTAGTAACTAGTAAAGGCGAACACAAAATGTGAAAAGAAGAGAAATGATAGGTACTTAATAGTTAGGATGCATCCAACAACTTTTTTTTGTATATAAAATAGTGTTTTTGTATACAAAATTAATGTTTGTATGTAAACTAATAGTGTTTTTGTTATTTTTCTCTTATTTTACTACTTTACATACACAAACACCATATGTTAATGCACAAACACTATTTTTGTAGAGAAATATGATGCATCTAATTGTTAGATTACTATAATTTCTCGAAAAGAAACGTAAGTTTGGGTTCACAATATCTCTTAAAAAGCTCTAAGCAAATTTTTAGGAGTTGTTTGCCATACGACATCCACGTTATGTATTAAAGAAAACTAAAAAAAAAAACTGAAATGACCGAATTTGTTTTTGTAGTAACTATCATGACGTTAAATCGGATATGACAATAAAGCATACTATCTCTCTTTTAATATGTTGTATATGTACAACATGAGTAGTTAGTTGTGATTAATACCACTAGAATAGGCAATACATACATGCACCAAAAAATAGCAACCAATATGATGACCATTTTTAATGGATGCAATATGGCAACGAATTTGTTTTAAAATTAGTAGCTAAAATCATAGCGAAGATACAATCCTTACCCACCCTTACCGGATAGTAAAGAAAAGATCTAGTCCTGTCTAGACATCAACTCGCACGTTGTTCATGGTCTCTGCATTTGGCCGGGGCCGGATATTTGAGAGTAGGTGGGAAAGGCGAGGTGATCCCGACCTCAAAGATCGCAATAGGTGATTCAAACTCGCGACCTTAAAGCTTACGCGAATCCCAATCAAATACATCAAGCAAGCTCAAGACTCTTAAAGCGCTCTCTTCACCTTTAAAAAATAAGTTTCACGTCCAATGAATTCAGACTGGTCCCTATAAGTTCGTATAAGTTTCAATAAGGTCCAATCAAGTCCATAGGTCCCTCTGACTTCCCAATAAGCTCCACAAGGCCCAATACGCTCCAATCGTGCCTATTCGCCCAATAGCCTCCAATAACGCTCAAATAATAATGATCAATAAATTATTAAAATTATATTTTAATTAAAGTACCACTAAGATTATATAGTATTATAATCGTATTATTGTATATCATTGTTTATATTACTATTAGTCGATTACGCCATTACTAAAAAATACTATCAATCTTGATTCCTACTAGTGTTTATAAAATCAAAGCAAGACTATTAGATATATTAGTAGCCAAAGTTATGATAAAGTGTGCAGAATAAAGAATTTTTTTTGTGAACTATTATTAGAAAATCTTATTCATAAGAGATTAATAATTACTATGTTTTGAAGGGTAAAGATTAATAATTATTATGTCATAAATAATTTGAGGGGGTAGTATTTATCTTATTACTCATCAATTTTTTTGTCAAATAAAGCCAGATAAATTTCAATCGGCGCCCAAAACCGTAATAAGTTTTAATTAGCCCAATCGCCTAATAAGCTTCCAATAAGTTGTGCCAATAGTCCAATCGCGCCCAATCAGCCCACAGTCCAATCAAATTTAATCAGCCCAATAAATTCATATAAAAATCCCACCTAAATGCTCACTTTATAAAGCTTAAAATATACAGTGCTTTAAGCCAATGATAACACACCCTTACCGAGTTGTTTTTGACATCAGCAATGCAAAGCTCACCAAATACTTGTATACTACACACTTGCCAGTTGCCACCACTACCAAGAGATAAAACTTTAATCCTTTTTCAATCATTATGATCACGGAACTTACAGACTTTACAGTACTTCATAAGTACAATTTACTAAAGTATGATATGTTTTATTTCTGAAAGTTAACTATGGGATACGTCCACATCCATAAGAAATTTACCATATACTCAAGATTAAGATCTCAAAATTTTCGATTAGAATTCTCAGTCCCATACGCAACATACTATGATTAATAAGACAAACGTAAAACATGGTCGCAGCAATCAACAGGCATCTATGACCAATCAACATGAGCTTCTTTTTTCTTTAGAAAATAAAATCTACAAATCTAGATGTGTAATTAGTCGCTCCAACTTATCACATGGGCGGCAATTCGTGATTAGCCAACAATAAGAAAAAGAGTTATGCAGCAGAATAAGTAATCCCTTCATTTTGGATCAAATTGTGTGGCGTTTTTATCGCTTATCTTATTCAATTATTATAGCTACTTGCAGTTATCAACCATGTACTGGAACTGATCAGGACCAAGCTAAGGACAAAACTACACACTTGGAACTATAGAAAACTGATAATTTTATAAGGGCCCCATAATATTGCGATAATTGTACGTGATAAGGAAATAAGGTATGCCATGATTGGATTGTTAAAATCAATAGAAATTATATAATCTTTGTAATAATTTACTCTTATTTGTCTTATTAAAGGATAGAAAATAAGAAAATTTGATATTAAATACTTTTGAAGTTCTTTCACAAAAAAGTGAAAGGTCTCTCTAAAATAAGTTCTCCTTTTACACATGAACTAATGAGATTCCGGCGACGCAGGTTATTACTTTTCGTAATTTTTCTCAAATAGGGAAAAACTCGGACGTCGCCATACGATAAATAATCGTATAAGATTTTTGAAAAATAAACTCTTAAAATTCTAGAATTTAAAGTAATAAACTAACTTTCTACAAAAAAATTGGCCGAACCAAGAGTTTATGCTCACAATAATCTCTTATTACCATTAAAGTGTTAGAATTTAACTACTTGTACAATCTTTTAATAAGATATAATTGTAAGTTATTATTGTATTTTATTTTGAAACAAGAACAATGATGTAATGCTTAGATTCACTGGTTACATCTCACTTTTCATTTCAGCGTCATGAGCTCGATATTGTCAGAAATGCACAATGTTACTTTTTTAATTGAGAGGTTTGACATTGTAATAGAGCATTTGCATTAGCACCTAGAGGAGGTGTACGTGTACACATGTAGGCTTTTAGAAAACGCCTTTTAATATATTAAGTATAGATATAAGATTTTTTTTTATCAAAAACTACCTTATATAATTGGCGAAAACAAATCTTAAACAATTTTTTTGTGAGAACAAGCCTTATGTCAAAATTCCGATCATTGACCCAAGGTTCCCAACATTGACCATGTTATGGATTTCGTTGGGTTTGAAAAGTCACGTGCCTCGCACATGAAATGGTGAATGCCGGAATCCTTGGGCCAATGATCTGAATTTGCAGAACCTCGGGTCGATGATCGGAATTCGGCATGAGGTTTGTTTTGCAAATTTTTTTTTGTTTAAGGTTTGTTTTCGCAAAAGAGCTTATATAAGGTGGTTTCTCACAAATTTCATGTTTTATAAGGTGATTTTTGACAAAAAAAAATACCCTTAAATACTTTAAAAAAAATTCACCTTTAACATGAGGAGGAGCTTTTACGAGACTATCTTTTACATGTATTTTCCAAAGTTGTGGAATTGTGGAATCTGAAAACGAATTGTAAATTTATATATTATCAAGTAAAAGAAAATCATCCAAAAAGAAAAAAAAAAGTAATTAAGGAGAAAAAAAAGGATATAAGACATGTCATGATTGGATGGTCACAATCAAAAGAAATTTCTTTGTACTCTTTTTTAAGGGTAAAGCATAATACATGTAAACAAGTTTCTTTTATTGTTTGCAGTCAAAAAGAAAAAAGTTCCTTGAGACTTTAAATTCCTTGTTTTGAGGAGGTTTACGTACATAAATGTTTTCTGGATGCGGTCTTCTATCATTATTTTAGGAGATTTATGTTGGGCGTATGAAGATGTTTGAATGAGTTAAAAGTTGCTAAGGATCGGAGGCTGTATATATACTTGTGTAGGATTTCACATGCATGCCTATGGGATTTGTCGCACAACCATGCAACTTTGAGATTGTTTTTGTGTTGGTATGCATGATCGTGGTGGTACAGTTGGTGTACTTCTCTAAGAAAAGTGTTGTGTGCAAAAATTCGAGTATGGTAGAGGGTGTTTATATTTGTCAAGTTTGCTTCGGCAACGTGCCAATTGCCAAAGGTCCTTGATTCATGTCGTTGTTTGGTTAGCACTAGAGAAAAAGCCCAAGGGCCGAGTCAAAAAGGGCCCAAGGGCTGCGTTTTGATCGCAACCATTAGACTCGGCCCTTGACATTTAGGAAGAGGCTGCACGGTTTTAACCGCAGCCCTTAAACAATGGCGGTTAAGGTCAAGGATAAACTGCAGCCCTTAGTGGGTTAAGGGCCGCGGTTAAAGGCCCAAACCCTTGCTACCTTGGTGAGTTAAAGGCAACGCGGTTTTAGCCCCTAACCGCACTCTTAACCACACATAAGGGCCGGTTTCAAAACCGCACCACTGTGACCCAAAAAAAAATAAAATTTTTTTTTTTTTTTTGAATTTTTTGTCCTAAATGTTCCCAAACAATTATATATATATATATAAGTATCATTTTTCATTATAAATTATGTTTTTTTACACGAATATAGAGAAAATAATAACTAAAATTACATTAGTTTGAGGCAGCCTCGAATGTTCGAATTACAATATATGAGCAGGATCACAACCATCAAAAATAACCAACCAAAGGAACTGACCATGAAGACATTACAACAACTCCACCAAGATCGGCATCCGAATCCCTCAAAAGCAAATTTTCTAGAGATGATAGAACCTGGCAAATAAAACCAAAACCGCTATAATTTGGAGTTGAAACTATATCTATGCAAGTACTACAAAGCGAAATTGGGACGCACTCAACTCCACAAGAACAACTTTCAATTTGTTGATGTTGTAAGTACATGGCACTTAATACAACAACAAATGGCTAAACAAATGGCTAGCGGGGGTTGCGGGGTCAAAGGGCGGGGGGGTGGCGGGCGAGGGGTGGGGGCGGGGGAGGGGAAGAAGGGGGTGCCCGGGCGAGGGGGGGGGGAGGGAAGCAGGGGGTGTTGGGCCGTGCTTGGGGTGTAGCGCGGGGCGACAGGGGGAGTAGCAGGGGGCGCTGGGTGGGGGGGGCTAGCAGGGGGGTCAGTAGGCGGGGCAATGCGCGCAGGGGTGGGGGCAGGGGGGAGGGGAAGCCGGGGGCTGGCCTGTGCTGGGGGTGTAGCAAGGGGGGCAAAGCAGGGGGTAGCAGGGGGCGCCAAGGGGAGGTGGGGTTACGCGGGGTGGTGGAGTGAAAGGTACGGAGGTGGTAGGATATGGAGCAAGAGGAACCGGCATCCTTAGATTATCCTCTTTCTCCACCACCAAAGTAGCTATTAGGACCTTTAAGGCTATAACATGATTCTCACCATTGACAAAGAACAACCACCAAATTATTACTAGTCAAGATTTTCTTTTAGTGATTCTTATATTGATTTTTTGGTATAAAATGATTACATCTAAGTTCAACTACCATACATACATTATATGATCCTACCATACATCCAAAGCAAGTAAACCTAATCATAAATAATAAATAATAAAAAATAAAGTTAAATGACTCTAATAGTTTGTAACTAACTATTATTATCAAATGTATAATCAAATTATATTACATGATCCTAAATGCGTAAAATTTTTCCTATATAATCGAAAATGTCCTAAAACGGCCTTTTAATTACTCAAAATGTACTTAGAAACAAATAAATGATGTTATATAAGCCTAATTGTTTGTAAACTAATTATTATTGCCAAATATATGGCCAAATTACATTATATGATCCTAAATGTGGGTTCATAATGGTCGAAAATAGCCTAAAATGTTCTCTTCTTATCCCAAATGTAGTTAAAAATGAATCAACAAACTTAGATGATTATAATAGTTTGTCAAATTATATTGATGACACTAAATGCATACAATTACATTATACCACCATGTTTTTGCATGAATCAATGGACAAAAAACCCATGAAAACATTCACTTAATTGCTTATTAGGCCAATAAATCACACAAATATCAAGCTATAACCACTTCATTATCCATGGATCAAGCAATTAAAGTCCTAAAATAACCACTTTGATGCATATTAGGCCAAGAAATCCCACAAAAATCAATAACTAACTAATATTCACCAACTTTATGCATGAAGCAAACAATCAAGGTCAAAACAATTCAATAAAACCAAAGACCATGATCCCAAAGGCTACAATGCCCATACTAATTCCTCGAACAATCATCTTCAACTAAGGGGAAAAGGGGGATAAATAAGGTTCATCCTCGAACAATCAACTTCGAATAAAAGGGTTCTAATTTCTAAAACATAATCGGAAAAAGAATTCTAACTCCGTCTCCCTTTGGTTTTTTCACACCATCTCCAATAATAATATTAGCCATGGTATACTCGCATCGCAACGCACTGAAAAGCATTATAACCATGTATCATGCTATTAACAAATGAACTTTCCACGTAAGAAAGATATATCCATTATCAACATATCAAAGAATATAAATCAATGTATAAACTAAAAGTGTGATCTTTAAACATATCAGCAATATAAATCAATGTCTTATGGTTATGTATAAACTCCTTACCTATAGTCAAGGCAGCCACTATGATGTCTCTCTCTCGCCAACCGAAATCCAAGAAGAGAACCCCATGCTTTGTACCTAAATCAAGAAGAACGAGAACTAAAAACATCAACATGGAGGAAAAAAACAATAGCATGGAGGTAAAAGGAGAGGCAACACAGCAGAAAGTACAATGTTCCATGTCACCAATGGAGCTTGCATTAATGCATACATAGAATTCTTCTATCCTAATTCCTACAAATCCACCCAATTAAACGATATCACAATTCAACTAATACAAGTCTACCATTCACATTTCGCAATAAATTGTCTGCATGTTCCTTCAAAAGTTCCCAACTGTGCGTTTGGAAAATAATGGTGGAGGGAAAGGGAACCGAAGGTCGAAGGAAAGCGAGAGAATGGGACTAAAGAGGAGATAAGGGAAAGTGGTCTTGTGTACTCCCTCCTCTTTCCCAATCCATCTCCAAAAGAACAAATATATTACTCTATCCTCCCTTCATTTCTCTTCAAATTCTCTATCTTAACACATTGTAAGGCAACATTTATCATCGTCGTACAATAGTTCCAAAATGTCTTATAATTAACCAAACAAACCGAAAAAGAACTTGCAGACCGATCTAATAACTTAGAACAACGGAATCACATAAGCACTTCTCCTAGTATCTCAAGTCCAATTACGACTTTACAACTCCCAATATTACACATCGAGCGAGATTACACTAAAACTTACCATCAAGAAAACACCAAGATTTACCACACTCCCAACATAATATCATACAATCTTAGCTTCAGTCCAAGGTTCTACCGTTAAATGTCTCTAAAACAGTTGTATGCTATCTCGAGATATCAAGAAACCAAAATCGGAAAAAGATACATTGTCCTCTCCCGCTCCAAAGTCGAAAGAATGTAGAGTTAAAACTCAATTATGCGTTAGGACGAAAAAATTGAACCGATCTATATGGCATAACGATTACTTCACTAAAAGAGTGCCGATGTATAGACAAAAAATTAATTACTACGGTGGCACTTGGAGAGCGAGATTAGGATAACGAAGAGAATGGTCCTAGATTTTCATTGTCTACCAATAATCTAGTGAGTCATCTTTATGTGTAACTTGTAGTGTTACTTTGCTATACTACACCCAAATGACATCACGCTTAATTGCATTGTAGGCACCAGACATGTTAAAACTACAGTTCAATAACTCATGCTCATTCTTAACAAAAGCAACTATATTACATCATCTCACAAATAGCAAGGATATATGGGCATTTCAAATCTTCAATACATCAAAACAACGAAAT
Source organism: Beta corolliflora (assembly GCA_947648045.1). Lineage (NCBI taxonomy): Eukaryota > Viridiplantae > Streptophyta > Magnoliopsida > Caryophyllales > Amaranthaceae > Beta > Beta corolliflora. The sequence goes on along the minus strand of CANSZD010000353.1, from coordinate 521,837 downwards.
GATGATACAAAAGGCATTTGAGAAATATTTAAACGAAAACATGGTATTTTTCTTGGGGAGGCGGGGCGTAGCATATGCGAGAGCAATTAAAGATAACATCAAGCGAAAATCAAGAAAAGACAGATCACTGTGTCAAAAATAATGTTGGCATACTATTGTAAAATGCATGAGAAAATTATATACATGATTTTCTCATTCCATCTTCAATTCGTGAGCTATCCTTAAAACTCACACCAGATGCCACTTGATATACATTGGCAATCTGACAACTCTAGTTTGGTTTCTACTATCTAATAAATTAATCGATCAATGATTGTAATTTCACATAATAATCCATCCCTTAGAAGACAAATGTCAACAAATTACTAAATTCAATTCAGGGTAGTAATAGGACCACAAATGTGAACCTAATAAATTAATGAAGTAGATTTAAGAAAAAAAATCTCATATAGCCGAAGGGAATTGACAAAAGAGCCAGGCAATGATCTTGCCTGCTCTCTATCAATCACAGAAGAAAGGACTTGAAAGATGGCATAGAGGAATGTGTACAGCAGTTCATCATTTTTTCTTTTATCATGCTCGATCTAGTGAGTAGGCAAAGCTTCTTTCTTTTCCGTTTGGTGGGCCGATACGAGAGGAAAAAGGAGTACAGACATTGGCTAAGGGACTGTGGCTCCATCACAAAAGTTTATAAGTCACCAAAACTGATGTAAAATCGTTGCAACTGAAAAGCTACAGAGGAAAAAGGAAGTACGAGACATTGGCTAAGGGACTTGAAAGATTTTGAATGCATAATACAGCTTCACCAAATATCCAACAGTAAAAAAAATAAAGTAAAGAACATCTAACCAACTTCAAGAACCATAACTAGTTAAAATGGAGCAAGAGCAAGGGTTGTTTTGAGAATTTGACATTTTCTTCAATGGTATAAAGAGGAAGAACAACACCTCTGTTTTCTTGAACAAGAAGAGTACACCAACCACCCTCTAGACACTCTTAAACTATTCAAAGGAGTACTCAAACGGTCAAAGCTATAGCCAAGTTCGAAACCTTATTCATTCCATAAGAGACTAATCAAAGTTCCAAACACTCTTAAACTATTCAAAGGAGTAGTTAAATTCATATATACAGCATAAACAAAACTCTAAAACAATGATTTCTGGCAACAAAAAACATGAGAAGTTTAATCACCAAAAATCTGCCATAACACAATTTCAAGTAGAAATCAAGCCCTTGAATCATCAATCACCAAAATCAGGAAAAATTAAGCACAAAAAATCATCAGCAGTTCGTTAATCGACACAAAAAAATAGACATAACTCAAACTCAATCATACATAATCGAATTCAATCAATAGAATCGGTAAAAAACAAAGCTAAAATTAAACACTGAATTGTATAATCATAAATCATGGTTAATTAATATAAAAAAGAAAAAGAGGAAATGACGGACAAACTCGAGCAAGGAAGGGAGTAGAAGGCGACGACGAAAAAGACGGTGGAGAAGAGCGGAGGTGAGATGCCTGCTTCAACTTCTTGAACCACCACGCAGTGAACCCGGCGCACCACCAAGCAGGCCGAGGCGTAGCAACAAGACCTGGCGCACCACATTCTATGTTGAACTTTATCTCACGGACTCGTTGGTGGTGTAGAAATCAACAAGGAAACGAAAGTCCGTAAATATAATCGGATCAATTGCAATGTAAATGAATTGCGTACTTAAAATGTAAGTCCAATCATTAGGGCTAAAATTCACTTCAATTCGCCGTCAAATTTTTTTCAACTACATAACACAAAATAATATTATTTCGATAATAAAACGAACGATTCATCTTTTTGATAATCGGAATTCCAAACAATAAAAATCATCGAGAGCAAAATAATTGAATTAAATGGAACATGAGAGAGAGAGAGAGAGAGAGAGAGTTGTTGAAGTTCAAGAGACGTGAGAATGGAACGCTTGCAAGATTCGAATACGCTATCCTCGCCGTCCATCTGCCAAAGATTCAAGACCGACGGCTTTGCACTCTTCCTCTCAACCTCCATTGTCGCCCCGCTTTTCTTTAGACTGATTAAATTTGGGGAAGAACCGTGAGTTATTTTCCAAGGTTTTGGCAATTCTTTGCTACCAGGAAGTGCTAGTATTGCAGAATGACGAAAAACCTAACCTAAAGGAAGTAGATCCGGTTTTGGAGAGAAAAAATGGGGAAGAGAAGGGAGACAAATAGTCAAAAATGGGAATTAGGAGGAGAGAGAGAAATAGGGTTAATCGGGAGGGAGTAGAGTAATGCGGGTGCGGGAAAATGGGGAGGGAAGGGGGTTTATTTCATTTTGGGCTTTTTAAGGGCTGCGTTAGGCCCAAAACCGCACCTTTAAATTAAGGGCCGCGGTTTTTGAATTAACCGCAGCCCTTTTATCACAAAGGACTGCGGTTTTATAGCTAACCGCAGACCCTTCACATTAAGGGCTGCGTTTTTCAATAAACCGAGCCCACTTCGCCACAGCCATTGCTTTTTTTTCCACTAGTGTAGGGTCGTGTGAGACCTTTGTATTTCTTCCTCGTTTTTTTGTCAGGTTGTTATTCCTCGTTGATTAGAAAGTATGATGCACAATATGGGTATGTATTTGTAAAGATGTGTTAAGATTAATCAAGTTGTTAATTATGTTCTTATTCATCATAAAACGTATTTATACAATCTAAAGGACAATGTCCTAATATGAGTCTAACTATAACAAGATAAACCATAGAATATAATAGGATAGAATAGGAATAGGAATAGGATTCCTAACACCCCCTCAAGTCGGAGCGTGCAAATTCCGTACGACTTGGTCAACAAAAACTCAAACTGAGTCCTCCCCAGGGCTTTAGTAAATACATCTGCCAACTGATACTTGGTTGGAACATAAGAAGGTTTGATGAGCCCCTCTATCACTGCATCACGAACAAGGTGACAATCGGATTCAATGTGTTTAGTCCGCTCATGGAACACATGATTCTTCGCGATTTACAATGCAGATTGACTATCACAATATAATTTCATCCCTGCATGATGCTAAACTCCAAGATCACCCAATAGTTTCTCGAGCCATTTCAATTCACACACAATAGCAACCATAGAACGATATTCAGCTTCAGCAGAAGATCGCGATACTGTAGGTTGTTTCTTAGTTTTCCGAGAAACAGGCGAATACCCCAGCAAAACAAACCAACCACTCAGGGAACGACGTATAATAGGACAACTAGCCCAATCTAAATCACACCACCCTTCGAGGCGGAGATCACTATCTGAACGAAATAAAATGCCCTGACTGGATTTTTCTTCAAATATCGGACAACTTGCGGAGTCGCCTCCCCATTGCACTATCTGTGGTGCTCGCATAAATTGAGACAAAATATGCACAGAATAAGCCAAATCCGGCCTAATAACTGCCAAATAAAGCAATCTGCCCATTAGACGTCGATACTTTTCAGGATCATCAAATAATGGACCCTCAGACACAGCCAACTGATGGTGTTGCTCCATAGGAAAATCCGCAGGCTTGGCTCCCAGAAGACCTGTTTATGCAATTATGTCCAAAGCATATTTTCTTTGGCTCATAAAAATACCATGTGGACTTCAGGCCACTTCCAGACCTAGGAAGTATTTTAAAACACCCAAGTCTTTCATTTTAAAACATTTACCCAGATAAGCTTTGAAGTTCAATAAAGCTTTTTGATCATTGCCGGCAATAATCATATCATCTACATAGATTAGAACATTCAGTTGAATTTGTTTTCTGGTAAAAGTAAATAATAAATAATCAGAGTAAGATTGCTTGAATCCATGTCTTCAGCGTCTTTGCTAACTTTGCAAACCAACATCTGGGTGCCTGTTTCAAAACATACAATGATTTTTTTATCCTGCAAACTAGGTTAGAATTTTTTCCCTGAAAGTCAGGAGGAATTTTCATATATACTTCCTCCTCTAAATCACCATGAAGGAAAGCATCATGAACATCCATCTGATGTATTTCCCATTTTTTCACTGCAACAATAGTAAGGAAAGTACGTACAATAGTCATTTTTGCCACAGGAGCAAAAGTTTCATTATAATCAATTCCTTCTACCTGATGATGACCAAATATAACCAATCTGGCCTTGAGTCGCTGCAGCTTTCCGTGCTCATCATATTTTTCTGTATACACCCACTTACTGCCCAAAGCCTTTTTTCCATGCGAAAGTGGTTGTAATACTCAAGTACCTTGATCTTCAAGGGCTTTAATTTCTGCTCCCATAGTTTATGCCATCCTTCATGTTGCATGGCCTCCTTAAAAGATTTTGGAGGTTTGCCTGCAGTAATAGCAGCTAGATATCTGCGGTGTTTGTCAGATAATTTGTCACAATAAACAAAATGTGTAATAGGATAGGGAGTACCTGAGTACTGTGAAGGAACAGACGAGCGTGCAGGAGGACTTTTCTTTTTCACAATAGTATGAGTGACAAAATCACGCAATTTAGTATTTGGCACTTTCGTGCGCTTCCCGCGCCCCAGCGCCACTTCCTCTACATGCACATCTCTAGGCCCAACAGCCTGCACATCCCTCGGCATACCCTTGTCATCCACACGAGTGGCTGTGGGTTCTATATTTGTGGCTGGCACATTAGTCGGAACTGCCACGTCATGACCCTCGGTCATAGTGTTTCTAGCCGCGGTTCTCCCTTCATCCATCACGGGGACAACCGCACGAGGAGAAAGCCCCTCCTCCCCACTCGTGTCAAACAGCACACGACCATTGGCCTCATCAAGCATGGAAGAAGGCAAAGACTTCGATTGTTGAAACGGGAAAATATGTTCAGCAAATTTGACATCTCGAGACACAAAAGAATCCTTAGTGTCTAAATCAAACAGTTTCCAACCTTTTTGAGTACATGGGAACCCAATCAACACACACTTTCTCGCTTCTACTAGCAAATTTATCACCTTTATGGTTGACATTATAAGCATAACATAGACAACCAAAGGTACGAATATTCTTCATGATTGGAGGTTTGCCATATAAACTTTCATAAGGGGTTTTATAATCAAGGAGACGAGAGGGGGTGCGATTAATCAGATGACAAGTAGCACAAACACAGTCCCCCCAAAACTTCAAAGGTAAATGTGCTTGAAATCGCAAAGCACGGGCCACATTTAAAATATGTCGATGTTTTCTCTCTACCCGCCCATTCTATTGGGGAGTTTTAACACAAGAAGTCTCAAAGATCATGCCATTTTGCAGAAAATAAGGTCTTAAATAATTAAAATCAGTCCCATTATCACTACGTACTCTTTTAATGGTTTGTTGGAATAGACGATCCACAAAGGCAACAAAGTTAAGGAATGTAAGTTCAACTTCCAATTTATTATATAATAAGTAAATCCAAACAGTGCAAGAAAAATCATCAACTATAGTTAAAAAAAATAAGAGGCACCACAAGCAGATTTAGTTCTATAAGGCCCCCATAAATCACAATGAACGAATTCAAAAATCCTAGTGGCTCTACTAGTACTACTAGAAAAACTAGTTCTAGGTTGGTGAGCGCGAAAACAAACTTCACACCCATCCTTATTGCAACTACTAATGCTAGATCTACTCACACAAGGTAAATGACGCAAGACTTTCTCCGAAGGATGACCCAATCATTTATGCCATAGATCCATTGAAGCTTCACCTTCAACGACCATAATCTTCACCGCTGGAACACCCTGGAAAAAGAAAAGTCCATCATGACGATCACCCGCTCCAATCAATGTCCTCGTCCTGCGATCCTGGATTACACATAGAGTTTTAGTAAATTGGACAATACAATTAGCAGAGTCTAGTAATTGAGGCACTGAAATTAAATTACACTCCAATGTAGGAACAAATAAAATATAAGTCGGTTTTAAATTTGCAGGGAGAAACACGTCTCCCCGCATATGTTGCATCTCGCACTACCATCCGCAAGAAACCTACGGGACATTCCTCGAATTTTCTTTACATTACACAAAGATTCAAAATTTCTTGTTACGTGGTGTGTAGCATCTGTATCAAAAATCCAAGTATGCTTACCAGTTAAGCGTTCAGTAGGTTTAGGCAAGTTTAATAAGTCAAGAATGTGCTGCCATTGTTCGGGTGTTATGCCAGCGAGGCCTGCACTTTCAGGATCCCGTGGCCGTTGTCCCCGACCGGGAGGTGTTGGAGCTCGCCGCCAGAGCGGTAGCTTTGTTCGCCCGAGCCATGGTGGAGTTGGTGCAACCCATACCACGCCCGCGGCCTCCGCGCACTGTGCGCCCACCTCTGCCACCACGAGGTATGTCGCCCCACCATTCGGGGTAACCTACAATTTGAAAACAACCAGAGATTTTATGGCCCGTGCGATTGCAATGTGTGCACACGGGTTTAGTGTCGGGAGTTCGACCGGAGCCGCGCGAGTCAGCCGTGAAAGCGACGATGTCGGTCGGATCAGGTAGAGCCGAGGCAAGAGGGCCCCGGAGCCGCTCTTCTTGAGCGACCTGTTGATAGGCGCGGGTTACCGTGGGTAGCGGATCTTAAGACAATAGATTCGAATGGAGGGGCGCGTAGGCACCGTCAATTCCATGTTAAGATTAATCAATTTGTTTTGTTCTTATTAATCATAAAACGTATTTATACAATCTAAAGGACAAAGTCCTAATATGAGTCTAACTATAACAAGATAAACCATAGAATATAATAGGATAGAATAGGAATAGGAATAGGAATAGGATTCCTAACAAGATGTCCTTTTATACATGGTAGTGTTCATATAAGTTGTCTTCAGGTGGGACATTCTTGGGTGTATGTAGATGTCTGAATGGGTTAGGAGGAGGCTTAGAGTTAGGCCTATGTTGCTTGATATTTGGGGTGAAAGAACGAGTGGCAGTGAAAGAACGAGAGGAAGCTACTGTTGGAGAGGTTGCGTGCCAGTGTGGTTTGGCACACATACATGCTACTCAAAGATCAAATTACGGAGTATCCCCAAGGATTATTTTTGTGTTGGTTTGCGCCAACTATTGGAGATGTTTTCCTAAAGTACTTTTGGTAAAAAATATGCGCTAACTCAAGAAGATTATAATCAGAATATATGGGTGAGAGATTTCGTAAGAATTTATTTTGTTCCATTTATGGAAACTGATTATATGTAAGATACATTTCCATATACTTGTATATCTTTGGAAAGTACCTTGCAACCAAGATATGACCTAATTCTTGGTCATGAAATTACTCACTCAAAGCCTATAAATACTGATTATACTCTCACATTCATTCTTTGCTCTTCTTAGAAAATCGAGTGATATTCGCAAGAGCACCTCAAAGAACTGTTGAATTGTTTCCTTAATTATTTTGAGTGCACACCATACTAGGATTTCAAGATCTCTTACTTAGCTTTTTATGAACGCATTATTGAGATAAAAACTTTGTTTTTATTGAAGCACCAAGAAGTTAGTGGTTGGGGATCGTGTTTATGAGTTCAAGTGCGAGTGCTTGTGAGTTCAAGTGCGAATCCCTTACCCAATCTCATGATAAGTAAGCCCATTAGAACAGCGTTGAGCGCGTATTCTGAGACTGCTAAGTAAATGAACAGTGTTTCCCCTGGCAAGGGGATATCAATTTGGGCAGGGTTGATAGATGTGTTTTGAAGGAGGCGAAGGCTTGTTCGGCTTGGTGATCCCAAGTAAACTCCTTTCTTTTTAAAGCTTTGAAGAAGTGCAAGCTTTTGTCTACTGACCTGGTGAGGAAACGCCCGAGGGCAGCTAAGCAGCCGGTTAGGCGCTGCACCTCTCGTACGTTCCGATGGGATTTCATTTCCATTACCGCTTTGATTTTGTCGGGGTTGGCCTCGATTCCTCTCTCATCAACCAAGGATATGAGGCACTTCCCCCCTTTTACTCCGAAGACGCACTTCTTCGGGTTGAGCATCATGCAAAACCGCCGAAATGTTTCAAGGGTTTCTTTCAGATTTGACGGGTGATCACCCTGGGCTTTGCTTTTGACGATCATATCGTCAACGTATAATTCAATGTTTCGACCGAGTTGGTCGTTGAAGATTTTGTTTACTGTTCGTTGGTACGTGTCCCCAGCATTCTTGAGTCCGAATGGCATTATTTTATAGCAGTATACCCCTTGATTTGTGACGAAGGCGGTATGAACTCGATCGTGCTTGGCCATCGGGATTTGATGATATCCCGCGTTTGCGTCCATGAAGCTTAAGAGAGCGTGACCCGCTGTTGAATCGACTAGCCTATCGATCTTGGGTAGAGGGTGGTTATCTTTTGGACAGGCCTTGTTTAGGTCTGTGAAATCCACACACATTCTCCACGCCGCTGTGGTATCCGACTTTTGACTGTCTTAATTAACGGTCTGAATCCCACGAAAGTCTCTCATTGGACTATGAGTTTTAGAAAACTTGGAAGTCGCCACCCTATTAATATCTGAATAGGGACAGATTTCTTTAATAAATTGTTTTAAAATCAATTTCAAGAAAAATCACTTAAAACGATGATGACTTCATATGGATAAGGCTTTTTTTTGAAAATTGGTCTTTCATACCATGAGATAGGGTTCGTGGTTTAGGTTAAGAGGTGCGAACGTGTGGAACTCGTCTCCTCTTCCGTTCTACAGAACGGGCTCTTACTAAATGCGTTATTTTCCATTTTAAAGTAATCATGGCTATTAAAAAGAAAGAAAATCACATAATTTGCACATATACACATTAACCATTTTTTTAGGACCAATATATCATTTGTACATGGTAGGTTTGAGCAGTGAAGTTGCACTACGTACCAATCATTGCGGGATTGGAATCCACTCATAGATCAAAACCGTCGTAATTCGAGCATATGTCTCACCCTAAATGACCAATTCCACTGGGGAAAGAAGAGGAGGGAATAGATTATGAATAACTCACTTTTAAAATTAAACAAATCTATTTAAAATAAGGTAATCACTCCAATTAGTGATTAAAATGGGGTTATGATAATCACTTTAATTAGTGATTAAATATGAAGGATTAAGATAATCACCTTAATTAGTGATTGAAAATGGAGTTTAAGATAATCACCCTAATTAGTGACTAAACTTAAGAGGAAAGATAATCACCTTGATTAGTGATTAACAATGAAGGTTACGAAGTAATCACCCTAATTATTGATTATTTAAGGTTTAAGATAATCACTCTAATTAGGGATTAAATGAGAAAAAATTTCGTCCTAATTAACGATCATTAAGGTTTGAGATATTCACTCTAATTAGTGATTAAATGAGAAGAATAATCGTCCTAATTAACGATTATTAGGGTTTAAGATAATCACTCTAATTAGTGTTTAAATGAGAAGAATAATCGTCCTAATTAACGATTATTAGGGTTTAAGATAATCACTCTAATTAGTGATTAAATAATGATTGGAGATAATCACCCTAATTAGTGATTAAAAGAAGTTTGAGTTAACCGCTCTAATTAGCGATTAATCGAGGATTGAAATAACCACCTTAATAGTGATCACGTTTATGATTTTCGAGAGGTCTTAGAAGGTTTGCTTCCTAATTGAAGGCTTTTGAGAAATAATCTTTATTGAAGATTATAAAGTCATTTGGAGAGAAATGATTAATTTGAGATCGAATTTGGAGATTTGTATTTGGCTAATTGGAATTTGGCCATTTAAAGCGAGACACGTGAAACGGCCTAAAATCAATTTGGAGATCATAATTACCAATCTAATTATGTCAAATTATATGATTAATCCATTTGAAGATGGAGAACACATTTTTAAAATGTAAGATGGATCATCATACAATTTAACTTAGTTATATTTGCAATTTTTCCTCTTAATTGAGATTGGGTCATTTGATTCATGTACTATAACATATTGGGCCCAACATGCAACATTTGTAACATTGGTTGCTCATTTTATTAAAAAGAATTGTGAAATTATTTATGAACATTTTGCATAAACATCTCCATGTTTTTTAATTAATTGAGTGATGCAACAATTATTTACAAATAAACTATTATTACAACAATATGTACAAAATCTATGATCTATACAAATCTTCAATCTTGGTCTTCACCATGATTCCTTGATCTTCACCTCCTTGAATGGGCTTTGGAATTCATGTTTATTTGTGAATTTGTGAATTTGTGAAAGTTAAAGATTACTTAACTTATTTGATTTTGAACTTTTATGACAATTTTTATTGATTTTTATTTACATGATAAAATAAGTCGTTTTAAGAGAAACTTAAAATTTCATGATTTTTTATTCACATTTTCGTATGAAGAAAATATTTTTTTATGAAAGTTGAGTTAATTACTTCATTTCATTTTCCAGATTGTCTTTTTGCTCTTGTACTGAATTACAAAAATCATAACTTTCTGTACAAAGTGTTAAACTGAGCATATGATACATCTATGGATAGATCAGTGAGTTCTTTATGTTGTATAAAAATTTCACAAGTGTTTAGTGACCACTTGAATTATGGTGAATTTTATGTCAAAACTGGTCAAAACAGGACCTTTATTCAATTTATACTTTGAGATCCAACTTATTGAACTTATTTTGAAGTGAAATTGGGTATGAACATTCTAGACATTGTGAAAGTCCCGACTGGAAATTTTTACTTGAATTGGATATTTGTAAAACCAATTTTATTTATTTTCTTAACCGAAGAGAAAATCAGTATTCGGAAATTTAGTGATTTACATGAATGATTTTGTAAAAATGATGTAAAATTGTATAAAATTCATATCAACATGATTTTTATATATTTGAAAAGCTACTGATGTTCTCTTTAAGCTTGATGTTTTTAGTTTTATCTAAATGATTTTATTTTAAACTTTATTGACAGAATAATCCTAGGTGGTACTGGACAAAATACAGACGAAAAATGAAATGTAATACGAAATTAAAACTGATTATAATTACAGCATCACATTTCTTTTTATGGAGATGTTTATACACAATTTTTTTTGAATTTTTTTATGAATTCATTTTTGGTGATGAATAACAACTTGATTAAGGAAAATCACATAATCTCATTGTTTTGTAAGAGTCACCCCATTAGAGGTGACTATTCTAGGTGGGGTGATTTAAGGTTGGGAACCTATTAGGACTTCCACATACCCAAATCACTCCAAAGATTAAAAAATGATAAGAAGAAAACAAGGAAGAAGTTAGTAGATGATTAAGAAGATAATAAAAAATAACAAGAACTTCAACTTTACCTTGCTAGCTCAATGATGCACTTCCTTTTTGCAAATTTTTCTACCTTTTTTGTGATTTTCTTAATTTCTAAGTGAGTTTCTAAATCTTCTTAATTGCTAACTTCAACTTTTTTGTGTTTTTTCTTCTTTTGATGAACTTCTTTTACTTACTAATTATCTTACTAATTTTTTCTTTCATTTCCTAAGTGAGATTTTTAGAGAGAAGGAGTAGAGAAGATGAGAGTGAAGTTGAATTGTGTTTTTTTCAACTTGGTTTTGAAGTGAATTTTAGAGGGTATTTATAGAGAAATGAAGGAGGTAAACTAGGGTTTCAAAGAGGTAGAAAATCAGATTTTTCATCCAAAAAATATGATTTACTTCATCCTTAATCACCCTAATGACATCACTCTAATGACCTCACCCTAATGACATCATCAAATCTCTTTGGAAACATAAATATTCTTATTCTTTTTTAGAATTTCTCATTAATGAGGCAAGATCAGATTTTCAGAAAATATTCTTCCTAAAACATACTAATATGCAAAAAAAATGCATTGAAAATCGTGCAAACGAAACCGACCGGAATCGTGCGCCTTGCACTAGACGCAAGGTCCCGCGTCCGGCGCAGGAGCTAGCTTGTGCGCTAGGCGCACAATCATGCGTCTGGCGCATGATTGTGTGCTTGGCGCACACCTGACCATTCCGGAAAAAATCCGGATTTCCCCCTCTTACACATGGGATTTGATTCTTATTCTCACATCTTTCCATGATTCTTATTCTCTAACTAATGGATAAAGGATGTGTTTAGTGGATAAAGAATATATTCTTATTCTTTATCCAATGAACAATGACTTGACCATCAAGGAAACTGATTAATGTCGATTTTGGGATACGACGAAAATCCCGATGCCGAATCGCGACTCGTTTTTCATTTTTCCGAAAGACTAACTTAAGACAATTAATGAAAACTCTTCAAATTAATAAAGACGAGCATGATTATACTATGAATCATTTTATTAAAACGATGGTGGTAGTATTAACTACGACTCACGAAAATTATACTTCTATGTCGAAACTGTATGATTAATACGCAAAAATGGAAAATCGTGCGACGGAATGAAACTCGCGCTCCGGGGAGCGCGCTCCACGTTGCATGATGATTTTGTTATTTTTATCTTTCAAAACCTTTATTTATCCGAAAAAGGGGTTCAAAATTTGGTGTCTACAAAATGCCCCACATTGGTCGAATTTCGGAGAAAATGATGGCAAATGTTTGAAAAGACACAAAATTTTGACAGAAAATTTCTTTTGAGATAACATATTCTCCGTAGAAAATAGTCATCATCAGTGTTATTTTGAAAACTTGATTTGCGACTTCTGTTGACGCTTTAAGTAGAAAATCCCAGTTAATTTTCTAAAATAGGAGATGCGACTTTGACGTCGTCTTTTAATAAAAATTCCCAATTAATTTCCTAAAATTGAGAATGTGACTTTATTGTCGTCTTAGATTGAAAATCCCAATTAATTTTCTAAATTTTGAAAATGCGACTTTATCGTCGTCTTAAATAGAAAATTCCAATTAATTTTCTTAATTTTGAAAATGCTACTTTATTGTCGTCTTAAGTAGAAAATCCCAATTAATTTTCTAAAACTTTTGAATGCGACTTTAATGTCGTCTTAAATAGAAAATCCCAATTAATTTTCATAATTTTGAAAATGCGACTTTAATGTCGTCTTAAATAGAAAATCAAAATTAATTTTCTAACAGTTTTGAATGCGACTTTAATGTCGTCTTAAATAGAAAATCAAAATTAATTTTCTAACATTGAAAATGCGATTTCATCATCGTCTTTTTAGTCTTCTGAATTTGTCTTTTGTTAATGTGAGAAAACCCGACAATTAACAAGTCGACTCCAGTTTTTACAGTTTTTCATGGCCTTGATGACAAACAAGTTGTCAAGTCACCATTACTTACTTTTTATGACTCCATGTGTTTTCATGTCACCTTAAATTAGGACATTGTCAGGTCATGTCACCTTAGAGTGATGCATTGTTAAGTCATGTCACCTTAAAGGGCTGACCAAAGGTTATTACCCTCTATGGTGGACCAAACCTCATATGACAAAATTTTATCAGTTTTTTCCGAAATCTTTCAGAATTTTTTTTTATGCATAATGCCTATTTGCTTTATCGGAAAATGATGATCACTATATAAAATAGATTGATCAAGGTCATTATTCTGAATGATCATTAGGAAAAGGGATTGTATCAACGTTCTTGATTCATCATTGACACAGTTTTTTTTATGTTCGGTTTTAGCAAAAAATTACCATACCACAAATGCTTGGTCATTAGCCATGGTGAAGGATGCTCCTTATTATCCTATGTACAATACTCAAATTCATTATCCATGGCATAAATCATGGATGATCATTTTTTCCATCTATAAAAGGGGCATGGTTCTTCATTTCCAAATGCACCACTTCCACTACTCCAATCTTTTTTCTAAATTTTCCTTTCACAAAAATGGGTCTTACTTATGAAGAAGTTAATGAAATGCAGAGTCGGGAGAAAAAACAACTCTCGGGGATCACAAGAAACTTGGAGCAACCAAGGCAATCATTTTCCTCTTCTCGCTTCACTAAGGTGCTTATGCCTTTGCTTTCACTTTCTATTTGTTACGACATGATTCATGCTGCTTCCAAATTTTGGGATGAAACTCGCCATGTCTTCCGATTTGGAGACCGGGAGATTGTGCCTCTTGTTGAAGAGGTCGAAGGTTTGCTAGGCTTACCATCAAGTGGTCCAGTTATTACACCTAGATCTCCTACAAGGATCTCGGGAGATTTATCAACGATCTTATATCTTCCCGAAAATCTTCATGGCAACTACCTACAATATGGTGAGGTATTTCTTCTCAACTTATTGTTGAATTTTCAATTTGGCACTTGGCAATTTTCTAACAATGCCAACTATAGGATTGCTAGAGAAAATGCTTGCATTCTTAAGATTTTGGAAAGTACCCTCACTAAATGGTCTTTAAATGCATGCCATGTTCGGTGTCTTTCACTTATTCCTCAAATTATTAGCGGGGGTCGTCTTGGACCACTTATTTTGGGGGAAATGTTTCTTGGCTTAGATGAACTTAAAAGAAACCCTCAAAGCTTTGTGAAGGGATGTCCATTAGCCCTTCATTTATGGCTATTAGAAAAATTTTCTCTCATGAAACCCCACAAGAGTCTTACCTACAAAACTAGTCATGTGCGGGAGAGAGGTCTTCTTCCTTTTTTCTATCAACTTAGCAAAAATGGTGGGTGGGAGGATTTTTTTCTACATCAAGACATAAAGTGGGTCACAAGCCACCTTGGCATTAGTGCAATTGTATATTGCAATTCTGGTCGCAGATGTGTACAATTACCCGGGCTTTGCCAAGTCACTTTCTACCTTCCATGGAGATGTCTAAGGCAAATTGGTTGGAAGCAAGAGCACATTCCCCGCCTCTCGGGTTCTTCCATCTTGTACCACTTATGAGGCTGATATGAGTGGTATACAGAGAATGCCTACTATATGGCAGGGGGCTAAAATTATATCAACGCTACCGGAACCTTCCTTTCCACTTATTGATGAAGATTACCTTCAATGGCTTCTAGCGGATATTGGTCAAGACAAAGATTCAGACGGGCGTACCATGAAGAGGAGAAGGGTTTGAGAGAATTGTCATGTTTATTTTCTATGTTGTTTATTTTTTAGTTTTTTCCCTCTTTTTTTTTCTTTGAGTTTGTAGGAAATGAAGGCTTTATGTCTTTTTTATGTATGAAATGAAGTACCCCAGTTGGGATGAATAAAAGATCTGTTTGTGAGAATTATCTGCTTGTGAGAAATTTAATGTGAACACAATTCTAAACACGTGCACACTTTAACATTAAATATGACATGCAAATCATAATTAACTAATCATATGACACATAAAAGCAAAACATATAAACCTTAACAATCAAAGACATGTTTCATCATTTTTCCTTTTTCCTTTTTTTCCTCTTTTCTATTTTTCTTCTTTTTCATTTTTGTTCGTTTTTTTTTTTCTCTTTTTTTCCCTTTTTTTTTTTTTTTTTTATATCATATGAACATCTAGAAACTCATGGCATGCTTATTAAGAACAACCAGATAGGATACAAAACCCACAAACTGCTTGGTTACTTGATCATGACAATTACAATTACTTTGATGCCTAAGCGTAATATTTCTTCAACTGATCAAGATTAGTGAAATGGGTGAACTCATTTCCATCAAAATCCATTAGCTTCACCGCTCCAGCCGTGGTGACATGCTTGACCAGGAATGGTCCAGACCAGTTAGGCTTGAATTTTCCTCGAGGATCATGCAACGGAGCTCTATTTTCTTTTAAAACTAGATCACCATCATGAATGTCTCTATCTCGAACCCTTTTGTTAAATGCACGAGCAATCCTCCGCTGATAGAGTTGTATGTTACGCAATGCTTGTAGTCGGCGCTCATCTGCAAATGCAAGCTCATCATAGCGAGTTTTGTGCCACTGGTCTTCCGAGATTTCACTTTCTGCTATGACCGTGAGAGATTGTATCTCCACCTCAACTGGTAGGATTGGCTCCATCCCATAAACCAAAGAATACGGGGTTGTTCCTGTTGGAGTCCTAATTGCTATCATATATCCCCAAAGGGCATATGATAGTTTGTCATGCCATTCCCTTGTCTTTTCAGTCATCTTGGCAACAATAGTTTTGATTGTTTTATTGGTTGCTTCTACCGCTCCATTTGTTTGGGGACGATAAGGTGAGGACTGATGATGCTTGATTGCATATTTTGCAACAGTAGTCTTCAAATGACCCTCAAATTGTGATTTATTATCAGAGATGATTTCAAAAGGTATGCCATACCGACAGATGATGTTGTTAATCACAAATTTCGAGAATTGCTTTCTTTGCTAGCCCGAAAATGATGCAGCTTCAACCCACTTCGAAAAGTAATCGATTGCTACAAGAATATACTGATGCCCATTTGAAGCCTTTGGATGAATTTATCCGATTATGTCTATGCCCCAACTTGAAAACGGCCAAGGAGAAGTCATATTATGTAATGACACAGGTGGCATATGATTGAGGTTAGCAAATATTTGACACTGCTTGCAGGCGCGGACAAAGCTGATGCAATCACCTTCTAGAGTGCTCTAATAGAAACTTGCTCGCAAAATTTTACGAGCCAGCATTCTTCCATTCATATGGGGTCCACATTCCCCTCCATGAACCTCTTCCATGATGACTTATTTTTCGCTGTCATTTACGCAGAGTTGCAGAGTACCATCAAACCATTTGTGATACAGTTTGCCTTTTAGTATAAGAAAATGAGCAGCTAACCTTCTGATGGCTATGCGGTCCTTCTTGCCACTTCCCTCTGGATATTTCATTGTTTCCAGAAAATTCTTGATATCTTTGTACCAGACATCATCATCATCATCATCTTGTTGAACCAGTGCGGAGACAATTTATGCTACCGTGACTGTAGGCCCCTTTCTTTCTTCAATTAAAACTGACTGGATCTTTGTACCATTTTCCCATGTTAAATTAACAGCGAGATTGGCTAAAGCATCTGTGAAACTATTTTGTTCTCGAGGAAGATGTTTGAAGCTGATGTCATCAAAATAAGGGATCAACTCTTCAAGGTACTCAGTGTAGAGCTGAAGTCTCTCATCTCTAACCCTCTAAATTCCTATTGTTTGAGATATGATGAGATTAGAATCTCCATACACAGTGAGATGTCTCCCCCCTGCTACCAAGGCGGCCTTTACTCCATATATACATGCTTCATACTCGGCTGTATTGTTTGTTGTTGGGAAATCCAGCTTGACAGTAAATGAAATATGGACTCCGTCAGGATCTACTAACAAAACACCTGCTCCATTAGCTCTCCTATTAGAAGCTCCATCAAATTACATGCACCATTGTGGATTGTCAATAAAGCATAAGTACTCATCAGGGAATGCATCATCATACTCATCTCCTGACACTGGTCCTTTTGCTAGGGCTTCAGATATGGCTTGTCCTTTAACAGATTTCTGGCTGACACATTGAATATCAAACTCAGAAAGCATAGCATGCCATCTTGCCAGTCTTTCGCTAAGAATGGGTTTTTCAAACAGATACTTGATTTGATCAAGTCTTGAGATCAGATAGGTAGTATGAGCTTGAAGGTGATGTCTCAACTTCTTCGTGGCATAGACCAAGGAGATACATGCTTTTTCTAGTGGGGTATATCTTGTCTCATACTCAAGAAATTTCTTGCTGAGATAGTATATGGCAACCTCTTTCTTTGTTCCCTCTTGATATTGGGCTAAGAGAGCTCCCATAGCCGTTTCTGTGATAGTGAGGTACGTAATCGAGGTTCTCCCGGGTCTAGGTGGCATTAGAAACGGATGGATTTGAAAGGTATTCTTTCATAGAATCAAAAGCTTCCCGACGGTCTTCATTCCACTCATGGGATGCCCCTTTTCGAGCGACTTAAATATGGGTTCACATCTCATAGTGAGTTGTGAGATGAACCTGCTGATGTATTGAATTCTGCCGAGAAATCCTCTTACTTCTTTTCCTATTTTTGGAGGAGGTAGCCCTTGAATAGCTTTTACCTTTTCAGAATCCACTTTGATGCCGTCTTAACTGACAATGAATCCCAGCAACTTCCCCGAAGTGACGCCAAATACACATTTTTGAGGGTTCAGCCTTAAATTATATTTCCTGATTCTCTCAAAGAAGGACCTTAATGTAGGAATATGCCCCTCACGATCTTCACTTTTCACAATCATGTCATCTACATAAACCTCCACAATGTCGTGGATGAGGTCATGAAGGATAGTGGTTGCAACCCTTTGATATGTGGCTCCAGCATTCTTGAGACCAAAAGGCATAACTCGGTAGCAAAAAGTGCCCCATGGAGTGATGAAAGATGTCTTTGTCATGTCTTCTTGAGCCATGATTATTTGATTATACCCTGAGAATCCATCCATGAAGGAAAACATTGCATGACCAGCCGTACTATCAACAAGAACATCAATGTGGGGTAGAGGAAAGCAATCTTTTGGTGATGCAGCATTCAAATCTCGAAAATCAATGCATACCCGAACTCTCCCATCCTTTTTAGGTACAACCACTATATTGGCGAGCCAACTTGGATGTTTTACAGCTTGGATGAATTTGGCATCAAGCTGTTTTTGGATTTCTTCTTTCACTTTCAGACTAACCTCTGGCTTCATTCGGCGGAGCTTTTGCTGCTTAGGCTTGCTTTCAGGATGTAACGGAATGCGATGGTCCGCAATTTCTCTATTAACACCAGGCATATCAGCATAAGACCATGCGAACACATCTACATACACTTTTAATAATGCAATAAACATAGATTGTTCAGTTGGGGAGAGGGATGATCCTATTTTAACTTCTTTTACAACATTTTCGGTACCAATATTAATTACAATGGATTCTTCCATGGGTTTTATGTATGTTTCAGTTGTATCAAGTGATTCATCATTATAAAATTCACTGTCGGAAATAACATCTTGCATGCAAATGTATTTAGATAGAGGTTCACATTCAATTTCCTTATTGTCAGAGTCTTCTGACTGGGTATGTAAGGTAGATTGGCTGGAAGATGAGCTATCGGTATGATATCCATCTGAAGGAGGTGAGAAGGTATTTTCACGAGAGGGATGTGGAGGATGGTTTCCTAAAAACATTTTAAAATCTATAGGCCCGTCTTTTGCCTGACACTCAATACTCCACTTATCACTAGTGGAAAAATAAGGAAGGGCTGCGGTCAAAACAGCCCTAAGGGCTGCATTTTTGGCCAGCAGCCCTTTCCGTAGCAGCCCTTCAATAGAAAAGAAGGGCTGCGGTTTTTAACCGCAGCCCTTCACAACGAAGGGCTGCGGTTCAGGCCAAGAACGCAGCGCTTCTTAGCTGGAAGGGCTGCGTTTCTGGCTTAAAACCGAAGCCCTTCATTGTACGAAGGGCTGCGGTTTTAGGCCAAAAACGCAGCCCTTCTTTTAGTGAAGGGTTGCAGTTTAGGCCTAAAACCGCAACCCTTCGTATTCGCTATGTTTTTTTAAAAAAAAATAAATCACGCTAGCCCAATGACCCGCACGCCCACCCCCGCACTCCCCCGCCCCGCCCGCCCGGCCGCCCCGCACGCCCACCCTCGCACTCCCCCGCCCCCCCACCCCCCGCCCACCCCCCACACCCATCCCACCTCTGCACTCCCCCCGACCCGGCCCCCCCCCCCACCCCCCCGCCCACTTGCCCCCACCCCACCCCACCCCCCTTCACTCCCCGCACCCCCACCCTAGCCCACCCTCTCGCCAGCCCCTCCACCCACCGCTTGCCGCCACCCCAAGACCCCACCACCCGCCCCTTAGCCCAGCCAATGACCCACCGTGGCAGCCCCCCAACCCCACCGCCCCACCCAACATCTCCCTTCGACAAAAAAAAAAACCGATCGAATTGCAATAATATATGACAAGTTTTTGAACGTAATAATTAACTTTAAATATATATATTTAATAATGTAAAAAGTGTACATAGAATTGATACCAAATAGTAGATCTAGCTAATTATATCACGAATTCCACCAAAATGTATCATAAGCAATCATCACAAAGGTGGGACGCCAACTTATCCCGAACTTCATGTAATTCGTCTATGGTGAAGGCCCTCAAACTTGGTGTGTTATTCATATAAACCTTGCAAAACAACCAAGGAATAAACACATAATATAGGAATTCAATCATTTACCGTAGTTAGTAGTTC
Source organism: Beta corolliflora (assembly GCA_947648045.1). Classification (NCBI taxonomy): domain Eukaryota; kingdom Viridiplantae; phylum Streptophyta; class Magnoliopsida; order Caryophyllales; family Amaranthaceae; genus Beta; species Beta corolliflora. The sequence goes on along the minus strand of CANSZD010000353.1, from coordinate 501,792 downwards.
TAAAAATGACATATACCTTCCCGAAATTCAATCAAAAACAAATGCAAGCCTAAAACTCTACACACTAGTTATATTATACCTCATATTATCATGTTCAAAAAGAAAATGGAGTTAAATGACTCGAGAAACAGGAATTGGACGCGAAAAGGCAAAAATAGGTCTAAAATCACATTTACGTTCCCGAAATTCAGCCAACAACAAATACAAGCCTAAAAATCTACACAATAGTTATATTATACCTCATATTATCATGTTTAAAATGAACTTGGGGTTAAATGACTCGATAAGTAAGAATTGGACGCGAAAAGGCAAAAATAGGCGTCTAGAGCAAGCTAAGATAGTGACATGTTCAAATGTATGCATTCAGTCGAAGGTCCTTATCACTCCAACCTGACCCATCCTTGGACGTCTAATCTCACTAGTGAATATATGCCAACTTTTCAATTCTAAGGAAAATCCGGCAGCATTTCCCTATAGTTCTCCAAGTACACAATGTAGATAATTGCTTATCTACATATGTACCCAGAGAACAATGTAGAGAAACGATAAACCAAGAATTTCCTCAGAATTGAAAAGAAGACACACATTCACCACCTAAGTGAGATCAAACGTCCAAGAACAGTCCCAAACCGGGGACTATTCAAGACTTACTCCTAATCAGTAAGTCTTGAACAGGTATCTAGGCATATGATGATGATTTAAACAAATTGTAGATTTCATAGCTAAATTACATTGCGTTTTCATACAATCTCATATCAAGAAATATACATACACTACACAAACCCTCCCCCACCCGCAGCCAGCCCTCCCTCACCCTCGCCTAGCCTCCCCAACCCTCCCACATCCGCCGCGAGCCCACCCCCACCCCCCTGCCTCCCCAACACCCCCCACCCGCCGCCAGCCCTCTCCCACCCGCCCCTCCCCCACCCCCCGCCCAAAGATCCCCACCCCTCCCCCACCCCCTGCCCACCATCCCCCACCCCATGCCCACCATCCCCCACCCCCGCCCACCATCCCCCGCCCTCCCCCACCCTTGCCCGGCCTCTCCCGACCCTCCCCACCCCCGCCCAAAGACTCCCACTCCCCAACCCACCCTCCCCCAAGCCCTCCCCCACCCCCTGCCCAAGACCCCCACCCCCCTACCCACCTCTCCCCAAGCCCTCCCCCACCCCCTACAATCACATTTTACAACACAAAATAGAAGAGAAGAGAGTGAGAGGGGAATTACCGACAATGCAAGTAGTGGTGGTGGTGGTGGCGTCAAGGTGCGCTGAGAGAAGAGAAGAAGAAGGAGCTCAGGCGATGGTGCGTTGCTCATGTGACGTTTCCGGCGTTAGTGCGTCAATGTCGGTGCTCCGGCGATGGGTCGGTGCTCCGGTGATGGGCGTTAGGGCTGTGCGAGTGAGTGTGAGGGAGAGGGGTGGGGGAAATTTTTTTTAAGGGAGCGAGGGAAATTTGGGATGCATGTGTGTACTGTGTGTTGCGCGCAAAACTAAAGGCTTAGGCGGGATGTGAAGGGCTGCGCTTATCCCAGAAAATGCAGCCCTTCGTGTATGAAGGGCTGCGGTTTCTGGGCTAACTGCAGCCCTACATTAATAGGGTTGCGGTTAGCCTTAAAACCGTAGCCCTTCATACAGTTTGAAGGGCTGCGTTTTCTAGGTAACCGCAGCCCTTCACTAAAAGGGTTGCGGTTCCCTTGAAAACCACAACCCTTCATACACGAAGGGCTGCGTTTTCCAAAAAATGCAGCCCTTGCAGCGCAGCCCTTCCAGCGCAGCCCTTCCTTTTATTTCCCCTAGTGTATGTTCAACGTTTTCGCCAGAAGGTATCATCAAAGACACTGGGTCAAAATCGCCTTCCCTAGAGGACTCAGAAGCGAAAAGCTTCTTAAGGACTCCATGTTCCAGATTATCCACCCAGTCATTTTCTTTTTTCATGTTTTGTTCTCGGACAAACCAACTTTTGATTAAGTCCAAATTCCTAGCTTCATTGAAGAATATCTCTAATCCCGGTAAAATCTTCTGTTCTTTCCTACAAAGCCAAGGTTCTGGAAATTCGTAGTATGGCTCAGTATCTCCTTGCAGAATGAACTGACCATTGAGGGTAGAAGAAGGTTTTTTGGTGTTTTGAGAAGTGTCGCCCAGATCATATCCTAATCCTTGTCGGTTCTGCTTGTCTACTACGGGGATTGGTTGCTTCATTCCCCTACCATCACGCCCTAATCCGGCTCCTTGAGTATAACCCATCTTCATCATAATTTGAAATCCTTTGGACAGAGGTTGCATGGCAATCCCTACAGGCTTTTTGACCGCATTCGTGGGTAGGGCTGAGGCGTTTGTTTTCTGACGGTAATTGGTCATCCTTAGAGAAGGGACAAATTTCTTCTTTTTGGACCTAAAGGTAGAGAAAAAGAATTAAATGAAAAGAAAAGAAGGCTACATATTGCAGAATGCATTGAGAGTAAAGAAAATTTTCGAAAACAACTTTGCCATATCTTGACTGGAATGGTCCACTTTCGCAATTTTGTTTTTTTTGTTTTTATTTATTTTATTTTTTTTTTTTCATTTTGACCTTTTTAAATGATTTTACTGTCATTGGGGTTGGAAATAGATTTTTTTTATTATTCTTCCATTCCATGTTTTATATTTGAACAAAGACAGAAAATATAGAGATTAGGGCCTGTATCCCCATTGATACGTCAATTCAGCATTCTGAAATTGCTCCAGTGATGACTGGCATCTTGAATTCTGATCATATTGCCTGAAATACAATGGTTAATATTTTTTTGAGTCGAACCCGAGGGTTGCCTACATATCCCCATTGTTCCAAGTGCATTTTATGGGGAATCAGACTCAGTGTAGTTCGTTATTTCAGAAAAAGAACTAAAGTTTTTTATTTAATAAAGCAGCTGCACTCATATTGAGCTACCTACGTACCCCAGGTGTTACATAGGTGGAGTGATCTCGCAGTGCAAGTGTAAGTGATAATGGGGATTCAAGTTGCACATAGTTCTCTGATACTAACGAGCTGAAAGATTTGTTTTTCTTTTTTATTTTTATTTTGATAGGCTAACCCCCTACAGGACTTTTACCGAAGACTTTTCTCTTTCTGGGAGCTGATCAAGTAGCTTTGCGGTAGACAAGAGCTATGTTGGTGATTTGCTTGATGCGATAGCTGAGAGCATGCCATTGGTTTGTGCCGTGACCATGCAACTGATGATATTGGCAGCACTTGTGAAGATCTGACCCTATTGGACTTGCCCCTGGGCGTCTGGGAAGTGGATGAATCTTATCTTGTTCAACCAATTTGCGAAAGATATCGACTTGGGATTGCGGTCGCGGATATGACGACACCTTTCTTGCAGGTACTTCTTTGTCGGTTGGATTAATGATGCCTCGATCAATCAGGCTTTGCACTTTGTAGTAAAGGTCATGGCATCGATCAGTTTAATGCCCAAATTGACGACAATAAGTGAAGAGTTTGCTCATATTTGTTCCAAGAAGGGGTAAACAGTGCACATGCGCTGGAACTTGAAGTATACCTTGCCTCCGAAGACGATCATACACCATACTCAACGGTATATCAATCTTAGCATAAACCCTTGGATTTGTATTGGGAATTTCAAAATCTTCCCGAGGTCGTTTTTCTTGCAATTTCAGAGCATCGATGTCAAAACCATGTTGTTCCATGTGGCTGAGGGAGGTGTACTTGATAGTAACCATGTGACGATAATAGAAATTGTTCAGGTTCCGCAGCAATATGAGCATGAATTCTCGATCAGTAATAGGGAAACGAAGTTGTGTGCGGATATGAGTGCTTCTTTCTTGACATCAGTTTGTTTATGCTCGAAAGCCCAATTAACAAAGGATTGGCTAGCATTTTCCCAACTAGCCCTATCTACACAATCTGAAGAATACTACCAGTCCAGAGCTGGTCCTTCTAAACTCTTGTCAAACAGCATGGGGTAATCTTCCTCTGGTATGCCCCATAGATGCAAGGCATTCACAAATCCCACTAAGTGGACAAAAGGATCACTGTTCCCATCAAATTTTCTGAATTGGGGTCATTCACGATAGTGATCTTCATGTTGATATCCTGGAAAGAGAATCAGTGATTCAGTGTGAACCTCTCGAACAGGGCATACTACATTAAAGTCCAGGTCAAAATCGTCGGCCCTAGATCTCTTCTTTGAGTAATGATCGTCATTGTCTTGAGGATGGCCGATACAGGATTCCTCTGGTGCTTCGATTGAGGTATCATGAGTGTCAATGCTTGGAGTTCCTACTTCTTCCTCGTCATCCTCACTATATTCTGGTTTCGTTTCTTCAGAGCTTGCATCTGAGGTGGCAGTTGGAACCTCATTCATCCAGGAATTTTCAGGTGCTGCTAGGATACAGTGGATAGTTTATCCATCCAACCTAGTGCCCTCTACTTCGTTCAGATACAATACCGATTTTCCGGTGTTGGAGATGGTCATAATTTCTGGATCACCAGAAATAGTCACAACACCCTAATCAGTGAGAAGCTTTACCTTCTGATGTAGAGTAGAGGCTACTGCCCTATTTTCATGCAGCCATGGTCTTCCTAATAAGAAGTTAATACAGGCTTGTATGTCAATGACCATGAATTCCACCTTCCTTGCCACGAGACCACATTCAATGAGGAGGCTGATCAAACCCAATACTTCTCTCTTAGCATTATCATATGCTCTGACCACCTGGTTGGATGGTACCAGATCCTCTTTTGAATACCCAAGCCTTGTTAGCACACATAGAGGGCAAACATTGATTGCGGAGCCATTGTCGATCAGCACCCTAGGTATCTCCCATCCATTACAGTGTATAGTGATGTGTAATGAATTATTGTGGTTGATATTGTCAGGGAGATCATTGTCTGTGAACATGAGAGTTCGATCTTCCCCATGAATGAGCCCCACCATCTGGTCAGGTGTTATAGAAGAGCTTACAGAGGCTTCATTAAGATGCTTTAGAACAGCTGCCCTATGAGGCTGGGAATGCATTAATAATTTCCAGATGGAAACATTAGCATTTACTTCTTTCATGCGCTTGATAGCATCATCTTCCTTGTTACCTTATTCTATCATTGGTTCTTTGCCCTTTTCTTTCCTTCTCAATACCTCCAAAGGATTTTCATCCTCCAAATGGGATGGTTTAAAGTGGCGGCCTGCTCTAGTCAAATGAGAGATATCCACATACTCCTCATCACTAAGATCATCGAGGCAGATGGGGCGCCGGTATGTATTTGGAGTGGTGAAATATCCTCCTGTGTTTTTCTCCATAATTGTTAAGACCAAAGAGACATCTTCATCAGCATCGGAGTCCAAAATGAAGAAGGCACCATCATAGTCCAAAGTTCCACACATGTTAGCGAATGGATCTTTGTTGAGAGTGAAGCTGGGGTCTTTACAAGTCCTCATTTTTTACTTTTTCTTGAGTGGAATAGTCGTAGACCAGGAACTTGTAGCCTACGGCTATCGGCGTTTCATACATTTGAGGAACTGTCTTGCGGATTAACTGAACTGGATCGCATCCGTCCGAAGCAGCAGAGATGGCATTAATGGCGAATGAGGGTTTATGATTAGGAAGGGGGTTTTTTGTGATGTTAGGCTGAGAGTCGTTTGGTTTATTGGAGATGGATCCCAGAGAAAGTTTTCCATCATCCACAAGGTTTTGAATTTGATGCTTTAGAGCCCTGCAGTTTTCAATATTATGCTTCGGGCTTTGATGGTATTCACAGTATTGATTTGGGTCATAACCAGGGTAAGGATTTTTAGGAGGTGGGCGTGGATTTAAGGCTTGAATGAGATTGGCCTTTTTTAACTTGGAGAGAGCTTGGGAATAAGTCATGTTCAAAGGAGTAAAGTTCCTTTGTGGTCGCAACTGGAATGCAGACGATGCGCCAATGGCATGGATCGCATTAGTTGTCTTAGGATAGGAGCTGCTGAATCATTGTTTTGGGCTCTTTTGTTATTTTCGAATTTTGCATTATAAGTAGTTCCGCCAATAGGTTCATCTTTCTTGATGTCTCCCCTTTTCACAGCGTCCTCAACGAGAGTTCCCGTAGCAATCAAAGCTTTGAAAGTCGGGAAATACTGGTATGCCATATGCTTTTGATACACAGGAAGAAGGTTTTTCACAACCATTTGCAGCTGTTCCTCTTCATTAGGCTTACTCATCATTTTGGAAGCCTTGTTTCTCCATCGAGTGATGAATGAAGAAAATGTCTCATTGAGGTTTTGAGAAGTGGTCTTCAGATCCCTTCTAGTAACATCAATTTCTTCATTATACTTGTATTAGTTTGAGAACTCTCTGACTATGTCAGCCCAAGTGGATTTCTTTGCATTTTCAAGGTTGAGGAACCAATGTGCTGCAGCACCATCTAAATATTGTTGAAATAGTTGGGCCATCAAGGATTCTTCCACTCCCCAGGGACTCATTGCCCCTACATACATTTTCAGGAAATTGGTGGGGCTACCGGTCCCATCAAACCTTGTCAGATTAGGATTTTGAAACCATAGGGTAATCGTGCCTTCGGGAAAAGAGTAAATCCATGAATATCCATCCATGGTTCAGCCTTAGTCATGCCTTTTAAGACTTCTTTAAGCTTGACTACTTCTTCCTCGAGTTTAGTGGGAATTTCTCTCTCATTGTTCAGAGGCTCAAGATGAAAAGGCGAAGCTACTTCCGACTCTGGAGGAGGAGGAGGAGGAGGACGCATCTGGGCGCTTTGGCGCATTATGCCTAACACAGTTTACTTAATTTTATCATGTCGGTCAAGCATGGCCTGGACAAGTCCTCGGAGCTCAGTCATTGGATCAGGTGGAGGGGTAGAGTTTTGTTGGTGCTCATTGTTCGGAATTTCAGACATATTGTTGAGACGTGTAGCAGAGAATACAGCTGGTGTAGACAAGGATGATAGTATTACTGACAGAGAACGTTCACTGTGGTTAGAACTTCGGCGAATTAGCCTAGATCCTGAGCGGGCCCAGGCGGAGTTCCTGTGAAATGAGATGAAAAAGTTAACACAAAAGTTTGTCCAGACTTTATTTCTTCTTCGCTTTTTGTTTTTGCAGGGAATGAAGAAATGATATCTTTGAAATTTTTTTTTTTCTTTTAACCCCCATTTCAGTTATCATTTATCAAAAGGTGTGAAACCTTGACTTTATCATTTGTTTTGGATTTTTCATTAGGTTTATTTGATTTGTTATTCCCCTTTTTTTTAGACTTGGACTTTTATTTATATTTTAAACTGCCACTCTTGGACTTAATTTTTTTTTTTTTGGGTAATACACAAACATTTTTTAAAATCAATTTGATGATATCCTTCCATTTCCTGCTACTATAGAAATAAGGGAAAAGAGGTATAACGAGGCCTATGTCCTCATTTTGGCAAACTATAATGCCCCGTATATCGTTCTTCTTTGTAGCGGTCTGCATCTATTGATTGCTTCTAAGTGCTGAAACCGCAAAAGAAAGTATTAAATGCAAAAGGGGCCGCACCCGAAGGTTGCCTACGTATCTCCATAAGTGTATTTGGATTTGGGGAAGTTTTTTTTTTCGGTGATGATTGATTTTTTTTTTTGAATGGAGAATCAGGCCCAACGTAGTTCTGATATATGAAATGAAATTTTACATAATTTTTCTCTTTTTTTTTTTGCAGCTGCACTCAGAAAATGAGTTGCCTACGTACCCCTTTTAGTACATTATATAGAAGAGAAACTAAGATAGATGCATACGACATTAGATTTTTTTTTTTTGTTTTTTTTTTTAGGGGATCAAGCCGCACGTAGCTCCGCCTACAAAGTACAATATAAAAGCAATTAAATGATTCATGTACTTCTCAAACTTTTTCAGACTTTAGTTTGTCGGGCGCCATGCCATGTATTCTCCTGTTTGAATACGTCTGTTCCACTTATTAGGATTAGACTAATATGATGTACTCGGGTTCGTCTCAACCCTTTTCCGAGTTCAGTTTGCTAAGCGTCAGGCCATGTATTCTCCTGTTTGAATACGTCTGCTCCCCCTCTTTGGATTAGACTAATTTTAAAGTACCTGAAATGTACACACTAACAATGTTAGTCAATGACTGATGAATTTTTCTTTATATTTCTTTTAGCAGGAAATGGAAGAATTTTTCCCTTTTTTTCGACAACAATTATCCCTTTTGACACAATTTTCTAATTTACTTTTTTTTTAAACAGCTATCCCTTTTGACACTAAAATTTTTAGTCTAGACTTCTCGTGTTTTGGACTATATGTTTTAATTACATTATAATTCCTAAGCATGACACGTTTTGAACTCGTGATTATGACTCTTTTTCATTTTTTATTTATTTTTGTTTTATTTTCTTAGAAATAAATTTTGTTTTTTATTTTTTTTTTTGAGAAAAACCAAATTGAATTAATTGAAATTTTTTTTTATTTTTTTGGAAAACAATTACCAATTTGTGAGTTTTTTTTTTGGAAAACAATTACCAATTTGTGAGTTTTTTTTTTAAATAATTACCAATTTGAATGGAAAAGCATTATGAAGTAAAAAAAAAAATTTGAAAATGAGTGAGCATGTGTATGGATCGATAAACTACCAAGCACACGTAACTTTGACATAAGCATGCTATATACAAAAATTAAATTGTGAATAGCCATGATTAGCTTTTTTATTATATATACATATGGAAAATAACGCATTGTTCAGGTTTAAACCTCTTATACTTCTAGTGGAAGTAAAGTCCCCAGTGGAGTCGCCAGCCTGTGGTATCCGATTTTTTACTGTCTTAATTAACGGTTTGAACTCCACGAAAGTCTCTCATTGGACTATGAGTTTTAGAAAACTTGGAAGTCGCCACCCTATTAATATCTGAATAGGGACATATTTATTTAATAAATCGTTTTAAAATCAATTTCAAGAAAAATCATTTAAAACGATGATGACTTCATATGGACAAGGCTTTTTTTTTAAAATTGGTCTTTCATACCATGAGATAGGGTTCGGGGTTTAGGTTAAGAGGTGCGAACGTGTGGAACTCGTCTCCTCTTCCGTTCTACAGAACGGGCTCTTGCTATATGCGTTATTTTCCATTTTAAAGTAATCATGGCTATTAAAAAGAGAGAAAATCACATAATTTGCACATATACACATTAACCATTTTTATTTAGGACCAATATATCATTTGCACATGGTAGGTTTGAGCACTGAAGTTGCACTACGTACCAATCATTGCGGGATTGGAATCCACTCATGGATCAAAACCGCCGTAGTTTGAGCATATGTCTCACCCTAAATGGCCAATTCCACTGGGGAAAGAAGAGGAGGGAATAGATTATATATAACTCACTTTTAGAATTAAGCAAATCTATTTGAAATGAGGTAATCACTCCAATTAGTGATTAAAATGGGGTTATGATAATCACTTTAATTAGTGATTAAATATGAAGGATTAAGATAATCACCTTAATTAGTGATTGAAAATGGAGGTTAAGATAATCACCCTAATTAGTGACTAAACTTAAGAGGAAAGATAATCACCTTGATTAGTGATTAACAATGAAGGTTAGGAAGTAATCACCCTAATTAATGATTATTCAAGGTTTAAGATAATCACTCTAATTAGGGATTAAATGAGAAAAATAATCGTCCTAATTAACGATCATTAAGGTGTGAGATAATCATTCTAATTAGTGATTAAATGAGAAGAATAATCGTCCTAATTAACGATTATTAGGGTTTAAGATAATCACTCTAATTAGTGATTAAATGAGAAGAATAATCGTCCTAATTAACGATTATTAGGGTTTAAGATAATCACTCTAATTAGTGATTAAATAATGATTGGAGATAATCACCCTAATTAGTGATTAAAAGAAGTTTGAGTTAACCGCTCTAATTAGCGATTAATCGAGGATTGAAGTAACCACCTTAATAGTGATCACGTTTATGATTTTCGAGAGGTCTTAGAAGGTTTGCTTCCTAATTGAAGGCTTTTGAGAAATAATCTTTATTGAAGATTATAAAGTCATTTGGAGAGAAATGATCAATTTGAGATCGAATTTGGTGATTTGTATTTGGCTAATTGGAATTTGGCCATTTAAAGCGAGACACGTGAAACGGCCTAAAATCAATTTGGAGATCATAATTACCAATTTAATTATGTCAAATTATATGATTAATCCATTTGAATATGGAGAACACGTTTTTAAAATGTAAGATGGATCATCATACAATTTAACTTAGTTAGATTTGCAATTTTTCCCCTTAATTGAGATTGGGTCATTTGATTCATGTATTATGACATATTGGGCCCAACATGCAACATTTGTAACATTGGTTGCTCATTTTATTAAAAAGAATTGTGAAATTATTTATGAACATTATGCATAAACATCTCCATGTTTTTTATTAATTGAGTGATGCAACAATTATTTACAAATAAACTATTATTACAACAATATGTACAAAATCTATGATCTATACAAATCTTCAATCTTGGTCTTCACCATGATCCTCCTTAATCTTCACCTCCTTGAATAGGCTTTGGAATTCATGTTTATTTGTGAATTTGTGAATTTGTGAGTTTGTGAATTTGTGAAAGTTAAAGATTAATTAACTTATTTGATTTTGATTTTTTATGAAATTTTTTATTGATTTTTATTTACATGATAAAATAAGTCGTTTTAAGAGAAACTTAAAATTTCATTATTTTTTATTCACATTTTCGTATGAAGAAAATATTCTTTTTATGAAAGTTGAGTTAATTACTTCATTTCATTTTCCAGATTGTCTTTTTGTTCTTGTACTGACTTACAAATATCATAACTTTCCGTACAAAGTGTTAAATTGAGCATATGATATATCTATGGATATATCAGTGAGTTCTTTATGTTGTATCAAAATTTCACAAGTTTTTAGTGACCACTTGGATTATTGTGAATTTTATGTCAAAACTGGTCAAAACAGGACCTTTATTCAATTTGTTCTTTGAGATCCAACTTATTGAACTTATTTTGAAGTGAAATTTGGTATGAGCATTCTAGACATTTTGAAAGTCTAGACTGGAAATTGTTACTTGAATTTGACATTTGTAAAACCAATTTTATTTATTTTCTTAACCGAAGAGAAAATCAGTATTCTGAAATTTAGTGATTTACATGAATGATTTTGTAAAAATGATGTAAAATTGTATAAAATTCATATCAACATGATTTTTATATTTTGGAAAAGCTATTGATGTTCTCTTTAAACTTGATATTTTTAGTTTTATCTAAATGATTTTATTTTAAACTTTATTGACAGAATAATCCTAGGTGGTACTGGACAAAATCAGTTTTGCACAATAAAGTTGTATGATTTTTAATTATTTACACAAAATTCGTTTTTTAGAAATTCCAAAGCCCAATTTCTGGAAACATCTTTCTCTTCATAGGACAAATACAGACGAAAAATGAAATGTTACACGAAATTAAAACTGATTATAATTACAGCATCACATTTCTTTTTGTGGAGATGTTTATACACAATTTTTCTTGAATTTTTTAATAAAATCATTTTTGGTGATGAATAACAACTTGATTAAGAAAAATTACATAATCACATTGTTTCCTAAGAGTCATCCCATTAGAGGTGACTATTCTAGGTGGGGTGATTTAAGGTTGGGAACCTATTAGGACTTCCACATACCCAAATCACTCCAAAGATTAAAAAATAATAAGAAGGGAACAAGGAAGAAGTTAGTAGATGATTAAGAAGATAATAAAAAATAACAAGAACTTCAACTTTACCTTGCTAGCTCAATGATGCACTTCCTTTTTGCAAATTTTTCTACCTTTTTTGTGATTTTCTTAATTTCTAAGTCAGTTTCTAAATCTTCTTAATTGCTAACTTAAACTATTTTGATGAACTTCTTTTACCTACTAATTATCTTACTAACTTTTTCTTTCTTTTCCTAAGTGATATTTTTAGAGAGAAGGAGTAGAGAAGATGAGAGAGAAGTTGAATTGTGTTTTTTTCAACTTGGTTTTGAAGTGATTTTTGGAGGGTATTTATAGAGAAATGAAGGAGGTGAACTAGGGTTTCAAAGAGGTAGAAAATCAGATTTTTCATCCAAAAAATCTGATTTACTTCATCCTTAATCACCCTAATGACATCACTCTAATGACCTCACCCTAATCACATCATCAAATCTCTTTGGAAACATTAATATTCTTATTCTTTTTTAGATTTTCTCATTAATGAGGCAAGATCAGATTTTCAGAAAATATTCTTCCTAAAACATCCTAATATGCAAAAAAAATGCATTGAAAATCGTGCAAACGAAACTGACCAGAATGCTGCGCCTAGCGCAGGAAGCTGCGCTAGGTACAGCACCTTGCGCTAGGCGCAAGGTCCTGCGTCTGGCGCAGGACTAGTTTGTGCGCTAGGCGCACAATCATGCGTCTGGCGCATGATTGTGTGCTTGGCGCACACCTGACCATTCCGGAAAAATCCGGATTTCCCCCTCTTACACATGGGATTTGATTCTTATTCTCACATCTTTTCATGATTCTTATTCTCTAACTAATGGATAAAGGATGTGTTTAGTGGATAAAGAATATATTCTTATTCTTTATCCAATGAACAATGACTTGACCATCAAGAAAACTGATTAATGCCGATTTTGGGATACGACGAAAATCCCGATGCATAATCGCGACTCGTTTTTCATTTTTCCGAAAGACTAACTTAAGACAATTAATGAAAACTCGGCAAATTAATAAAGACGAGCATGATTATACTATGAATCATTTTATTAAAACAGTGGTGGTAGTATTGACTACGACTCACGAAAATTATACTTCTAAGCCGAAACTGTATGATTAATACGCAAAAATGAAAAATCGTGCGACGGAATGAAACTCGCGCTCCGGGGCGCGCGCTCCACGTTACATGATGATTTTGTTATTTTTATTTTTCAAAACCTTTATTTATCCGAAAAAGGGGTTCAAAATTTGGTGTCTACAGCCGCGCTCCACTTTTTGACCAGTACAACATTGGCCAACCATTCTGAGTATTGACATTCTTCTATGAACCCCGCTTCAAATAATTTTTTGACTTCACCCACTACTGCGGCGTTTCTTTCGGGACCTTGATGCCTCAACTTTTGCTTGACTGGCTTGAACCCTTCTTTGATGTTGAGCTCATGGCACATAATTTTGGGGTCGAGTCCAGGCATTTCTGAAGCTTCGTAGGCAAAGACATCCTTATACTCTGTGAGCACCTGAATGATTTCCTTCCTTGTTTGAGGGTCCATGGCTTTGCCAACCCTCAAGGTCCGACCGAGTTTCTCGTCGATGATGATTTCTTCATCGTCCTCAGCTGGCTGAGGGCACTCGTACTGCTTGGGGTTTTCTGTGATGTAAACCCCGAGGCCAGTTGAGGGCTGATTCTCTTCTCGTTTTTTCTTTTTTGAGTCCTCTTGGATGTCGACCCTGTTCTTCAAGCTTTAACATAGCATTCTCTTGCAGCTTGCTGATCCCCCTGGATCTTTCCAACCTTACCCTCGTCGGTTTCGAACAGCATGAGGAGCTGAAAGATGGAGATTGCCGCTTTGACCCTGTTCAGAGTGGGTCTTCCCATTATGATGTTGTATGGCAGAGGGATGTCCACCACTAGGAAGTTAATCAGTAAGCTTCTTCCCTTGCCTTTTTCTCCCATCCGAGTAGGCAACTTAATAGATCCGACTGGGTGTACCGAGTTTCCCCCGAAGCCTATAAGTGGCTGATCGAGGGGAGTGACGTCCCTTTCGCTGTATCTCAACTTCTTGAGGCACTCGAGCGTAATTATATCAGCGCATTAACCACTATCTACTAACACGCGTTTGACTCTGGTGTTAGCCACTTTCAGTTCGATGACTAGGGGATCATCATTGGGTGTGTGTAGGGTCCGATTGGATTTCCCTAAGGTCATTATGGGGCAATCTGGTCGGGGGTGGTGGACGTCAAGCACTTGGTGCTTGAGACTCTGTAAGTGGGCTTTGCTGGATCGGCCGGTTAGGCCTCCTGATGCAAAGCCCCCTGCAATGACCCCGATGAATCCTTCGGTGTCCCCGTTGTTCGACTGAACTACCTTTTGCTTGCCTTTCTCCTCGCTGGTGTGTTTGAGGTAGCGGTTCAGCTTGCCTTGGTCTGCCAGATTATCAAGGTACTTTTTGAGTTCTCTGCAGTCCTTGGTGGTGTGCCCGCATTCTTTGTGGTACTCACACCATTGGCTTTTATCTCTCCGAGCGGAGGATGTTTTGATGGGGGGTGGACGGGGAAGCATTGACTTGTCCTTGATGTCCAAGTAGATCTCTCTTCTGTTCTTGCTGAATCGGGGGTCGTTGCCGTGGTCATTGAACCTATCCGACCTACCCCCGCCTTTTTGTTAGCTTTTTGGTCCTTGTGATTTCCTTCTTCCTTCCTCTTCTTGCTTCCATCATCCGAGTGGCGACATATGTCTGCTGCCTGGATGAATCGTTGAGCCTTGCTCATTGCTTCGGAGAAGGTTTTCACTTCGTTTTCCGCCAAGGACCATCTTAGCCGACCGGGTTGAAGTCCGGACATTAGGGCGGCAAATGCCACCGCGTCATGTAGATCTGAGATTTTCAAGGATTCCTCATTGAATCTTTTGATGTAATCGGCCAGGCTTTCATTCTTCTCCTGCCTGATCCCCATCAAATGAAGACTTGTTTTCTTCTGCCTTTTCCCGGCAAAAAACTGATGGATGAATGGGTCTTCTAGTACCGAGAAATCAGTTATGATCCCAGCAGGGAGTTCCTGAAACTAGTTCAGAGCCAGTACTTTCAGTGTTGTGGGAAAGAAGCGGCACCAAGTCGCTTCACAGCCGGTCTGGACACTCATTTGTGCCTTGTATGTTGCCATATGATCATCCGGCTCGGTTAGGCCAGCGAACGGTTCAATAGTCGGTGTTTTGATCTTTCCCGGACTTGGCGCCTCTAGTATGGCCTGACTGAATGGGACCATGAACTTAAGTGCCCCACTATTGATCCGAATGGGTTTTGATTGGGCAGAGACACCATGCCCCTCCCGCTGAGCAGCTTTCTTGTTGAGGATGTGTCTTGCGTCGTATCCTTTGTTGAGGCGCTTCTCGTTGAAGAAATGCCGAGCATCATCGTGCTTTAGCCCGACATTGCCTCGTGGTGACTTGGACACATGAGTCTCCTCTCCCTGTCTAGCGGTTCTTCCTTTAGATAGATGGCGGTCCTCCTCCCCTTATCTGGATCGTTGCCGATCATTTTGACTGTGTTCCCTTACCCCTGATCGTTGCCGGCTAGGCTGACCGCGGGCAGATCGGTGAAGGTTTTCCGCCCGAAGGAAAGGGACCAAGGCTTGGTCTTTAGGTTGCTGGAGAGGGCGCTCCTGTTGTAGATTGGCCAGCATGTCCATCAAGCTACGTTGTAGGGTCTGCTGTAGCTGAGCGGCTATCAAGTTTATATCTGCTGTAGATATAGGTTGGAGGTCTGCATGTTGTAGCTATTGTGAAGGGGTAGGTCCATTTTCAATAGACTGCTCCTCTTCAGGGTCGATGGTCTGAACGGTTGGCGTTTTGCGAGGTATATGTGAAGATGAAGGTGGTCGCTCGGACCTTCGGTGGTGAGATGGTGAGGGGTCTCGTTCGGACCTCTGAGCCCGTCTTCGAGGGCAATCCCGGTGCGAGTGCTCTTGGCCGGGGCCATTGCCGAGTAACAACGAGATGAATCTTGCTTCGAGTGGAGGCGAAGTAACTTCCCCACGACGACGCCAAACCTAGCTTCGCTAAGAAATTAAGGATTATAATAGGTTGTGAGATGTGATGTGGGCCCCAAGAGCGTTCGCCCGAGCCTCCGTTATCCGTACGCCGAATCCCGAAAAAGAAGGTTAGACTACCCCGGGGGTGTTTTCGGGATCGCCCCTCCGACGCTCAAGTCAATAAGTGATTGAGGTAGAGAGAGAATCTAGAGAGAGATGCTCTAGTTTGTTAGGTGGGAATTGAATACCTGTTCATTGATGAGGCTCGTTGGTATTTATAGTGTTGGGAATTCCCAGATAGGAAACAATGATGGGATGGGCCTCCTTGGGATCAATGGCTATGTTGCGCTTTCCGAGGCAATGATCATTTCACCTTTTTTTAGTGGATCCCTGGACTTCGGGTTAGGTCAACTCTCAAGTGGGGCCCACTGTCGCCACCTGTCCGAAACCTTAGGGGGCCTTTATGCCTTTATTGGGTTGTTATTATATTTAGCCCAAACACAAACGTTTTTCCATTTATATGAGTTCTTGATTAATTAGATTTTGGTGATCAACAACCCATATATATTGGTGTTGAACTCCTTCATATTTTATTTTGAACATGTATTGATAATATGTTAATTTTTTTTTTTCATTATACAGCAGCAACAACAACAATAACATTAATAAACTTTTTGAATACTGTAGCCCTTCTACCTTAAAACACCATAAGTCAAGGGCGATCTTATTAAGAGGATGAAAATTAAATAGGAAGCCACTTTTACTCAATTACGGAAATTAACCTTATCTTCATCGTAAAGAGCCTTTGAATAGTCGATACACTTAACTAGTCTGTTTGGTAGGCGTTAATAAATAATGGTACTGGGAATGAATTTTAAGTGTAATGTTACAAGAGGGTAGGGCCTTAAAATCTTCTTGGGGGAGGCAATTTTAACCCCAAGTTTGTGATTTTTTCTCCATGGAAAAGAATCTCACCCCTAAACTTGTGTTTTTATCCAAGGAAGCATTTTCATTACCATTACCACCTATAAGGTGGTATTGGATGGGAATGAGAGATTAAGAATAAAAATAGACACTTTAGGATAGATTAGCATTACCATTATGGGAATGGACAATGATTTTCTTGATAAATTTACTTACAAATTCATTCCCATTACCATAGTTTATAACCAACTACCAAATACGCCGTAAGTTCTAATGAATCCTATCCTCTTTAGTAGCAATTTTTTTTCCTTCTACTAAACGAAAACCTTTTAAATTATAATATTTAGGTGGACCTTAGGTTGGACTTTTTGAAGTTCGATTACAATGATCAATCTATGATCTATCACTTTTCAGCATTCTATAACATAATGAAACACACATGTCCCTACGTGCCCATATTATTTCATAAACTACAATAATGCAAAAGATGGAAATGCCAAGTAATCACTCACCTAAGAAGGGACCCACAAAGATGTCTGCATTTTCCACCCTCCTATATTTTAATCTAAGCACAATTACAAAATACAAAATACAAAATACAAAACACGAAATTTCCTTTATTTTCCAACCAAAAATAACTCCCACGAAATTTCCCACCCAACATTTTTTTACATTATTTAAAAAAATCCTAATATACTATTACAAAATGTACCATCATCCTTGGCAATGCATCCTTGCTAGTTTGTTACTATAAATAGAATAGCTAACAGAGCAACAAAACACAACTTACTTTCAAGTGATCATCTCACTAATTAATTATCCTATAGATTCTCTCTCTATATTCTCTAGCTCTACTCTAAGAAAAAATGGGTTCACTTGAGGCTGTTGGGAAGACAACCATGCACCGCTTGATCGCGGAGGAAGGATCGGTTCTGATGCCGGGTATCCAAGACGCTTTCTCAGCAGCCATTTGTGCCAAAACTGGGTTTAAGGCTTGCTTTGTCTCTGGCTTTGGTGTTTCCGCTGCCCTCCTTGGCTTACCAGACTTTGGTTTGCTCACGTATATTTTTCTCATCTTTATTCTTTATATTTTTTTTATCTTCCCAACGACCTGCCAAAAAAATAGTATTTATTAAATGTTTTTTATATTATATATCGCCCTAATTGCTAGCGTATTAAATACATTTTCTGAAAGGGTTTTTTGTCAGAAATGACCTAATAAAATACAAGTTTTGTAGGGAATGACCTAATAAATTTTTTTTTGTCTAAAAGGACCTATTAAAATTTATTAGGTCCTTCCCTACAAAACTTGTATTTTATTAGGTTCTTTTTGACAAAAAAAACCCTTTCTGAAATAATATTAACTTAAGATTTAGTGCTGCATATATTATTTTTCCTTATATAAAAAGATTCAAGTTAATCAAGTCAATCCTTTGCGAATACATATTACGTAATCCTCCCACTAGATGGACAAAAGTTTTTTTTGTTATCATCGAGTATGATTTGAAATTATGTATAAACTAATAGTGGAGAGTAGAGGTTCTTCGACTTATTAGATATTCCTATTACTCGATCAATTCTTATAACAATTTCTTTTAGAGTCGTTTCTATTTATGTTTTGGTATAAAAAGACTGAGTAACAACTGACACAATATATTAAATTGGTTTTTGGAGTAACACATTAAAGAGTTTATAATAGTACATTATTATGCTAAGTAACAAGGTAATGTAACTAGTAGTATGCCACTTTTTTATAAAAAAATTCGTAAGGTTGGACATATTTATTACATACTCGTTAGTCGTTGAGCTCGATCTACTCTATAGACATATCCTTTATAGATTTATGAGTAATATCTACTAGTAACTATTTTAGAAGTCATAATTTCAGAAAAAGTATATTTCGGAGACACTTATACTATATTGTAATATATATGAACTAATATAAAAGTTAAAACCAAATATAATATATGATCGTTATATGATGCAGAACTGCAGAAGTTGTAGATGTTGTTCGTAGAATAACTGCTGCTGCTCCAAGTTTGTGCGTTGTTGTTGATGGAGGTAAAACACAATATGACATTGTTTTTTCCATATACAACAATATAAAGAAGCAGTTTATTAACAAGAGGGTAATTTCTTGGTTTATGACAGACACCGGAGGTGGTGGCCCTCTTAATGTTCAAAGGTTCATCAAAGACTTGATTGCAGCTGGTGCAAAGGGTGTTTTTCTTGAGGTAAAAGGTTTTCATAAGTCACTAAATTCTTAGTATATAATTGTTTACAAAAAAATACGGATAAGAAGGAAGAGTTTCAATTATAGAAATTTACACAATTAACAATTATATACTAATAACTGGAATTAACTTCTCTACAGGATCAAGTATGGCCAAAGAAATGTGGTAAGTATTTTAGCATTTTTGCCACCTTGCAAATACAGTAATTTGGTACTCCATATAGATACTAATTCACTTCTTGTATGTCTTAATTATCTATGTTAGGTCATATGCGTGGTAAGATGGTTGTACCAGCAGAGGAACATGCACTTAAAATAGCAGCAGCAAGAGATGCCATTGCCGATTCTGATTTTTTCTTAGTTGCAAGGACTGATGCAAGAGCACCCCATGGCCTTCAAGAAGCTATTCGAAGGGCAAACCTTTACAGAGAGGTATCATCTCTCATAAATTAGTATAGATCTGTATTAAAATTGACAAGTATTAGCTATCATTATTGTTCTACTCTTCTTTTGAAATGTCACCACTACTAATCATCTCTTGCTAGTTATCATTATATAATATTCTATAGTCTCAATATGTTTCACATATTCGCGTTGTTGTAATATATTTGCCACATACATTTTCTACTTATAGTTTAATTGCAATTTAGTTGGGTCCCTTTCCTTTTTACCACCTACTTTTTTCTTTGCACTTTTTCACTTATCTAAATTCTAAAAGCTTGTGCAATTAGTAAAATGAAACAAATAAAAAATATAAATTTCAGCTTTAAAGTCATTGACCTATGAAAAAGTATATAGGATATCATACTAGATTCATTAATGAATCCACGAAATCTTGATCTAGATATGAGATTTATGGATCTAGATCCGAGACTCACACTAGGTAAAGTTTGATTTAACTTTGATCTTAATTACTAGTTAGCCTTAGACAGTGGCGGAGCCAGGATTCTCAATCAGGGGTAGCATAAAAAAACTACTAAATAGCGGTTCATCATTCATGATACTGAAACATAATCCACGTTAAACACTTATAACCCCTTTTAAAAAATATGGTACAACACTATTATAGGAAATTATTTCCCATGACTTGAATTTGGTCCATTTACAACTTTTTTTTTTTTTTTTTGGTAAGGAGAAATCTTTTGCAAGGGGAAATTAGGGGATCCCTGCCAGGGCCGCGGGTCGAACCGGGGGGGAAAGGAGGCGACAACCACTAAGCCAAGCCGCCCGCTTGATTCAGTCCATTTACAACTTTGACACCCCATATTTAACATTTTACATTTACCGATAATATCTTGACTACCATGAACCATTTATTAATTAGGATTAACTTCTGTTAACTAATGTCAGTATCATCAGCCAGTAGGGGAAAAACTACAATAAATGCCCCTATCTAGACAATTCCCTCCATGCTTTAATGGAGAAAAGGAAAAAGAAAAAAAAAGAACAACAATAACTAGTAGTCATTGCCCACAAAAAAAAAAGAATTAGCATTCTTACTGCTACGCTGGGTAATCGAACTCGGGGCTGCCGCTCCAATAAATACATCTAGGAAAGGAATCCCACCACTGAGACACGCGAACTATCTAGTAATAGTGTTGCTCTTTCTTCTCTATATAAATCTTGTTACTTAATAGATCCGCCCTAGCCTTAGATACAGGTCATCAGATACATGATTTGAACAAACTTATCACATATGGGAAATTCACTTATAGATATCATGCATCTTTCCATATTAGTGAATAAAAGTTGTCTTTACAACTTGTAAATCATATGGAGGTTTATATATGACGTTATCCAAAATTATCTACAGGCTGGAGCTGATGCCACTTTTGTTGAGGCACCTGCAAACATGGAGGAGCTAAAAGAGGTTGTTAGAGATGTTAAAGGTTTGAAAATTGCAAACATGATTGAAGGTGGAAAGACTCCATTGCACACACCAGCTGAATTTCAAGAAATGGGTTTCCACTTGATTGCTCATTCACTCTCAACACTCTATGCTACAACCAAGGCTTTGATGGGTATCTTGAGAACTCTTAAGGAGAAGGGAACTACTAGGGATGATTTTGACCAAATGGTCACATTCAATGAATTTAATGATATGATCAGTTTAGAATCTTGGTATGAGCTTGAAACTAAGTTCAAGAGTTTCACCCCAAAAGCTTGATTATCTTGATCTGAGTTTGAATCCATAAAAGTGGGTTTGTCTTAATTATTTATTAGTTTGCCAAATTGTGGCATTTGAAATCATGAGTTTGAATCACTCACTTTGTTTAGTATGGTTTTGAAATAATGCATGAGTCATGCTGTCAGTTTCAACCTTGGCAATTAGATCAAGGTTCACATAAGTTGTAATCTTTGTTATTTGGCTTTGAGTCAAATATTTATATTACTTACATGTTATTTGTTATATCATGAAATGAAATATATATTTCGTTTATTTTACTAGATTTTTCTGGTTGAAACTTATGATAAGCCTAAATAAACATTCTGCTTTCTTCAAATTTGGGATAGCCGGGATTGGAAGGTTAAACTAATAAGGCTTATTGACCATAAGTAGTTTTTATACTCGTTTAATGCATCACTATGAGAATCCAAGAAGCAAAATGTAAGTCCATCTAAATTTTAGAAGATGTCTCTACAAATTTACCAAACATATAATTTCCGTCTATAAAAATAACATTCAATCTTTAGAAAAATGTCTTATTTCTGTACTATGTTTAGACTTTCGTCATTTACCTATTGTAAAATGAGATTAGGGCTCAAAAGTTCTGTATTCTCATTAGGTTATCACAATACATAGTACAAGCTATTTTAGGAATCCTACAATGAAAAGGATTCCTACTATACATACAATACTCCTTTTTTTTTTTAGCAGCAGGTGATAGCCTAGTGGTGTTGGCATCACCTCCGATCCCAGAGGTCTTGGGATCGAGTCTCACCCCTTGCAAGGAGGGATCCCCAATTTCCCTCCTACTTGCAAGGCACTTCATCTTACCTTATTAAAAAAAAATACAATACTCCTTTTCAGAGGCTATATCTTCTATCTATACATATCCTCAACACCCTCCCTCAAGTTGGAGCATGGGGTTCAAGAATGCCCAACTTGGACAATAAAAATTCAAACTGAGAATTCCCAAGTGCCTTAGTAAAAATATATGCCAACTGAGCTGAAGTAGACACATAAAAAGGCTCAATAAGACCATCAATAAAGCATCACACACAAAGTGACAATCAACCTCAATATGTTTTGTGCGTTCATGAAAAACAGAATTTTTAGCAAGATGAAGAGCAGACTGACTATCAGAGAAAAGAGGAACATACTTGGGATGATGAACTCCTAAACTCAATAGAAGTCCCTCCAACCACTTGAGATCACAGGTAATAACAGCCATAGAACGATATTCTGCTTCAGCAGAGGAGCGAGAAACAATATGTTGCTTCTTAGTCTTCCAAGAAATTGGAGAATGACCTAAGAAAACAATCCAGTCAGACAAAGAACGCCTAGTAAGAGGGCAGGTAGCCCAATCAGAATCATACCATCCATGTAGAGATAACTCATTATTAGAACGTAATAGAATGCCATGACCTGGAGTGCCTTTCATATATCTAACAACACGAAGGGCAACTCCCCAATGAGCCTGTCGAGGCTCCTGCATGAATTGAGATAATATATGAACCACATAACCTACATTCGGACGGGTGACTGCCAAGTAGATGAGGCGACCAACAAGGCACCGGTAGGATACAGAATCAGCAATAACCAGACCATCTACATGAGCGAGTCGATGATTTTGCTCAACAGGAAAGGCACTAGGCTATTGAGGGGCATTTCATATTTATACCCTTTCTTGTTGGAGGGGCGACCATCCGTTAAACTACAAAAGAAAAAAGGGTAAACCAATGTGATCATGACATTGTAGGTGCTTGCGATGGGACGAATGCAACTTCCCTCAGTTGGTTTGGGTGGCATAGCCCGTTACGGAACTTCCCTCCTTTTTTTTTATCCATTTCTTTAGTCTTTAGGGAGCCAAATCATGGCTTTTAAAGTAAGGATCGCGCAGGGGCGCTCATGTTTTTTGGCTGAGCCGTATCTTGTTGGTTGAGACGGAGATAAAGAAGGGACGAAGGTTGCCCTGGTAATGGCATTTCTCAACCGTGTCTCCGAGGGACGGTTGAATGAGCGACTCATGAATCTTTGCCGCGATCGAACAAGCGAATAACTCGAACGCCTTCGATATGTTTTTGAGCAAGAATCACAGCGTTACCTTACCTTCACCATGATACATACTCCAAGTTTTTATGGCAGAGCACGAGGTGATTTATCATCAATATGATGATGAGAATAGAAACGAGAAGCACGACCAGAGTCTTCGTGGTCCAAGATAATAAAACCATCAATAAGAGTAACGTAAGCATGAGACTTTTTGGTAGTACCGGTGAACCAGATGGTCGCGGCGATAGAATCTGGGACGGAGGACTCGTAGTATATCTCTCTAGATCTGGCAAAAGCGAAAGACCCCTTAGCGTAATTCGAATGGAGGCTGACTACTGAGCCCACCCTGGCCTTGAAGGGCAAGCCCCTGTGGTTCCAAGCTGGAGCTGCCATTGCTTATGGCTAGAGCAATGGGAGGCCCCCCCAGAGAGAACATTAAGGATAATGAGCACTACGCCCGCTTGGCGGCAGCAGGAGAGGAGCGAAGTGCTTGGTAGGCTAACAATCCAAGTGAACCGGGAAGAACACTCGACGAAAGGAAGTCAAACCAAGGACCTACGGAAGTCGGGGCTCACATAACATTCCTGCTTCATAAATAATATCCAACGTATATTTACGTTGACACAGAGTAAGACCAGATGAACTGCGAGCCACTTCAATACCAAGATTGTATTTCAATGGACCAAGATCCTTCATTTCAAAACAATCACTCAGATAAGCCTTAATCACAGTATGTGCAGCGGAATCATTCCCATAAATAATGAGATCATCGACATAAACCAACACATTGAGCTGAACAGAGCCACGAGTGTAAGTAAACAAAGAATAATCAGAATAAGATTGCAGGAAACCATAACATTTCAAGGCAGAGACGAATTTGGCAAACCAACAACGAGGAGCCTGCGTCTGGGAAAGCTGAAGGAAGGGGGGAAGGGATAGAGGAGTTAGGTCTTGGACGACCCGCCGGCGGTGGAGAGAGATAGATCCAAAGGAGAAGGGGAGTGTCATCGGGCGCTAGCCCATCAACGAGGTGGGGCGGGCGTTGTGATGAGAGGGGGTGTTATTGGGCGCCGGGTTTGGGGCGAGCGGTAGGGGGAATTATTGGGGGGCGTTTTAGGAGGAATTTGTGGGTTTAATTTGTGGGACCTGGGTTAGAGAAAAAAAGGAGGGAAATTCAGCAAAATCCGGGTGAATAATGGGATGTGTGTCTATGGGAAAGAGAGTTGATGGAGTAATGTTGGTATCTTTAGGCAATTCAAATGGAAGCACTTCTTCCAAAAATATCACATCCTGTGAAACAAATAATTCTTTAGTATCCAAATCAAACAACTTCAAACCCTTCTTACCAAAAGGATATCACATAAAGATGCACTTTCGATTCCGACTAGCAAACTTGTCACCCTTAGTTTTGTGATTATGAAAAAAACAAAGACAACCAAATTTGCGAATAGCCTTATAAGCAGGAGAATAACCATGAAGGACTTCAAAGGGAGATTTATTATTTAAAAGGACAGAAAAAGTTCGATTAATAAGATGAGCAGCAGCAAGAACACTCTCCCCCCAAAAACAAATAGGTAAATGAGCTTGAAAACGCAATACCCTCCATACATTGAGAATGTGTTTATTTTTTCTCTCAACCCTCCCATTTTGTTGAGGTGTGGCAACACAAGAAATTTGGAAAATAATATCAGTGGCACAAAAATAATCAAGAAGACAATTAATAAATTCAGTGCCATTATCACTTTGAACAATTTTGATGGTTTGAGAGAATTGACGATCAACCATAGCAAGAAAAGCCATAAACATTTGAAATATTTTACACATCACGAGAAAAATCATCAACTATAGTAAGAAAATATTGCGCACCACAAGAAGAAACATGTCTATAAGCACCCCATAAATCACAGTCTATTTTCTGAAAAATCCTACTAGCTCTATTATCACTTAAAGCAAACTTGTCTCTAGTATGTTGAGCATGAAAACAAATTTCACATGCTAATTCAAACTACCCTTATGACCACAAAGAGGAGGAAGTAACTTCACCACTCATTCCAAAGGATGTTCCATACGCCGATGCCAAAGCTCAAACTCCGAAGTGATACTGTTGATAAAAACGCACGTCGGTTGCTCATCCCTACAGAAGTAGTAAAGTCCATTCCTCTATATGCCCCGTTCCAATTAGCTCCCTCATTGGGTCCTGTAAAGCACACATAGAAGAGTTAAATTGCACAATACATGACATATCATGAGATAACTAAAGAAATGTAAAGTAAATTGCAACTGAATTGAGGAACAAAACATTTGTGAGAGTAATAGAATCAGACAAACGCACTGATACCATGAAAAATAAGATTAGGACTCAAAAGTTCTGTATTCTCATTAGGTTATCACAATATATTATACAAGCTATTTTAGGAATCCTACAAGGAAAATGATTCCTACTATACATACAAGACTCCTTTTTAGAAGCTATCTCTTCTATCTATACATATCCTCACACCTATGAATAAGAACTTTTTAAACCGAAATTTATATATTATCATGAAATAAATGTGCAATAAAAATACAAATCTTAGAATTTCGTTTAACTACCAAAATTATACATAAACATACTCTCACTCTCAGTAGACTTTGGCCTAATGGTAAGGTTTGTATCTCATGTGGCTTCATACCTCACCAGAAGCACTTTGGGAATTAGATTCCCTCATCCTTTCCGAAATTAAAACGTTGTCTTCAGAAGAGAAACAAAACTAAATTCTTGTATAAAAGTAGGATATAAGTGTTTTTTAAATTACTTCCTCTGGTTTTTTAGTCTATTATTTGCTTTGTTCACATTTGTCAATGCACATCTTAGAGCATCAACATTTTTAATTATGTACAAGTAAAAAATTAAAAAAAAGTTAATATTTGAAAATATATATTGAGAAAAATCCAACAAGATCCCACATGATAATGTTTTTTTCACATATATAAAATGGTCAAAGTGAAATTTTTGGTAGTGTTGAAGGTCAAAATAGTAAAATTAGAAAATTACATAGGGAGCATTATATAACGAAGTATCAATAATTTCCTTGTGTGTTTTTTTAATTTAGTACTAAAATCTTCACTTGCTTATCAAAAAAGAAAAATATATCAATAATTTTTTTTACGCAGAGCACACCCAGTTCATTGGAGTTTAACTCCGACTACATCCGGATCGACCCGGGTCGCACACCTAGCTAATGAATTGATGGGTGATTCTCCCAACAAGAGATTCTGCATACGGTGATGAGGCTCGAACCCGAAACCTCCCTTAAGCGGCGTATATCAATAATTTTGGTTACCAATAAAACGAAATCAGGATGTGGATTGGAGTATTTATTTTCATTATATATATGACATGACCACACGAATTAATGGCTATTCTTTTATCTCAAACATGGACCGACAGTCCGACACTCAGAAATGTACTTGAACCAAATTGGATGCTATGTTCATAGAATTCATATGGAGTAATGTGATTCAAGGATTCAAGCCACAAAGTGCATTATCCATATCACATCTGCCTCAGATTCGTGACCCTACAGTGCTGATTCTTTAGGGTTGCATTTGTCCTTTCATCACATGGTTTTATTGCAAGCATGATAAATTGGAAGTCACCCTTTCACACAAAAACACAATCGTTACTTGGAGTGCTTATCACCACATTGAAGGACTTATATTTGTTGATGGGAAATTGAACACGGAAGAGAGAAGTAGAGTAACATTTAATGCAAAATAAATATGATTTGCTAGTGGCATTATTGTCAAAATAAGAACAAATACTTGGACGGTCCATAACTTCTGAGGCAATAATCATAGCCAAAGTCAATGTCCTACTAACATGCTAAGAGTTATTCGGTCCCCTATCATAACTCATAAGAGAGTTCTCAATGTACATTATCAATTGTTTTCTGTCATTTACTTTTGGAAATAGTACTTATATATTATTTTTACCTTCATAATTCATTTACCTGATCACAAGTTGACAATGCTTTTTGGAAGAGAAAAACACAATGCTATCTCAATTCACGAGCATATAAATTAAAATCTAATCCTATAACTATTTATAATTAACAAAAGGGAAAACCAAAGAATCGTTTTTAATCCTACTTACCCAGCCCCTTCAAAAAAAAAACCTACCTACGGAGTTCCTCAACCCGTAAGACTCACAAAAACAACTACAAAGAGTGACAGGCACAACAACACAACCTATAACTAACTCAACATCATATCATTAACTATAAAAACTAAAGAAAATATTGTCGAAAAAAAATGCCACCTTTGGCGATTCGTTTAAAATAAGTCAGACTTTCAATTAACTCTAAATAAGCAAAACTTGTGGGGTATTAGCTTTTAATATGTTTAACAGGTAAACAACTTGTTATTATAGATAACTCATCCAAGTGTTTTTTTATATTGGTTTAAATTTTACATTTTTTTTGAGAAGCTTAATTTATTTCTTAATGTCAATTAAAAACCATAAAAAAAATCTTCCCTCCTTCTCTCTCCTCTCCTTTACCTACCCTCCTCAACCCCTCCCATGCCACCCCCTACCCTTCCACCACCCCTTATCGACACCCGCCCCTCCCCAAAACTCACCCTATCGCCCTCCCTTTTTCTCTCACTCGCACCGGCAACTTCTAAACCTTGTTTCTTTTTCTCTCTCACTTGGTGGGGAAGATGTGGTCTTGTGGTGGTGGAGTGAGTGAGGAGAGAGAAACAGGAGGACAAATAGTAAACTAAAGGAAAAAAAACAAAAAATACCCATTGTTTAGGTCACTAGTCATCTGAGCC
This sequence comes from Beta corolliflora, assembly GCA_947648045.1. Taxonomy (NCBI): domain Eukaryota; kingdom Viridiplantae; phylum Streptophyta; class Magnoliopsida; order Caryophyllales; family Amaranthaceae; genus Beta; species Beta corolliflora. Next base: position 473,825 of record CANSZD010000353.1, on the reverse strand, counting down.
TATTAAAAGGTAATACTTCCACAAGTTTTGTTTATTTAAAATTAATCAAAAGTCTGACTTATTTTAATTAGACAACCCAAATGTTGGCCTGTTCTTGATAATTTTTCCAAGCCTAAACATACGCACAAATAATCATAACAATCAAAGATGAAGAAACAGAGATATAAACCCAAAATGTATGTACATGGACCAGTCTCTTACATATGAGATCAAGGAAAACACCTCTTTAGTAAAGTGGTTACTTTGTGGAAAACCTAAGGGACCACCTATATTAATTTGCAGAAGTGGTTAGGTACTTTGGGAAAACCTAAGAGACCACCTATTTTGGAAAAACCCAACATTATCTCTTATTTAAAAAAAAAATCCCACCAACTCTTATCATATTTATTTTTTAATAAAATAATATTTGATAATCAAATTACAACTTATCACCTTAAACAAGTATTGAAATATTTTTGGGACAGGGAGTTTAAATTAATTTGCTTACTAACATTTTTACTAAAAATTTGCTACAAATATAATGAACGACGACAGTAGCTAGAATACTCCAACAAAGATCACCTACTGCAAATAAGTGGGTTTGACCCTTCTATTTTATTTATATCCACCTATTAATGAATACTCTCATTGTTGACCCTAAATTTGAAGATGACATACAACAAAGACATACTAATATGTTCTAATGATTTACAAGTGTTGTTATGGTAAAACATATACTTTAAGGACTTTAAAAGACCACGAAAGGTTGGATTATTGAAAACCTTGATGAATCTGTTAAAGTGAAGTTCCTAAGTTCATTAGAATGTTCCTAAGAGTTTTTGTAAAGAACACACATCTACTTGAAACAAGTGGTTGTTCCCCCAATTTAGGAATTAACGAGAAGCAGTTTCTAAGCCCCGGAATGCAGCAAAGTAAGAACTATTATATGGCACAATAATTCATGAAGGAACACTATCTTAGGAAATAAAAGATGATTTCCAGATTTGCTCTTAAGCATAAGATTTTCCACTTGGAAAAGATATTATCTTTGTAGTTAAATAAAATAAAACTTATCTTTATCTTTCAAATAGTTTTACCCAAGATTATTTATCGTTTGGAAAATTATAATTTCTTATAATTAGCTGGTTTTCCTAAGTTTATCTTTTAGTTTATTAAAACTCGATTTTATCCTTTAGTTAGGTAAAATAATTTTTTATCTTATAATCAATGTTCCTTTATCAATTTGTTGCTTAAGATGGTCAGTTGTTTAGGGGTAACATTTGTAAATTTTAAGTTACTTAACTTGTATCTATAAATAGATAATTTTGATCATCATTTAGAAGTATCACTGACCGAGCAAATCAGAGCATATATTGTATAATTTAGTTGGTGCCATTGTTCCTAATTTGCTTGTTTATTTCCTTAGTGTTTATTCGATATTTTGTAATTGTTTAAGGGTTGAGATCTTGAGTGAAATACTGTATTTCAGTAAACTTTTAGTAAAGCAAAAGAGAGGATTTTGAGTGAAGTCAAGACAAGAACAACAATTGTGGGAATTGTTGCTGGGATTAGTGTTCCTAAAGGAACAAGAGTAGTAGCTCTAGTATAATAGGTTGTACTGAGTGGTTGGCATATTATTAGTGAAATATCTAGTTGAATTTAAACCCCTTGTCACTAGTAGATAAAAGCCCATTGGATCCGGTCAAAACCGGGCATACAGATCCGGTTTTTGTATGCATATACAACATAAATCAACTAATCCGGTCCAAAATCAGATCAGTTTATATATTAGCGCCAAGCTCTTGTATGCATATACAACATAAATTGATCCAGTTATGATAGTTAACCGGATCAGTTAGTCTTATATATATATATGTATATATATGTATGTATATATATATATATATATATATATATATGTATGTATATATATATATATATATATATATATATATATACATACATATATATACATATAATATATATATACATATAATATATATATGTATATATGTACACACACACACACACACACACACACACACATATATATATATATATATATATATACATATAATATATATATATATATACATATAATATATATATATATATATATATATATATAATATATATATATATATATACATATAATATATATATATATACATACATATATACATATATATATATATACATACATAGATTTGGGATCATGTGAGAATACCATAGTTATGTGATAATACTTAATTATATGAGAATAGATCTCTACCCTTAGATCACTCTCATCTAACGGCTGACATTTCATTAATCAAAAGAAATCAGCGACCCTACTGTAGCTCATTAATCCCAAAAAAAAACCACCGAATCCCCAAAATGTCGTGCATCTTCTTCGTGCAACCCAACTGAAGCTCGCCATTTTCGTCCATTGTTGAAGCTTCAACAACATCCAAAACTAGCAATTTATCCTCAATTAAAGCTCGAACAAGATTCCAAATTCTACATTGAAGCTCAATAATGATTTAAAGTGGTAAATTTTTCGGATTTTTTGGCTCTATTTTTCAGTTACATCTCGGATTTTAGGGTTTCAATTTCATAATTTGATGTTGTTACTTTGAAATTAAGCTATGGAAAATGTCATTCTCATTTTGCCTATTTGCTTTAGTTGTCATTTTATTTCATTCTGGTATTTTTTCGGATTTTTTTGGCTCTATTTTTCAGTTACATCTCGAATTTTAGAATTTCAATTTGATAATTTGATGTTGTTACTTTGAAATTAAGCTATGGAAAATATCATTCTCATTTTGCCTATTTGCTTTAGTTGTTTCGTTTTATTTCAGTTACATCTCGGATTTTTCGCATTTTTTAAGCTTAAAATTTTAGTTATTTGTCAGATTTTAGGGTTTCGTTTTTCATAATATGATGTTACTATGCAATTTTTCTAAATTAATGTAGGATCTGTAGTTCCTATTGCTAATAAATTTTCGTTTCTTGAATTCATTGTTGAGTAATAAAATGTAGTGGATAAATTTAGATTGTTCTTGGATTTCATGGATGAAAATCTGGAAGGAATTTAGATTTCATTTTTGAGTAATAAAATGTAGTGGATAAACTTTGCTTGTTTGTTGTTTTTGAGTAATAAAACAATGATGTACTTTTAATCCAATCTTGATGTACTTTTAAGCTAGTGGTGATGTATTTTTAGCCACCATTAGTTATATTTTAGCTAAAAAGAATTGTTAAAGTTCCTATGCTCTTGGTGGATCATATTTTAGCTCTAGGAGACACGACTGTGCATAAAAATTCTGCATTGGAACTTAGAAAGGAAAAGAAAGAAAAAAGTCAGAGTTCAACCTTCTTACTAGGCATTGTTACTTGGAAAATTCTTTTGTTTATCATTAGTGTAGAGGTGGATCTGATCACAAAGATAGACGAAAAGCTGAAATAGTTGAGGCAGTTGTTGATTAGAAAGTAGACCTATTTGTTTTTGTTGATTCGTTTTGGATTTACAACTTTTTAAGGTAAAATATGTTTGGAATTTATTGTGGTGTTTTTCGAACTTTTAATGCTCTATTTTTTATGCTCTAATTCTAAGGTAATAGTGGATTTTCACCTTCTATTTTTTCTTTCTGCATCTTTTCTCTGTATATATTTTGAAGTTCTTGTGTTTTAGGTGTGAAATACAGTTGTTGCCGATGCTGGAATTAGTGGGAGGATTTTTATGAATTGGTATGACTTTGGAAATTGAGAATTGTAAGTATGATGACATTGTCTCTTTTAAACATGTATAATTGGAGATGTACTTGTAGGCAACTTGTGATGTGCTTTTAGGCAATTCATGATGTATATTTATGAAGCTAGCATGGCATAGAAACCTACTGCCCATAAATTACCATAATTGATGAAAGTGTGATGCATATTTGCTTGCAGCAGACTGGATGTTCCCTAGTATCCCTTTGTATCCCTTCATCAATGAGGGATAATGTAGAAGATACTGTACTTGTATATTCTGGTTTCATTTTCTCAGTTAGTTCCACTTGGCTAAGTAGTCAGTTAGGACCTAGGGGAGGTCGATTTCGTTTGCTGACAAATTTGTTAGAAAACATATAAAGGAGCTCATGTATAATTACAGATGACATAGAAAGCTTTGAGAAAGATTCTGAATGATTAATTCAAATTAATTTTGTCTTCCCTAATTGCTACAAATAGATTTCCCAGAAAATCTGAAGAAATCAACTTTTTACAGAGAAAATTAAGCCACCTTAAATCATCCACAATTATTTTACCAGCTCTTCCCAGTTTATAACAGATTCAATTCTCATTCCGGAGGGAATCTAATAAATCTGCATATACTCATTCACAAATTGTTGCATATATGCTTATAGCCATATCACATACTTTATATTTCACTTGTTGTATATTGGTTATGAGTTTATATACTTTTTTAATATGATTTTCATCAAGTTTGGTTTTGTATATCATATTTCAATGGAGGAAGTTGAAAGAAAAAATTCTGTTCGTAAGTTTGGAAGTCGTATGTCTCCATCTGGACTTCATTCTATGATTTAAAATATGAGTTATGAACAAAGACAAGCTGTAAAAGATATTGATGCGTTCAAGTTATACTGTGCTTATATGGTATTTTGGGTGCACTTTGCTAAGGAGTTCGATCATAATTGTTGACGTTTGCATATATATCAACCTTAGCCGAAGTTCGGAATTTTGTGAGGTAGTTAATGATAATGTTCTAAGTTTCGAGCTTTTAAGGTGAAATGGTATGTTTTGGGAATGCTCGGGAAGTGTAGCATCGTAGCGTAATGGGCAATCATCGCAAGGCCAAGCCTAGCAAACCACCCACACAGCTCACGTCAGCCTCGAGCCTCCATCAGCAAGCAAAGCACCAAGCAGCATCGCGAGGCTTAGCACACTCCAACCCAGCAGCATCGCAAACAAAGCAAAGCACCAAGCAGCAGGAGCTCGCCGGCGGCATCGCAAGCCCAGCAAGCAGCTCGCGACCCGCGAAGGAGCTCGCGACTCGCGACCCCTGCCTCGCACCTCGAGAGAATTGTCGCGACTCGCGACCCTTATGCCTAGGCAATTTTGGTGCGGATGTCAGTCAGCTATTCGCGACTCGCGATCAGTCTCGCGACTCGCGACGATTAAGTCGGTTTGGGGCCACATTTTGTGCGGGGTTTAAAAGCCTCCTAAAGCCTAATTTATAAGGGGAGGAGACAAAAGAGAAGAAGAACACACTTGAGGAGGGAGATTCAGGTGCGTCTGCCGGGAGATCCCTACTTCCATTATACTTGCTTAGTGTGCATGAGAGTAGGTTAATTATATTTGGTTAGAAGTACACGGCAACGGCGCTAAAATTTGGTGGGGCGCGGATTTGTCGTGTGCACCTAACCAAAGATAAATTTCTCCTACTCTCTTTTATAATTAAATGTAGAAGGGAAGTAAGGTTCGTATCCACAAGGAAACAGGGACAAGTTTAATATTTAGCGTGAATTAGTACCTAGATGACTCTAAGGGTCGAGTAACCTAATAAAAAGGGGGGTTTTCAAAAGAGTTATAAACAAACTAAAATTAACTAGCAAATAAATAAAATGAGAAATCAATATGGAAAGATCTTGAATCCGATTAACATCCACTTCAATTTCATTATCGATCATTGAACCTCAACTCTAATTATTTCCATGATTATCTATTGTTGAGAATTAATCTCGCATTCTCCTTATTCTTAGTTGAATAGCACGATCAGCGTGACTATAAAACCCTAACTAAAGGATAACCTAGTCCGATCAGCGTCTAAGTTCAATCCAATAGCAGTAATAAACACTGAGAACCAATAAACCTGCTAATGTCATACATGCGATAAACATTCAACAGTTGATTCAATTTCCCCAAGAAATAACCAAGACGATCTGCATCTAAGTTACTCCCTAGTTTGCTACAAATAGATAAAAGAATAAAACAATCCGATTCTATTCTTAAATCTAGCATTAGATTAATTACACAATCAAACTAGTAACGTTCCTAGCATAATTATGCAATAATCATAGAACACAATCATAGAAATTGAACCATAATCAAAGAAACTAAATAAAAAGGAAAGATCTCACAATAATGCTTGAAGCTTCATGTTAATTTTCTTCAAGAACAGTTCAAGCTACAATCGGCATAGCAATAGCCAATTCCATAATTGAAATCTCCAAAACTAAACTAGAAAATGAAAACTAAAAAGAGAAGATAACAAGAGAAGAATGGAGTATTGGAGATTCTCCCACCTCAAGTGTATTCTTCTTCTCTTTTGTCTCCTCCCCTTATAAATTAGGCTTTAGGAGGCTTTTAAACCCCGCACAAAACGTGGCCCCAAACCGACTTAATCATCGCGAGTCGCGAGACTGATCGCGAGTCGCGAAGAGCTGACTGACATCCGCACCAAAATTGCCTAGGCATAAGGGTCGCGAGTCGCGATAATTCTCGCGAGGTGCGAGGCAGGGGTCGCGAGTCGCGAGCTCCTTCGCGGGTCGCGAGCTGCTTGCTTGGCTTGCGATGCTGCTGGGCAGGCTCCTGCTGCTTGGTGCTTTGCTTGGTTTGCGATGCTGCTGGGTTGGAGTGTGCTAAGCCTCGCGATGCTGCTTGGTGCTTTGCTTGCTGATGGAGGCTCGAGGCTGACGTGAGCTGTGTGGGTGGTTTGCTAGGCTTGGCCTTGCGATGATTTCCCATTACGCTACGATGCTACACTTCCCGAGCATTCCCAAAACATACCATTTCACCTTAAAAGCTCGAAACTTAGAACATTATCATTAACTACCTCACAAAATTCCGAACTTTGGCTAAGGTTGATATATATGCAAACGTCAACAATTATGATCGAACTCCTTAGCAAAGTGCACCCAAAATACCATATAAGCACCGCATAACTTGAGCGCATCAGATATCGGGTTTGGTGTTTTTCTTGATATGGGCTTTGGAGCTCTAAACAACAAGCTAAGTCTTTGGCTTATCGAGAACTTTAACCCATATAGTCGTACATTATATGTACGAGATGGGAAGATCACGATTGATCGAGAAGATGTCCAAGTGACTCTTGGACTTCCTATGGGTCCTAAGGCTGTGAAGGAAGCAATGAAGGATGATGACAATGAAGAATTTAGTATTCTTTTGGAACAATGGAGGAGTATATGGGGCTTGGAGAAAGGATGCCCTAAAACTACAAAAATGCCGGAGAGGATTCTTACTTTGGGGGCCGAAGATGATTTCAAGAGAAGTATGTGGTTTTTGTTGTTTCCTCGTGTTTGCATGGGCATAAGAATCAATTTTGCAACTACAAGATTTTGTTTTCACTCATGCATACAAGTGAAATAAGTCATATGGATTGGTGTCAATATACAATTGATTGTTTAATCGATGCAATCCTGATTTGGAAGAAAAATCCATGTGGTTTTTTCACGGGATCTCTATTATTTCTCACGGTAATGACACTTTGATATACCCTATTGTATAATTTATAAAATACGCGTTTAGATCATGTTGATATATGCTTTCTTCATTCTTTTTCCCAAGAAGGTGTATATATATATATATATATATATATATATATATATATATATATATATATATATATATATATATATATATATATATATATATATATATATTTGAAATAAGTGGTATTGGTGATGTATATGTAGTAGAAATCTGATGTACATATTGTAGAAATCTGATGTACATGTTGTTTTGTGATATGCATATATATTATTTCTCTGTTTTTATCATTACTAATTCATTTTTATTGTTCAATAGTTATTCTACTTGGATAGGGTGGAATTTATAGGATCGCAAATTGAAAGGAAGGCTCCGATTCTATGTTGTTGGAAGGCTAAGGCTATAGAAGAAAGATGTAAGGCAGAGATAAAGGCCGAAAATTTTGGGTTTGGAAGGATTTTGCCTCCTATACGAATCAAAAGTGATGCCGATACAATTATTAACGAGGTTGTACCAGTCCATTCTACAACAAATGATCAAGGAGATTCATCACAAAAATCTACAGAGGTACTTTTAACTAGTGCACCTATACTTAGCTTGAGATATCTTAGTCTAACATGTATAACATTACCAACTTTTCGTCATTTATCCCTGAATCATTTACGATTAACATCTCTAAGTTTGAGATATCCTCCGTAGCCTACTCCACCCCACATCACACCAGCTCCCCCCTTTCATCTCTAATTGCGAAGGCCAAACACAACCCCCGCACAACCCGGACATCCCGCATCACATTCTTGGTTTAGCCATGACGTTTGTGGAAGTTCCCACTTCACATGCAGCAGGTCAGACCTGCCCCCGCGACCTCTCATCCACTTCTCCCAGCCTAACGCATCTCATGGGCTATTTTCATCACATAGGCATATGTTTCTTCTGGAAAAGGAAGCTCTCCTTCCATAATTAATTTATATCGAGCTCCCCACACCCCCAACAGTACTTTAGCTTAGTAATGTACTTTTAAGCGATCAGTGATGTACTTTTAAGTCACTAGTGATGTACACTTAAGCTATAACTAGTTAGTGCAAAATTACGTATTACAATTGCTTTATTGGTTAGTTCGTGCAAAATACTAGATATTATCAACAAGTTAAAAATATAGGCCTTGACTCCCCCCCTTTTCTTTCCCCTCCCTTCCCTTCCCTTCTATGTTGCTATCCAAACAGTGTTATAGGTTAGCTATCAAACTGTCCATTAACTTGTATATTAATCAGTTGTTCATAAACAAATAAAAAGGATCAAAAGAAGAAAAAAAACTGTCAGCCATATCCGCCTCATCCTACGCCTGTTTTTTTTTCTGACTGTTTTCAATTTCTTCCACTTGCCTGGTGAGTTCTTCAATCCTCTCCTGAAGTCCTACAACCCTACTGTCAGCCATACCAGAGAGTTAGTGCCCTGAAAGCCACAACCCAATATCTCTGCTTCATGCTCTTAAGGCGAGCATGGATTTACTTCTAGTGTTCGATCTATCTGCTTTTTTTTGCACTTGGATCTGTGAAGTTCAATTGTATAAGTCAACCAAATATCTCAAGTTTTCCGCACTAACTTGGTAATATATAATCGTCTATGTTAACATAAGGGGAATTAAATTTAAACTGAATAATTTCTTAGTGCTTAACTCATTGAATTCGATATGAAAGCGAATTCTTACTTCTATCAATTAGAATAAACTTCTTCTATGTCATGATGTTTATATAGGCTAATTCTCTTTTTCTTTCCTTTTCCTATGTTATCACTTATCCTCTACTTGGACATCATCATACATAGAAGAAGCGTAGGAACAACTCACTTAAAAGACTGTGATTTGATTCCGTTAGTTGTCTAAGTTAATGTTGAGACTAATTAATATGCAAATTAGTGCTTGTATCCTGGTATCTTGTGGTGTTGCCTTTAGCAACAGAGAAAATAACTCGTTCTAATTATTACAACTCCCAGTTACGAGTAATAACTATTTTCAACATCCATTGCAGTCACAAATGTAGCTTCTTGTTCGAAACTTGCAAAGCCGTTCTTGTCTTCTCCAACTCTTGTTTTGAAATAGTAACCTAGTATTATCAAAATGTTAATGTCTTCATCTACCGTTATATTTGTGGATCGCAATTCACTTGACACTTCATACGGAAGTAAAGAACCTTAGAAAACTTCTCTTTTTATATTAGTATAAAATTTATTATCTTATCATGGATCAAGTAGTAGAAATAAAAATAAGTTTAAACAGATTGATCACAAAGATGCAAATCTATTACCAGTTTGTTATGTTCCTGAGCAAGATGAGAACTTTGTTCAATTTATTACATAAGCTATGCACTGATATCCTTGTTGAATTGTCTTTATTACAGGATTTGATTGATACCCTTTCATGTGTTACAAAGAATTTAGCTACAAACTTTGTTCAAATTGGGCAAGTTATCTCCATGGTTCAGAAACAATACCCGGGTAGTGAATGTATAAAGAAAATACAAAGCACCGTTGTTGACATGTTCACTAAATTTTCAGAGAATCAACAACCTCAACCAGAAGTAGAGCCTTCCGTTTCCAATCTTAATGGTAATTCCAATTCAGAAGAGTTTGATGCTTTCTTTGATCAACCCGGAGTTCTGGAAGCAATTGATGCCCTTGTGAGTTGTGAATGCTTATCAAGAAACTTTTGGAACGCATAATCAACAAGAAACTAGGAAGGAAACGAACATTCCAAATGAGATTTGTGCTACTCCACAACAACCGGATGTTCCTAGTTTTGACCTTGGACTTGAACTTTCACCGTTTATTCGGGCGCCTCAAAGTAAAGATATCAATCTAATTTCATCCCCTGATGCACCTGAGATTGATGCACCTGAGATTGAGACCGAGAGACCCATAGTTGTTGCTTTACAAGGTCGACTAAGCAACAAAAAGGGGAAGAACAAAGTTGTGCATTTTGATACGGAATTAGAGGGAAAACTCGAAAATAAGAGACAACGTCCTCTAAGGAAGCCAAAGAACATGCCTTTGCCATATAGGTCTCCATACTATGATCGATATGTTCACGTGTTGAAGAAATTGACTATAATTGAGAAGCAAATATGCAAATATGTTATGACATTCGGAGATAGAAAGTAAGATGATTATGTTACTTCAATTCATTGTCATTTTTTTTTAAATCATGTGTCTTCAGTGAAGTATTGTATCACTACAAAGGATTCCAAGGTGAACGCCATCTTTTCTCATCACTTTTGGAAGAGTATGTGGACACTGGTGTCATTAATATATGGTCATTGCTTTTAAATCGGAAGGAATCAGGTCGTGGGTTAGGGTCCCCAAAGATATTCTTTATCCAACCTACAGCTTGTGTAAGTTTCTAATCAATTAAATATCTAAGTTTGTTCTAAGACTAGATAATGATTTTTTTATATTTATATTTAACTTACAGGTTAACTTGACTCAAGAACTTCTTGGAAGGAAAAAACCGGTGCTACAATGTGAGCTTGAGTTCCATAAGAGATTGTTGAACATGATCAACTACTCCGAGTATGGAGATATGTCAGATGTCGATCTTGTAAGTAACTATGTTGGGTCTTATTTATAATTTCCTAGATAATGTGGCTGGAGTTTAGGTGATGAGCAAATTTTCAACTGCCCCCTGCCACAGAAGCATTAAAAAAAGTCAGTTGTTTCAAGTGTAGAGATGAGCAAAAAATTATGACCACACAAAATACTCAAGACTATTTTCTCTTCCAAACAATTACAATGAACCAGCAAAACAAAAACAAAAAAATGATTGGAGCAAAGGCAAATATTGTATTTAGTGAACAATAGCCTTAACATGCTTGAAGTGAATGTTGTGTCTTTAAGATATAATTCCAAAGTAGCTGTCAAGTTATGTTGCTTCAACTATCCAGCTTCAGTTCCACGCTTATCTATGCTAGCTTCATTACTTTACTTTCGCTGATTAATTGCCCATTGCTCCTCAAGCTTCTTTACTGCCTCCATATAGTCTTTCTGGTATTTCTCTCTCTCTTCCTAGAAAAGCAAATAACACAAGCCCTCAGGAGAAGATTTATAAGGTAAAAGTTTTGCTACTATTCTTGGGTAAAATAAGAACCTGAAATCAGACTATGTACAATTTCAGGACATGAACCTAGCCATGAATATGGCTTTAGTGAAGTATGGATATGCAGAATATAATGATAATGGTAGTGTACCTTTATCCACCTTTTATGTCTCTAGTCCCTCTCTTACTTCACTTACATTAAAGAAGTTTCCACAACAAGAAGTCAAAACCATATATAATCTCACACTATGAATATCCAACAAGAATAAAGGCATGATTTTCACACCAGTTTGATTCTGCTGCTCACTTAACCCGCAATTCTAACACTATGCATAGCTAAAGGAGAACAAGAAAGAAGTCACCTTATCTCTATGTGGCTGTAAATTGTGATCATAGTATCATCAATCATGTTGAATTTGTAAAATAAGAAGCCTCACAGATTAGAGTGAAATTATTAGTATTAGACAATGGAATCGTAGATAAATCTAAATCACATATTGTCTTATCGCATGTCTTCTGTCCTATTCTTCAAGGTGGTTCTTATGTAGTGTTATGTTTCAACTTCAAGCATTCCAAAATTGATATTATTGACCAAAGGATGCTTACTGGAATATTGAATGAAAATTATGGCGGCTATGCGACAATATTGGTACTTTATTTATATTCACCTCAACTACTTTGTTCTTTTTATGAACATAGTTTATAATAGTATTAATAATGTGTGTTTGTAGGCTAGGGCATTTTCTAAATTTTTGGAGTCAAGTGGTGATCCAAGAGCCGCAAAGGTATTGAATTTCGATCTAAAGCTAATCAAGATGCAATGGAGATCAAATGAGCATGATGATGTTGATAGTGGTGTGTATGCAATGAGGTGCTTAGAAATGTATATGGCGCAAGGAACTTCTTCATGGGATACTTACTTAAGAAACAATGTAAGTAATTTTCTTTTAAGTTCTTTTTCCTACTTATATTTGATGCTAAAGCTAATAAAATATATGTTTATTTTAGGCTCATTTACTGAAAACTTTGAGAGCCAAGTATTGTTGTGAGATCTTGAAGGATGACTCTAACGTGGTCAAACAACTTATGTTGCAGAATGCTAAGGCGATGAAATGAGTGAGCAACTTGGAAGAATTTGTATTGCGAGGAAATTTTCCATATCTTTTGTAAGGAAATGAAGTGAAGAGATGCATACTTTTACAAGATGTATTTGAAATTTCATGTGTATAAGCCTTTTTTGAGAATTTTGGTTATGCATGAATTGTCATAACACAGTTTGGTCTATGTAAGACATATTATGCTTTTCATGCTTATAGTGTGGAGTATGATTCTCGACTAAAATTTCCTTGTGTTTTGGTAGTTATGCTTTCAATCAGTGATGTACATTCAAGTCATCGGTGATGTACATTCAAGCTATCAGTGATGTACTTTCAGTCTTTGATTTTCAAGCCATTGGTGATGTACATTTAAGTCATCGGTGATGTACATTCAAGTCATTGGTGATGTACCTTATAACTCATATAGTTATATAGCCCATATAATTTGAAGTTTAGTTATGCTTTCAATCAGTGATATACTTTCAAGCCATTGGTGATGTACATTTAAGTCATCGGTGATGTACATTCAAGCCATTGGTGATGTACCTTATAACTCATACAGTTATATAACCCATATAATTTGAAGTTAGTTTCATTGAGCTAAGCTCACACCTCATGTATTATTATACCTTACATTTCAAAATGAGTTATATATATAGTTTAATTATTCATATAATGGATAATAAAATCAACCTTCGATATTTTTAGTGCACCGTATACATTGAAATTGGTTCTAATTTCTTCCTTTGAAGTCCCCTTACTAAGAAAACCAGCAAGGAAAAAGTCCTTGACGTACATTTTACTAACTTTTAGGCACGCGTATAGCACCACCTATTGCAGACCATGTCACAATTTGCGAAGCTAACATAAAAAATACAGTTCTAGAAAGTTAGAGATACATATATTTCTACTAATATATTAAAAGGCGTTCCTAAACAAGAAATAGTGCCACGTGACGCTCTTTTTAAGGGTATTTTATGCCTAATAACTAGTTTAGCTTCTATAAAGGAATAAAGAATGTTATTTTGGCTAACAAATATAATTAGTTCGCTAACAAATAACTAGTTTAGTTTTTATAGCTCCTTCGAACAAAGCTTTTGGGACATTAACTCCTAATGGAACATTTGATTCCTCAACATGCTCTTCCTTTTTCTTCCTCCTTGGCGGGCCCGCACCACCACTAGAAGCAGCAGTAACACCTACAGCAGGAGCAGCAATAACAAACTTGCTAGGATCCTGCAACCTCAAAATAGAGAAACACAAAGTTCAGTTTACATGATATTTGCAATTTCTAGTCTGACATTTCATGGAGTTTACTGTTCTGCATTTCTCTGGTTGATTTCAAAAAGATGTGGACATTGTGGCAATACTTAGAAGTGATCCCAGTTTGCTATTGTATAGATAAATGCGTCGAAAGTCCATCTAACATCTGAAATCGATGATGAGCTTGATGACACATTCTAGTCACTTACTATAACAGTACTCTATATATTATCACTTAATACTCATTGCAGCATGTTTCTTGCTCGTTTCTATTTGTCATTCTGAATTTAAAGGGAAGGACTGGAATACCATTCTAAATCCCAAGGATTAGCTGTGCAAAATATACTACATCGTATTTTGTACTATAGCAATCACCTACTGGGGATTCTTTGTTTCTTCAATTGGTACCATAGACGGACAGACCTACTGGGGACTAAGTATATGTAATATAGAGAATATTTTCAGCAACTCCAATCTCCAAACTCAGATACTAAAATGTTGGGGAAGTGTCACACAAGGAAGCATGTTTTCAATTTTCAGTTACATATAGCTTAGCTTGATATGGAAGAGTGATTCCTGTCGTAAAATGCAACCTATCTTGTCATGGTTCGCTAGTAATGAAAAAAAAAATTAGTTGGTGTTAATTTGCAGCGGTTTTGCTTAAACGCAGCACATGAAAACAATTTTAATTTTGGATCAAAAATTTGCTGTGGTTGAAGCCAAAAGCTATGATACGCTCAAGTTATACGGTGTTTATATTATATTTTGGGGGCTTTTTGCTAAGGGTCTTGATCATAATTGTTAACGTTTGCGTTTTATTTAGCTCTTAGCGGAAGTTCGGAATTTTGTATATTAATTATAGTTAAAGTTGTAAGTTCCGAGCTCCTAGAAGCATTAGTGTTTGGAACGACTCAACATCGTTATACTTGCCAAGCGTCGCCACATGTTCCAATCAAGCATCGCCGCAAGCCGTAGCCGAGCATAGCACCAAGCCTACCGAGCAGCGTAGCATCCAGCTCTCGCGCGCGCCCAGCAGCCAAGCCTGCCCAGCTCTCGCGCATGCTCGCAGCAAGCAGGACCAAGGCAGGTCGCACCTCGCGAGCCAGGTCGCACCTCGCGACCTGCTTGCTCGCACCTCGCGAGTTCCTTCGCACCTCGCGACCTCTTGGCCTGCCCAGCTCTTCAGCTCGTGTTGGAGGCAGTAACTCATCGCACCTCGCGACCTGTACCGCACCTCGCGACCCCTAGGTCGGTGTAATTGTCGACTGATTTTTATGCTTTAGTATAAATACCAAACTTGTTTTTGGACCTAAGGGGGCAGCAGCCACAAGGAGAGGGAGTCTCCAAAACTCCACTCCTCTCTTGTTGTCTTCTCTTTTTAGTTTTTATTTTCTAGTTTAGTTTTAGGAGATTTCAACTATGGGATTTGCTTATGCTATGCCGATTGTAGCTTGAACCGTTCTTGAACGAGATTAATATGGAGCTTCAAGCATTATTGTGAGATCTTTCCTCTCTATTTAGTTTCTTTGATTATGGTTTAATTTCTATGCTTGCTTTCTATGATTTTTGCATAATTATGCTAGGAACGTTACTAGTTTGATTGTGTAATTAATCTAATGCTAGATTTAAGAATAGAATCGGATTGTTTTATTCTTTTATCAATTGGTAGCAAACTAGGGAGTAACTTAGATGCAGATCGTCTTGGTTATTTCTTGGGGAAATTGAATCAACTGTTGAATGTTTATCGCTTGTATGACGTTAGCAGGTCTGTTGGTTCTCTGTGTTTATTGTTGCTATTGGATTAAACTTAGACGCTATCGGACTAGGTTATCCTTTAGTTAGGGTTTTATAGTCACGCTGATCGTGCTATTCAACTAAGAATAAGGGGAATGCGAGATTAATTCTCAACAATAGATAATCATGGAAATAATTAGAGTTGAGGTTCAATGATCGATAATGAATTGAAGTGGATGTTAATCGGATTCAAGATCTTCCCATATTGATTTCTCATTTTATTTAATTATGCTAGTTAATTTTAGTTTGTTTATAATCTACTTGAAACCCCCCTTGTTATTAGGTTTCTCGGCCCTTAGCTTAATCTAGGTATTGGATCACGCTAAGTATAAAGCTCGTCCCTGTTTCCCTGTGGATACGACCCCTACTTCCATTATACTTGCTTAGTGTAAAAGAGAGTAGGAGAAATTTTATCTTTGGCCGGGTGCGGTGCACAACGACACATCCGCGCCCGCCAAATTACAGCAAATTGCCCATAGCTTATGATTCTAACAAACCTTGAGGTACTCTTTAACTTTCTTAGCCTTAAGGAACTTCGTAGTCGGTTTAAAGAGCAAATAATCAATGCCAGCTGTACCACCAATTGCCTTGCTCCCTTGCCCGAGGTCTGTTCCTGCTAACTATTTTTGTTGGTGTATTGGGCCCATTTATTGGAGTCTAGTTCTATTATATTCTTGTTGTTTCTAAAATCTTGTTGATATATGGTTCAGGTTATCATCTAAATGTACTCATTTATTGGAGTCTAGTTCTATTTTCCCAATGGATCGATCTATGGCTGCATTTTCTTTAGGCTGTTTGAAAGGTTCCGCCCGAACGGGAAACCGACACAGGAATGGCTTTCCGTGTTCCAACCGTTGATGTTTACATTTGTTGACCTTACTATCGGACTTGAGAAGGTACAACAGACTATACACTTACGATTCACAGCAGCGACACTGACATAGAAGATGATGCCTCTATGATGAAAAAGGTAGGTATTAAAATGACAATGCAAATGTACTCGTAGAAGTCTGGCAATGTACATATAGTGTATAAGTGATGTATGTGCAGTAAAGATCTTATGTATATTAGACAAAGTAGATAGACATCAGTTAAAGGTAACATTCAAGGACTGGTAAACATAATAGACATCGACAAATCAGAATACAAATGAGTTTCAAGTTACCTTAGATCATGAAGGTTACTTTGACGGGCAATTTCGGAGGTCATGGTATCCAAGCTCTCCACATGCGCTGCATAGCCTCTTTTTCTTTTGATGTTGCTCAATTGCCTTCTCCCTCTCTCCCTTTATCCTTTTTCCACTTCTAGTGCCACTACCCTTGTTACTTGATATCTTAGGGGGTTTGATGGTTATTTCACTAGGAGCCACTGATCCAATTAGGAGCTCTATGTCTTGTGTTTTGCTACGAGTGTTGTTTGCACTCTTTTTGGATTCAATATCCAATCTCAAGACCCGAAGGTTTTTAATAAGTTCAGCAAGATCTTCTTCATTCTGCTCAGCCACACTTACACAATTGTAGATTTCTGACCATAACTCATTCAAAACTTTCTTCCTGTCCACCATTCTTGTGTATTGGTCTAGAATATTGCCTTCCAAGTCAAATATTGGCTTTTTTGTTGCCATTGTAGTCCATCTATTAAGAACATATTTCTCAGGAATCATGGCTAGGTTCTTTGCCTTCCATACCCAAATCATGTGCCTACAAGGTAACCCATGTCTCTGAAACATCTTGCATGAACAATTTGTTTCATAATTGGTGTTATTAAACACCACCTGAAAAGTTCTTTTACGATCCACCTCATTAATCTTGGCCATTTCTAAGTTATTTTCTATTCTGAACTCTACAATCCCACAAGAAAAACAAGCACTATACACCTCCTCTTGAACTTGATAAAATATGGAGTGTGCAAATACCTCTGAAGCATGCTTCTCAATGAGCAACGGTGTCTTGCATGCTGGAAATTTGTTCTTTGAGTCATTGTCAAATTCTCCTTGTGAGTGTCTTTGCGAATCCATTGCAGTTTCGAAGCGCATGTAGAACTCTACAAGAGTAACATGGGGATTAGTAAAGGAGGTGAAGAAGTGATTTTCACTTTCGGACCTCGAAGTTCTCTTCATGATCCCACCCAAGTATAAATCCCTGAAATAAGCAGGGATCCACAAATGTCTTATCTCATACAAGTCAGTCAGCCACCCATGTGTTTCCAACTTCAACTCAGCAATCAGTTTTTTCCATTTTTCTTCAAATTCTAATGGCTCCAACCCTAGGTCCCACACACATAACCGTAACTTTTCATGGAAGTCTGTCTCACTCAAAAGATTTTTGTCCATTTTGACAGGCACCTTCTCCATAATATGCCACATGCAAAACCGGTGCTCCGTTTCTTTAAAAACTTTCTTCACTGCAACTTTCATCGCTGGATCTTGGTCCGTTATCAAACAAGTGGGTTCATTATTTCCCATTGCCTTCAAGAAAGTGGTAAACAACCACTCAAAGGAGCTTATGTCCTCCTTAGCAGTAAAACCAGCACCAAATGTGATACATCTTTTATGGTGATCGACACCAGTAAAAGGCCCAAAGACCATATTGTACCGATTAGTCTCATAAGTGGTATCAAAGGAGACCATATCCCCGAACAAAGCATAGTTTTTCCTACAAATGGGATCCGCCCAAAAAGCCTTAGTAAGACACTGCTCATCATCTACCTCAAAGTCATAAAAGAATGCACCCCAAAATAACTTTTTCATTTTAAAGTTGTCCACAAACATTTGAGCATCAGAGCCATCAATATATGCTTTTAGATCTCTTGAGAAGTTCTTGAAATCTTGCTTTGAAGCTCCGATATTGTCATATCCACCAACATTCTCTTTAAAGATTCTAAAACTTTTTGTTGGCCCAATATTCAACTTGGAATTGTCAACTATGAACTTCTAGTGCAAAATTGTCATTTTCCTACCTTGCTTTTGGAATTTCCTACAACTCGGTGTGTAAAGAGGGTGGGTGTGTCCCTCATAGAAGTTTTTCACAAAATACCCCCCTTCTTCGCGAATCTTCAGAACTAATTGAGCTTTACACCCCACTCTCGTCACCAACCTCCTTCTAGTAGCCGCTTTTTCACCCTCCTTTTGTTTAGGCTTATCCTCATTATTTGCCTTACGCTTCTCTTTAAAACCCGCCTTATTGCATAGGCAATATTTTATTGCAACAACACCACTTTTGTTCTTGTTAGTCGTCGACTTTCGAGTGTTGAAGCCACAATGTAGAGCATAAGCATCATAGAATTTAATCCCTTCTTGCAAAGTATCACACTTCATCCCTAACACAGGTATTAACTCATTAGAGCACAAAGGCATCCACTCCCTTGTTCCTCCCGGGGTAACAAAAGGGCATGTTCTAGGAGTAACCCATGTAGTGGTATTGAAAGAACTATGTACTGGAGCAGTTGGAGCTGAAAAGGAAAGCATATATCAAGGAAAGCATATATCATATATGAATTAAGCTTAACTTATGCAAAACAGTAAACAAGAATGCATATAGTTGCTTCAAATGCAAACAATAGTTTCATCTTACGCATTATGTATGCACAAAAATATAGCAAAACAAAATTTTAACCAAGTGAAATAGTATCTAACCAACTAATTCATCATGAAAATATGAACACTATTACCATCAAACTCAGTTGGAAAAATCTTTGATTTGAAATTTGATAAACATTCATGATTGAAATTTTTATTCTCACATAGGAGAAAGCCAATAATTCACCTGCTACTTGTGTTGTTGGAGTATGTTGATTAGGGTCTTCCATAATCGTAGGTTGAGTTTCCATGAAATCCAGAAATTAATCTGGAAAAGGAACACAATAATTTATTGAAAGACATAACAAACAACTTAATTTAGAGAATCACGAGAATAAATTAGATATGCATAAATCACATTTCATGTTTGTGTATGATATTGACCAAAACCCAACTTCTATATTTATAAGAGATATGATGTACTTATATTACCGACGATGTATATATGGCAAAGATCTGATGTACACGAGTTGTATTGTACACTAAATGCTAGAAACCAAACACTAGCCATGCATCATACACCAAAAGGTGGGGACTAACTTTTTCTAAAAGAGAAACCAAAGCATATTAAGCTAGCTACCTCTTAGATACTAGATAGGCTACCCTTCTCGAGCAAAGACACCCTCATGATTATTACCTCCTTTGTACTACTAGTCTATAACATTTTCTTCCTTTTATATGCTTTTCCCTTGCCTAAAAGAGTGTGTAGATTAAGGAATGTGGCTAGAAATTAATCAATATCAACATAGCTAATTTGCCATACAACACTAATAAATTCCATTATGCAATACTATCACGTTGTGTGGAGTATAGACCCCTCTTTTGATACTAACATTATGCATTCTGTTTCTTCGACACTCTTTCTCTTTTTTTCGGACTCCCTCTCTTATATGGTTGGGTGCGACGGAAAAACAATTGTAGAATCTCATCACCCATAACTAAGAATAAATTAGTTTTTGAGTCCGGAGCGGTGGTAGTGTCTTTATATGAGAACATAATTGACTAAAGAAAGGGAAAATATAATGTACTTGTAGTGTAGCACCGATGTACATGTAGTGTCTTTACAATGTACTTGTAGTGTAGCATCGATGTACATAACATAGCTCGGCTTCGAGTGCTAAATTTGGTCTTTTTTTTTCTTACGATTTTTTCTAGCTTTCTTCGTCAACTGAATCATCATGTAAAGAGGAATGAGAATCATCTCTCTTCAAATGTCGGAGCAAGTCAGGACCACTAGACCTATTTTCTTTATGATCATGAGATTTCTTTTTCCTTTTGACCTTCGTTACGACATTGCCATTAGAAGTACCCTCAGATTCACCATTCTGAGGCAATTTCCCATTAACATTGCCATTCTGTGACAAAGTACGATCGAAGTGCCATTCAACTTGCCTCCTCTTTCACCCAAGTTTCCTATACTACTACCATTCCCGAACCACGCTTTTTGACAAAGAAACCCGGGGCTTCGATTATATACCCTTTGCGCATCCAATGACATAGATTTCTCACCATTCTCGGTACATGTTATGTACGTGCACTCCAACAGATGATAAGAACCTTAATAATTTCTACCATTAGTCATTATAGCAGCGATGTACATGTAGTGTAGCAACGATGTACATGTAGTGAACATACGATGAACCCGACCAAACTCATTTGATTGTACCCATTACGTACCCATTACCCAACTTAAACAAAACACAAAGATGATCAAATTCTTCAAAAGCAACATACTTAGAACAAAATTTCCCCAACACTACACAACCACAACACAAAAGATAGTGGATCAAATTCTTCAAATCACAAACTGACATGTCAAGTGAAAAGATAGTGCATGATAACCTAAATAATAAATGAATCCACCAAAAACACGAACCACTCATTGAATTCGTCAAGAACAGAACAAAAGATACAAAATCTGACCTCAAACTAAGCAAATTACTAAATATATAAAGAGAGAAAAAGAAGAGTATGAACAGAAAGTCTAGTAATATTGAATCACCATCAAGTATTAGTCTCTAAAAGACCTAATTATCG